>VZTQ01006296.1:31064-75015 GCA_013400755.1 Pelecanoides urinatrix | reverse complement strand
GCCGAGGGGAGCGCGGTCCCGTTCCTCGCTCTCCAGGGCTGCTTTCCCCGGGCGACGCAGGTGAGCCGCCGGGGCCGGGCCGGGGGGCCGCGGGGGCGGTGCGGGGCCTGCGGGCCGCTCTGCTCCGCCGGGCGCGGCTCCCCTCGGCAAAGCGCGTCGTTCCCCCCGCAGGCTCCTCCCGGAGAGAGGCGGTTTCCCCGTTGCGCCGTTGTCATGGCCTCGGTACCCTCCGCCGGCTGCCTCCTGGCCAAGAACCAGTACTACAGAAGTAAGTGCTCGGGGGCCGGGAGCTGCCCCACGTCCCCGGCCGGGGGCTTCTCGGGGGGAGGCAGCAGAGCCCCCCCGCCGCTGTGCGAAGGAGATGTCCGGATCGCGGCCACTCGTGACAAAGTCAGAAAGTGTTTCAGGTGACTTCTAGGTGAGCTGGAGCCAAAAGGCTGGTTCTGCCTAGTAGTTTTTTAATTGCTTGGAGAGCTTTTCATTATGTCAAGGAACTTCAGTTGTAGTGAGCATCTGCTTCTGGCTATTCATCTACTTTTTTCCTCTTTAGAGTAGTTCATTAGGGATATGTAGCATCCTGGTTTGTGGTGTGTGTTGTCTTTTTTTTTAATTATAAAACAAGATATAGAAAAAGCATTAGCCCAGCAAGTCCTGGCTTCTACCTGTACTTCATATTTACTTTGCAGGCTTAGACAGAACACAAAATCAACTCACATTTTTGTTTCTAAATATGTGAAATACTCTCAAACCAGTGACTATATTAGGATATTAGGATCCTTTGATGCAGAATAGATACTGTAGTGGGAGTATAGTGTTTAGTTGTATCACAATGGAAAGTATAGCAATTAAATGGTTTTGGACTTGAATATTCAAGAACAGACCCATTTGTCTTGATGGCAATGTGTGCATGATCATAAGATTTGTCACTGATGTCAGTGAAAGTTATGATAGATCTTTATGCTTTTATGTGAAGAGTAAGTAGACTGAGAAATCAACTTATATAAAAACTTTTATTTACACAACTGTAGCAGAAAGGTATATAAAATATAGAAGTTATACTTTGTAGCTAAGTAAGCTTATCTTTTAGGTTGCTTTCTCCAAGATAGCAGCAGATCTGAAAAATTCTTGGCATAGAAATAGTATACTCTCTTGAAGCGTTTTTCATTATGTGTGTGTCTCTGTTTTCCATGAACAGCAAGGCAGAACTCAGAATCCAGTGTTTCTTCCAGCTCCTCCTGCTGTTCGGATGTTGTGAACATTACAGACCAGGACAAAGCATTTCATGGTATTGTTCCCTTCTTTCAAACAGTATTCTGGTTTTGCCTGTTTGTTATTCAGCCAGTGTCTAATGGTGTGGGCTTCTTCCCCTTTTGCAGGGTTACCTGAATTAATTGATAAATGTTGGTGGATAAAAAGCTTTTTCCATTGTGAACCATCTCCACCAGCTGTTGGCAGAAAAACACTATCAGCAAGCAGGTGAGTCCTGTTTTTACAATGATGGGGATAACTTACTCATTCCATTTTCCTTTTGGTAAAGGTGTTAGTAAACAAGTTGTAATCAGCTAAAACAATCTGGGGGATGCAATGCTATTTTGATCACTTAAATAAAAGATACTGTAAGTGTACGGCTATAGAAGCTTCCCATGTTTTCATTTTAATAAATGAACTCATGCTACTTCACATTAAGCAGGTGCTAGTGACTATTACTGTTCTACATTTATAGTGATATTTATTTAATCCTCTACTTAGAGCACTGGCACACCCATTTATGCAGTTTACCCATTTTACTTTATGTTTAAAAGCTGATATGAATGCATTCAGAAATATTTAGGCAGATAAATATCTTTGAGGAAAATATAATGATAATACTACTCATAACCTTTTTTAATATATATTTCTGCAGTACCAACAGTTGAATATGACAGCATGCTGGCTTTACTGACTGAGATACTACGTACAGACTTGTTTTTCCAAGAGGCTTGGGATCTTCTTAATGTCTGGGTTCAGCTGCAAGAGGAAAACAAAACCTTTAGGAGAGCGGAAAAGTGTATTTTTCAAAATATTTGTTGTAGCTTAAATAATGTTGCTTAATGGACATGTCCATGGCCTACCTTCTTCATTAGAGTTGCTATAATTTGAGATGTCTCTCTAATGGAAGTTACCTGGATTAAATATCCTGATGACTTACTTGGATAGTTAGAGAAAAATGACAGTAAATGTAGGTTTAAGAGAAGCATGTGTATTGAATGACTTTGCAATAGTTAAGTTTTACCTTCAAGATATCAGCTCTATAGGCAGTCACACTGATGTAAACAAGATTCAGATATATAGTCCAGAGTAGGACTGTTCTATCGTACATGTTTTCTTTCAATTACTAGTTACAGGGAGTGAGTTTACAAGAATGCTTGTTAATAGCTTTGCTTTTAGAAAGCCCATTTACACAAGAAACAGTAATTAGTTTGGTCTCTTTGTTCGAGCAGGGTGCATAGATCCCAACCTCAAATACTCAGGTACAACTTTCATTCATATCTATGCATGTTGCTGTTAAGGACAGAATAGAAGGGATAGACAAGAAACCAGTAATCCTAACGGATGCTGACATCTTCCAAGCAGAAGAGCAACCTTAATCAAAGTTGATACTCCTAGCTCTGTTTTACTTTTAGATTACCCTCACCTGCTTTGCTGTAGCTTAAAGAGCTACTTGTGTAGCTCAAGTGGCTAATCCTACAATATACTCTGCTGTCTGTCAGCTTAGTTGTTGTGTGCTAGATCTGGCAAAGTGTTTGAGTCAAAGTAATCACATTAATGTTGTTAATAAAGTCTACCTTTGTCATGATTCATGCTCTTGAAAGACACTGTAACATAGCTTCATTTGGTCTTCAGCGTTGCAAAGCAGTACATCAGATTGTTTATTCTACTGGAATGCATCAGAGGTCAATAGAAAATAACAAGTATTTGGCTGGATGATATTTCTCTAAATTATCTATGCAATGTTTTGATGTACTGTCACTAAACCTAACTGACCTTTGTCCATCACTGGATGAACTAACAATAGCAAACATTAATATAGCCAACATTTTTCATTATAGGTTAATGGTTGTCATGGTTATGCATAGGACTCTGAAGTGTATCAAATGACTGCTTCAGGAAGCTTATAGCTTTGGTGGAGACCATAAATCCATGGCACATGGCAACAGAAAAGAACACAATTCTGAAAATATAGTTTCAGGAATCTTTAAATTGACTTGTTACATATCTTACTTTACTGCTTTTGTATAGTTTCATCTTTGTCCTTTCTCTAAGTGTACAGAATGAATTATTCTATTTTTTTATACTAAGATTTTTTTATTAATAAAGTTTTAATCAGTATTTGGTCTGACTTATTTTTGGCCTCTAATAACTGGTGTTCAGTGTTGCTTGTAGTGTGGTGGAGGGTGGTTTTTTGGTATGTGGTGTTTTGTTTTGTGGGTTTTTTATGTGAAATATTAAAATATAAAATTGCCACAGAAGACTATCTGTGTCATATTCTTCCTTTGGCCACTTTAAAGTCTGATGTGAGGTGAAGAAAGAATGGTAGAACGTAAGAGAGGAAAAAGATCCTAACTCCTTTTTCTGTAACATCATGTTGTAAAGAAAGGGAGAAAGACTCGACCTGCTAGTTGGAAGAAGGTGATTGTGGCTCTCTGAACATGCTTGAAGCTATAAAAGAAGGAAATGCTGTAGTCTTTATTGTTCGTGAGAAATACAGGACTTAGAAACATGGGAAAAGTGCAGTGGCAAGCTTGCATATTGCTTGCTGAGCTAAAGTTGCTTCTGTCCTTATATAGTCAGAAAGAGGGATGCAGAACATGCTGGAAGAGCTGATAATCTGTTAAAAAAACCCAAACCCATGCTTGTTGGTTTTTTTTCTTTTTTGAGGGGGAGAAAGCTGGAAGAACGAGAGGAGGGGGACTGTATATTGTTTGTATTCACCTGCTTAGGCTCTGAACTACTTGTTTTTGTAATGGCATCATGGTGATAGAAAACTGTTCTGGAGAGGTGCCCTTGTGCCATCCCCATCATCTTTTACTGTGATCAGCTCGGCACCAACTCATAATTATTTGTGCCAGTTCTTCAAAGTATAGTTACCCTGCAATGGATGAACTCTGTTAAATAACACCTAATGTTGCTATGACAAACTCCTGAGATGATATGGGTAAATGGGACATAAGTGCTTGCTATCAAAGGGCTGCATTTTCTTATATCATGGTAACCCATAATCTCACTTTACTTGTTTAGCTGAGGTAGCAGTATTGGGTGCAAGATGAAAATGTTTTGTCAATTTGTGAGATGCGCTGAGGTACAGCCACTACCATAACCGAAGAGGACTGACAGGACTGGCTGGATGTCAGTCACACTTCCAGGATCATCTCCTGGGCAGGCTGAGGCAAGGATGTCCAGGAGAAATGTATCAATACTGGGAATAACTTTTTACAAAGACATTATTTGGGGTTTGTTTTGTTTTGGTTTTTTCCCGTTGCTCCTTTTGCAATGTGAAAAACCATCTCATCCTGGCTTTGAAGCACTCAGTGATGGAGAGTCCGTAAAACACTGTAGTAAAATTTTCAATGGTTGATCACACTCACCCTTAAAGATCTTCCCTGTGCTGCCAACTTGAATTTCTCTGCGAACAGCAGTTCAGGGGTTAGTCAGGAATGCATGACTCAAATAATAAGCAAAAAAGTTTTAAAGTGCTATTTCAACTTCCTCTTCGAGGATCTTGACAGTGATTTTTGAAGAGGTTGTATCATTTTGTTTAATCCCCAGCTACACTGACTTCAAGAAGTATTTCAGCACAATAGGAGTGAATCAATAGGTGGAAGCAGCTGGAGATATGCTTTTTGCTTCTGTGAGTGTTAAAGCCAAAAGTCAGGCTCTTAGCGTAGGTTTCCCACTCTGTAGTTTACTTATTTCAGATTAGGTGAGGACATACAAACTATTTCTAAGTAAGCCAAATGAGAAGGAAAAAAGTGATGGTGCGGTTTTGGGATGGTATAAAAATGTTGGCCAGTTTGAAATCTTGGAATCTAAACCTCATGCTTTATAACCCGATTCACTTGAAAATGGAGTTTAATGAATAGATTCCTTAACATCTCAAATCTTAATATGTTCTACCCATTGCAACAAACTGCTTTTATGAAATAGCACACCAATTCACATTTTTTTAAGATTTAATTTTAAAGTAGTTTTCGATCCTTTCTTTGGTGACATGTAGTGTGCATTTTTTGTGTTCAATTCCATTGTCACACCATATAGAGTACCATCTTCATCTCAAAAAAACCCCACCTTAAATTTTGAAGAAAATTTTGTAACCTATAATAGATTCTTACTATAAAACCTATTTTACATATAAACTATCTTTCTAAGAACCTCTAAATTGCAAGTTTCACCATCTCATAGTAATGCAGAAATGAAAGGATAATACTAGGAGTAAAATACACAATGAAATAAGTTGAGTAAGTATTTTGCCATCATATTTTAACCAGGTTAATTTAATGCTGTCATGACTCCAGCTCAGACCCATCGTACATTTAAGTACAGGTGAAATTTATTACTATTGAATCACACCAGCAGGATGTATTAGTGGCTAGACAATTTCTCCATGGTGGTAGCAGATTGAATGAAGTCTTGAATGTAAAAGGCAAGGCAAATGTACATTGTATGTAGTAATCCCTTCACATTCCGTCACAATAAAATGCCTGCCTGCAAAATACACAATCAATTTGGGGGGAAAAACCAAAATACTCTACCAACCCCCCCCACCCCGTTCTCATTCTGTGCTTTCCAGAAACATATTTTTCTAGGTAAAGCATTAGTTGCTTTGTATTTCTTTCTAATTTCATTACAAAAGAATGACAAGCTGAAATGCATTAAGCAAACAGATTGTTACTTTCACTACTTATTTTTCCTGGTTGTCATAATTATTGTCCTACATTAATCTTATGCCATTATTGCTTAATGTATTTAGTGAGGGAGTTGTTTGTTCTCTGTTTATCTGTCACCCCAGTGTGAATGTAACAGGAGTGCTATCTGGAGGGGGCAGCTTTGTGGCGTAAACACTTTTAAAACACCTACACACCATTAAAACAGAGCTCCAGTGATTAAGCAGGTCAGCTCAGACCTTCTGAGATAAATGCGCATAGACTGTAACTCTCTCCTGTAAGGAATGATTTTTATTCTGCATTTTTACAACATAGCATTGGACATTAACCTTGAAAGTCATCAACTGCTAGGCATTATAATATTATATGAGGCCTTTATGACTAATTCTGAAAACGGATGTCCTTTCACTTCTTTTTGGACATTAAAGCATCCACAGCATTTATTATATATTTTAAAGGAAGACTTACCCTGAGTAAGGACTACGATTTATTGGTCAAAACATTCCTCAACTGAGACCGGGCCTACTTCTGAACAATATCAGTCAAGTACTATAGCCTCCATATATTTAACTTGCTTACACTCATAGCATTTAGGTCAGCCCCAAACAGGAAAGTCACTTGAGATTTATTTAAACCGAGGGCCATTCTTCTTCAATGTCACCTAATGCTGAAATCCACTGAGATCGAAAGTGCTTTTCATAGTAAGTGTAAATTCATTGATAGTGGATTTGAAGTAAAAAAATAAAAAGGTCACAAAGTGAACAGTTCTGATACTCATTCGCACCTAACTAAAATCCGAATGATAAGTATATATAGGAATTGCTATGGCTTAAATCATCACAGAGATTAAGTTTACGTCAACGCTCACTCACTCACTCTCCTCTCCCCCAGTTGCTTTCTGCACTAATTAAAAAAACCCCTAACAATCTTTTAGCAACCACACAGGAATAATACAGAAATTATATAGAAAGGACAGCCAGGGCAAACAGCAGTCCCTTTAATCCTAGAATGGGTCAGCCTATCTCCAGGACATGCATCTTTCTGTCTCTGGTTAAAAAAAAAAAAGTATTTTGCTGTGGCCAAGAAATAATCTAGACCATGTCAAAAGCTCAGAAATATCAGGCACTGGCATCATTTATATTGAGCCACCTCTCAAGTAAGGAAAATGGAGTGAAAGAATCCACAGCCTCACTGTAAAACACAGTCTTTTACCTCAATAAAACCTTGATTTTTTGGCTGAAAAATAATATCCCTGAAATATGTTGACAGGATATTTTCCTGTGATGGCCAGTGGGAGTTTTGTTTAAGACCTCTTTTATGGGCTGGTCTTCTCAGGAATTGCTTCTGTTCCCCCCTGCCCAGTTTTATGCAGATGTTACTTTAAAGCAGATTAAGTCTTTATGCAACCAAGCAAAAACTCCTTGAGACGTACCCCAGGTGTGTATTCAATTCAATATGTTGTGAATTTTGGGGCAAATACAATTTTTTTTAAAATCTGAAGTATTTCAATTGAAAGAACAGAAAAAATATATGTCAAAACATTTTGACTGACTGTAATAAAGACTGTTACAAGGAGTTGTAGTGTGAGGAATACGTTGAATTTAACATTAACCTGCAATAGCAGAGAAGAAGCATTTTACTAATCTCGGAGAAAGCAACGCTAACCGCTGTAGTAAATTGTATATGGGGGCTTAATTCTCCCTTCCTTTCAATAAGTGGTTGGACTCGATGATCTTAAGGGTCTTTTCCAACCTAAATGATTCTACGGTTCTATGATTCTGAACAGCACTAGCAGTGATGTCTCTACTTAGACCAGAGACATCAAGGCAGGCTGAGAGGCGGGAAGGAGGATGAATAAGCCAAACTCTCACTGGCTGCTGCAGTTTATCAGAAAGAAAACCTGCAGGCTTATCTGGGGTGCAGACCTAACGTGACAAATTTCTTGTTGCAGAACTACTGGAGGTTGTCCACCATTTTACAGTAAAAGGTCAAGGCTTTTTTTTTTTTTTTTTCTTTCTTTTTCTTTTAACCTCACAAACACTTTAGCTATAGGGACTGAAATCTCTAATGAGCTGAAAATTCTTGGGCAAATGGATGCCCAGAAGGTGATGTCGGTATTGTTTTAGCTCCTGAGAATTTCTCCCTGAAACCTAGCTACATATATTGTTATGATTTTGATACGCATTTAGCTTAAAATAATTCATTAACTGAAGTTACTTTTTATTTACAAAATGTACGATATGAAGAGTGACTATGCAGCTTATGGCAGAATATGTGTAAGGACATATTTTTAGTAGGATTTCAGCTACTCTGGTATCCATTTAATTGATGAAAGGGATACACTTTCAGCACGAACAAATAAAGGATACTTTTATGCTGTCTTTTCAGGATTGAAAAGACTGTTCAGCTGAAAGCAAATTTCAGTTAATAAACCTCACTTCCATTTCTCTCATGTGGAGGAGTGACCTAGAAAGAACACTGCTTATATTTGGCTGCTGAAATACTGTACTACAAATACAGGATGAGGAGTTCATCTCACATAGCTCCTTATTTCCAAGAAATCCAAGTGCCTCTTGTATTACATAAGTCACCCAGGACACTAAAGTTGAAGTTACTGTGCTGAGGCTTGCTTAGCACTGTTCTATAATTAGCTGGCAAGTCAATTCAACATTTATTTTCAGTGTATGAAGGAGAAGCAGATTCATGAATAGATAATAGAGAAGGCATACATTTTCTGAACACATTAGTTTAAAAGAGTGTTCTTAAAATACTGCTTTATTGAAAGCGTGCATCTGAAGATCTTAGATTACTCCGTTTGCAAGTCAACACGTTATGTGCATTACACCTGTATTAAATTATTATGCATCAGCTAAATAAAAGCCCTTATCCCTGATGCTTCAATTTTATGAGACTCCTAAAGGAATGTGTGTAAAGGTTCATGGGAGAGAAGGAGAGAAAAAATGCTTTGTGCTTTCAGTGTTTATTGAACAGCACAGTTTTTGGGTGATCGCAAAATGTAGGCACAATTTGAGCAGTAAAAGCATAAGCAAAATCTCTTTTGAGAATGTTCTTTTGAGAGTTACCAAGATTTCCTTTAGCATTGTCTAATTAGCCCTGCTTTCTGACACAGGATGAAATGAGGACACAAAGAGTTCTGAACTTGTGGGGTGGTGTGGGGCTGTTTCATGAGTTGTACATTGAAAAATCAACAGATTGCAACATGTGCAGTCAGTATTTAAAGATACGGAAAGCCAGAAATGTTTGAGAGGGGAGAGACATGAGCAGAGAAGGTGGAATATAAACCCTCTGATTTTAGCTTGCTTCTTCCTTCTGCAGTTTTCTGAAAAATCTGAAGTGATCATTTGTTATCAAATTGATTTTTAGTTATAGTTATAACTATTCTACTTTTGCCAGTCCAGACTCTGGCTGGACAGGAATGGGAATATTTAACATCAGTGATTTGTATCATACAGGGTCTAAAAGTTGGAATCTAAAACCTAACATCAATAGGTACAAGCTTTTTCTTTCAATAACAGGTAAAATGTTACTGCAGAGCCTGTATTAATATAAGGGTGAAGCAACAATGTTATACCATACCAAATGCAAAAAATAATATTTCTGGAACTGATTTAGCAATTTTATAAGCTTGTATATTATAATACTCATTAAACAGCATAGTATGTATTTATTGAACTACAGCCCCTTCCCCTAAAATTAGCATTACTGTATTATTATATGCAACACAGTGTTTGGCATTTCCATAGAAACTCTTACTTGCATATCCAAACCTTTTTGGCTGTGTAATCTTAAAACTGTATTAACATATTTTCTTTTCTTTCATATAAAATGGGTAATGCTGCATATATTTTGCAAGCAATCTATTTAATTTCCTAGTTCTCTGTCTTCAGTCTCATATCAAACCATAAAAGCACCACTAATGATGCCTTTGCCTAATTAGTGGGCCCTGTACTAGGATAAGTTTATAATCAAGGATGCTGTGTAATGGTGCTTGCATTTCTGCACAGAGAATTGTTTCTGAACATGCTGAATTCTTATAAAGCAGTTTTCTTTTTCCCAGCAGATTTCTTCATGTTTGTAAAAAGATGCACTTTCATACTTTTTTTTTTGTGTACATATAAACTTACATGTAGGAATGGTCATATGTTGTATATTTTTAAATTGCTTTTATTATTAAAATCTAACAGTAATAATATTAAAAATAGTAATTTTTTTATTCGTTGTAATGCTTATGGAAGCATTAAAATATTGTTTAATTAGAACTGAGCTTCAGACTGAAATAAAACTTTACATTGTATAATCTTCCATGTGATTTATCTTTTAGGCACCATAGTTAATGACACAGTTTTGGTAACAGGTGCTACTAAGCCAGTTGAAAATATACAAAATATATCTTCTGTTATATTGATCAGGTGGTATATTAAAATAATTGTCCTCATTTACTGGGCAAAGTTTCCTGGCCTGTATTATGGAAGATGTCCACTGGATTCAGAATCATGAATCTGAACTCAACTTGGGCTTTTCTTTTACAAAAGGCATGTTGCTTTAGTTTTTAATGGTTGATCAAGTAGGCCTGTGCGTATATTACATCATCCTCCTTTCATGTCTGAGTTTATCTTGGACTTCCCTGTGGCTGAGGAATCCGTCAACTGATTAAATGATCCCTCAGTAAATCAATTTGAATGGACAAGTCCAGAGATGTTCCCAATAATCTGCATCACTCTCTGCTAAAACATGCACTGAACACTGCATTAAAATCTGCAGTGCTACCCACAGAAGTAGTAACGATCTTAAGTCATAGGATCATAATTTAGAAAAACTGGTGTCTGTGTCAAGGTAACTGACATCTACTCTGCTGGCACAAGACATTCTCTAGTTCCCTTATCTGATGGTAATAGCCTGTGTCTTACAACACGATAAGCCTCAGTTACCAAAGCTTTGTCTTGTGGCTATCTTGTGCTTTGATGAAGATTGAATCTTATTTCCACTAAAATAATGATTATAATCATAGTAATAACAATAACAATAATAAAGCCCTCGCCTCCAGCCTACTCAAGGAGGTTGGCCCTCTAAAGAAACATACTTCAGGAAAGACAAATTGTCTTAGTGTTATCATACATTAAAGCAGTTTTTAAACTTTAAACTTTCTGTGGCTTAAAGATACATTTATTCTTGAACATATAATTTGCCCTTACATTTTCCACGGACAAGTATGCCCTTCATTCTCATGCAGTCATCATATTTAAGATCATTCACCAAAAATGGAAGTTAATGAGGTTGCAAAGGCACTGAACATTACTAGAAGTCTTCTGTAACGGGATTTTCTTTTCTTGGTGGACTCAAAAGTTTCACCTGCTGGGTCTAAATGCTGTTCCACAGTGGGAAAAGGATCAACAGGTAAAATGACTAAGTGGAATAGCTGTCCCCAGGATACACTATTTGGTATAGTGTATTGGCGTATATTTATTTTTAGTGGCATAACATGTGATTACTCTTATCTTTTTATATAAAGAGACCTTATCCTTTTCCTATTAGAATTAATGCAATGTGGAACTGTGTATTATTGAGGCCCTGTCATTCCTTACATGCGTTTCTGAGCCTGTGTGCTTACAAATGCTGCAGGGAGGACTAGTTTTATGAAAATACATCACCGAGGAGCCAACATGCCAATATCAAATACTGCAAGTGTTATAAATGGAAGTGAGGACAGTAGCTAATTTAAATAGCTTCCCATTGTTAAGCCATCTCCTACCCTAAAAGGATTCTAAAGCACATTTTGCCCTAGAATAAATGATGTGTGTTTTTTTTCTATGAAGTTAAATTAAAAAATCACTTCTTCAACATAGACCAGAGGGGAGAAAAGTAGTCATGTGATATTGCTATCCAACAGGATTTTGGTAAACACAAACAAAAAAAATGGCCTGTCAGTTGTTGATTATGGTCACTCATTTACATTCTTTACCATATGCTAGGCACCAAAAATGTGCTCAGACCTGTGCAAAATGCGATTGCTGCCTACTCCTTAAACTTAGGAGTCAGACAGCATAGGTACTAAGAAGGAATGATGTTTGTGAAACACCTAGAGAAAAAAAAAAGGAATTATTTTGGTTTTAATAAGTGATTTCTGTATTGCTTCAGTGGAATATGCCACATGACCTTTTAATGACTAAAAGTGTTTTATAACCTTTTTGGAAGATGACACTTCTAATAACTTCATGCCCTCACTTGTCTCTATGAACTGAATAATATGATTTTCAGACAGTCATCTAAATTTGTCCAGATGAGATGGTAGCTGTCCAGTTTATTCAAGTTTCTACTCAGTATACAGTTTATAAATCAGTTTCTAATTGCCCTTTCACTGTTCAAAATACATACATAAATACCTAATTTAGTCCATATTTCCTAATAATTTATGCACTTATGCTTGTACATGAGTGCAATTTTGTTGTGGTTTAAGCTGGCAGGCAGCCAAACACCACAGTTGCTCACTCACTCCCCCCCTGCTGGGATGGAGGAGTGAATCAGAAGGGCAAAAGTGAGAAAACTCATGGGTTGAGATAGGCAGTTTAATAGGTAAAGCTAAAAGCTGCGCACACAAGCAAAGCAAAACAAGGAATTCATTCACTACTTCCCATCAGCAGGCAGGTGTTCAGCCATCTCCAGGAAAGCAGGGCTCCATCACATGTAACCGTTACTTGACAAGAGACAGACAAGACAAACGCCATCACTCCGAATGTCCCCCCTTACTACTTCTTCTGCCAGCTTTGTATACTGAGCATGACATCATATGGTATGGAATACCCCTTTTTTCAGTTGGGTCAGCTGTCCTGTCTATGCTCCCTCCCAGCTTCTTGTCCACCTGGCAGAACATGGGAAGCTGAAAAGTCCTTGACTAGGTAAACACTACTTAACAACAACTAAAACATCAGTGTGTTATCAACATTCTTCTCATACTAAATCCAAAACACAGCACTGTACCAGCTAATAGGAAGAAAATTAACTCTATCCCAGTCAAAACCAGGACAAATTTGCAGACCAAACTTTTGAAGTCCATCCTGAAAAAGAATTGAACCCATGTTCCATGACATAAGAGTCCATGGTCCTTGATGTTGGTGGGAAAAAAAAAATTAAAAAAAGGAGAACGGTATCTCTTTTTAGTGACCCTAGGATTCAAACTGGTGTATGCCAGACTAGTCTCAATTTGGTTCAAGTAAAAAGGTCTGCAATGTTAAAGTAAGACTCTCTCAGTCAGGAAAGCTGCAATAAATAGTTACTTCCTTCCCCGCTCCCCGCCAAAACCACCTTAATTCAGTGTCCCTGAGAAGAGGCATGAGACTAGTGAGGCTAAACAAGCAATGTACCTCAGGTCCATGGTTTTGGTTTGAGGCATTATCTCTCTATTTTTCAAGAACTTCTATGGTTTGTTTCCTGGGAGTTTCATGCCTTTGTAGCAGGATTTATGGCAGTTAATTTTTGCATCTACCACTTTCTTAAGCTATGTGAAGACATGGGAGTGAAATCTGGTCTCACTGAAATCTCATCCAAGAATGCATGAACAATTTTTGCTCAGAGTTTAGGTGAGAAATCTTTATTTCAGGAATGCAAATCAAATGGCTTTTGAGATAGCAAAGTCCTCTACCTTTGATGTGAGATAATTTTTTCCCAGACTTATTCAGCATAGTAACCACACATAGTTCCACAAAATTAACATGCAACCCCTGAGTTGTCTTTAAGAATTTAAGAGCCAATTTTGCAAAAGTCACTAGTTAAGGGAAAAAATGAAAGTCGAACAACAATAAAAAAATCACACTTCTAAAAAATGTGAAGAATAAAACATTAGATTAGTCAAGGCACATCTGAAGGAGAAAGCTGTGATCATTAATTATTAGTACAAGAAAAGCAAAATTTCACCTTTTAATAAAAAGTCAGTTTAGTGATGCTCACACACGATCACAAGGTGACTTCCACATTTCTTAATTTTTGACATTTCTTAATTTTTGACATTTCCAAATCAGCTGCAACAGGACTGAAATCTCTTTCAGCACAGAGAGATGTTTTGTTTGCATCATAATTTCTCCATCACTTTGCTAAATCATAATCCATATGGGAAAAGAAAAGATGCACTAAAACTTAAAGTGAAGGACTTTGCTCTTTCTATGTGGTATTTGCATACTCGGTGTACACAGAGTCACTTATATCACCCTATTTTGGTAAACATTGACTCCAAGCATGACAAAGTTTAGATGCCTTGTCTATCTCTGTTGATTGTATAGGGAACCTAAGGGGTTCAGTTTTATAATTGAAGGCACTGAGCTAGGTGCTCAAGGTCTGAGTAGGAGCAGACTACCTGTGCACAACAGCAAGAATGCAATCAGAAGGATTCTCAAAATGGAGATAAACTTTTTAACCATTTTATATCCAGTTTATATCCAATTCAAAATGCAGTTGCTTCTAACTAGTCTGCTTAAACACCTGCTTATATCACAGCAGCACTGCAAAACTGTTTAGAAGGGGCTCCATGGGGTTTTTTTTTGTTTGTTCGTTTGTTTGGTTTTTGGTTTTCTTTTTTTTTTTCTTTTCCATTTTACTGGTCTTCCATTGTATTTATATATGAGCAGAGGGAATGTGATACTCTTACTGTTGGTTCCAATATGTTTTGCTGAAAGTTATGCTTTTGGTAGAGTGGGACACAGGTGTCTTTCAAGGTTTACTGGAGAGAATTGGTGGTGGACATAAAACAGGAATATTTTGGAAATGAATCTTTTTTAACATAAAGCATTTGTAGGGAGTTGTATTTTTACGAGACTCCCATCAGTGTGTTGTGTCAGGCCATAGGTACATGTTAAATAAAAAAGGCATGTTTTAAGGGATATTGAATGAAACAGACTTCTTTGGACCTCAGTGGCTGTGAGTGAATACCACATTCACAGTAAAGGACACTAAGCAGGCAGTAGCAGAACAGCTTCAAGTAAGCTGAAATGCTATATAACAAAATAAATGGAGAAGGATTAAACAATCTCTTTTCATTTTGTATTTGCAAGAAATAGTTGTCATAAAAAATTAGAAAATCATAGGCAGCCTTTTCAGATCAAACTTTAAGCTCTTGTGATCTTAACAGCTAACCAGAGTGGAAAAGAGTAACTTTGAAAATCTATTATGTACATGTGAGCTATCACTAAATAAGAAACATAAAAGGGACAATGTTTAATAATACTAAGAGAGAAAATGTCCACTTTTTGGTTAAAAATGGGACATGTTATCAAGAGCACTCAGAGCAACAGTGGACCAAATCCTCTAAGAAATCATGTGAGGCTATTTCCCAAGGATAAGGAAGCCCTTATGTATACACACATATATATATACACAAAGCATGTATATGTGAAGGCTCTTACTTGCATTCATTTCCTGGGAAGCATTTCCCCTTCTCTAATTAGCAGTTGAAAGAGGAGTAAGTAGATTTCTTGCCCTGTATGTTGTTTACCAGAGAAAAATATGGGGCTCAGTGGTTGCTGAACAAAGTAAAACCAGTGAGGCAGCTGACCTAAGGAGGCCTGAAACAGTCATCAGCCATGGTAGGTTACCACAAGCTCCAGCACTTAAATTCAAGAAGCACTAACTCAGTGCTGCTGATGTTGAGTCTTGGGAAACGAGCAACAGAGTAGTTTGGGATGCCTCAGAGACAGGCTGAAAACAGTTAGTAAATACAGTGTTCATATGAACTTTCTAAACAGGTGATGGTCCAACCTGAGCTCAGGAGAGGAAGGGGAATTGTGCAGCAGTGACTTTAAGACATGATGTGACAGCAGATACTTCACTGGCCTATGCAAGGAAGAAAGCTAATCACTGTGACAAATCCGTGCCTGTTTCTGAGGTCCATATCTTAGTTAAATTTTTGAAGGAAGATTTTGCTCTTCAACTGGGCAATGCTATGTGTGGAGCAATTACATTTGCAGCAATTCTGCACAGTCCTAACACACTGAAACCGAGAGTTCACTTGGTGTTGCTACGGTTCATGGGAATCAACTCATGCTGTTTCATGAGAGACAACTGTCTTCATAGGAGTCTTATGATAGAACCTTCTGAAGCAAAAATTCTTCATGAAACAGTTAAGAATTAATGTAATTGCTGCAGAACTATTTCCATACCACATGCATGTCCTGCCACAGCCTGAAAATATTCTTTTTCATGAAACTTTACCTGCAAGTTGCCTGACCCAAAAGGAATCACTGGAAAATGGGAGAAAGATGCCTCCTGCCATTAGAAGGAGGAAGCTTAAGGCAATACTGAAAAAGACCTGGGAAAAGTAGGAAATAAAATTTTATTTATTCCTACACTGTATTGCCATCCAAATCTGGCCTTGTTGTACAGATATTTGGACAAAGTGTTTCTTAAAAGGAAAAACTAATAATTTACTGGAATCTTGGTATAAGGTAACACCTGCATGGAGAATCAAATCTACCAAGCAGGATGGCTAATGGCTGTCCAGTGGTGATGAGAGGCTTAATTTCAAGGCTCCTTACAGTGGTGCATTCAGACGAATGAGGAGAGACTCCTCAAACTACCATTTTGCCCTGTTCTTACAATTCAGCTGACCACAATGCTATGTGACCATCCAGCACATGCATAATTCTTTGCTATTGGTGCATCTTAACTACACACAAAGCACCTCTTAAGGCCTACATTCAGAAGGCTGTACTTGTGACCATTTGTGCAGGAACAGTTTCTATTGACTTTGACAAATGTCTTATCTATGCACAATCTGATACTTCTGCAGTAATGACACTTTGGGACACTTCACTGAGGACGTTAATCAACACATTTAGGCATACAAATTGGGCTAGAGACAGCGGGAGTTACCTTGGGGCAATTTCTACAACCATTCAAAATTCCCAACTGGAGGGGTCCTGTAATCATCAGCCAAATACTTAAATGTGAGGGTTCAGTCAGTTTTCAAGTTGGTCCATTGCCTCAAGCTGATCCATTATCTCACCTCCGAAGATGACTGTCTGGGGAGTTCCTGAACCACTCAAAGAACTAAGTGTGTACTGGGCATGCATATGGGCACAGCACCAGTACCCAGCTACACTACAATTATAAGTTACAAGCAAACTTTATTTTCGTACTTAGAACTCACTTTCAACAAGTCCCATAGGTACAGTCTGAGTGTTCAGAGAGACCATATTATCAAAATGAATGATAAATATTCTGCATATTGTTGTGGTGAAATTGGTCTTTAAATTTTTTAGACACATTTCTACAAGTTTGACAAAGAAAAGGGAGCTAAAAGGACAACATCTCTTGAAAGACTTGATAGGTGGAAAGACCATTAATTGGAAAAGACAGATATTTATGGGCTGATAGTTCTTGTGTCAGTAAATGGTAAGTAAGTGACAAAAGAGAAAAAGGTTAAAAACTGGCAATATTGATTTATTTGGAAGACATCAAGACCACGAAAAGAAAGAGAGAAGTTAGCTCAATAAAAAAATATGCAACAACAGAAAACAATGGATTTATTTCATAGGAATATTCTGACATAAGAAATATAAACCTTTATACTAATTCACAGATTGCTGCTGGAAATTAATAGCTTTCTTGCATACAAAACAATTGATGACGTCAATGTTAATGAAGTGGGGGTAACAGCCCTGGCAGAGACGTAACCAAGGAGGCAACCAACTTTCACATTTCTAGATTATGCAAACCAGCTGTGTCCAGGAAAAAGGGATTCACTGTGGACAGTAACAACAATGATTGTTATTTGCACAGGTTTCTTTTTAAGATGAGAAGGCTTAAATTGTTCAAACCCAGTGAACATGAGAGCATATCAACCGCTCTTAAACTGTGAAGCAGGTCCTCAGGGCTACATCAGCACTTACTCAAGAATTAGAGAGTTACAAACGTGGCAGATGTAGAACAGCTGGCTTTCAGGATGTGGCTTGATGTTAATGTAGATACAGACCATGTCTGAACCAGATCCAAAGTACAAGTCACATTAACTTGTTTATGTAGGTTAGTCTACTGTTGTTGCCACCTAGTTCCATTTCTTTAGGCAGTAAAAAGCTGTACTGTTTTATTAGAAATATTTATAGTGGTTTTGAACACAGTAGTGTTTTATTAGAATACTGTAATTTTCAGAACTTGTAGTTCCATTATGCCCTCTGAGAAGAAATTCTTGACGGATTATCTCAAAATTATAATTTACTTTAAAAATTTCAATTTTATTTAACTAAACTTCCAGTAATTACGAATCTGATTAATACTAGTACACGGTAACTTCTTTTAGATCTGAAGCTACCTTCTCTTCTGAAAAAGAGAGTGAAGCTGTACCCCAAAAGCTCTGAAGATACGTAGACCTGTGCTGTGCCTGTGAAAAGTAACATTCTCAGCCTTTGCTCTGATGCGTGACTGAAGAGACTGAAGAGGATTAAACATACTTTAGATCTGCTGCCAAATACTTGGGATCGGAGTATTTTTAAACTGTCTGTAAATGCAGAGAACAATTCTTCTGGTTAAGCCCAGGGTATGATACCTGCTGTAAAACTGACCTTTTCTATTATTTATAATAACATTTTTTTTTTTTTTTAAGCTAGATTGTTTAGGACTCCTTGAAAACTGTATGAGAGCTCTCCTTTAAAAAACTGCATGAAGTAACATGGAATCCAAGCCATTTTTATATGTCCAAAAGGTGATAAAACTTCTTTTATTTTAGAAAAATGTCAGATGAAACTTTTTTTTTCCCTTTTGTGAAAACCCATTCTTCTCAAATTTTCAGTGGTCAGTCAGGATTCTCAGATCTAATAACACTCCCTATCTTTAGTTACCCTCTCCTGTTCTGACTAGAATAACACTTTAGACCAGACAAACATAACTTGACTTTTCTTTCATCCTTTCTCCCATTTCCCTTTCAAATGACTACTCAATTATTTCTGAAAATTATGATCACTTCTGTAAGAGAAATTATCTTTTTTCCAGCCTTCTTTCTCTCCCTTTCTTTGATTTTCTATTTTTGGAAAACTTTTCCAAAGGTTTTGTGTTTTTCCTAATGAGAAACATTCCTCTCACCTCCTTTACAAAAATTGAGTTTAAGAAGAAAACAAATAGGTCCATCTTTGATCAGTGGCTTTCTTGTATTCAGGATCTGAAGCCAGAAATAGCCCCATTGTTTTCTGGTTGAAAATCTGAATATCTGTGAAACTAAGCTTGTCCTTCTGAAAGAAAGATCTGATGCACTTCTGCTCCTAGAAATAGGTTTTGATTTTTTTTCCACCATATCTAAGAAAGCCCAGAACCACAATTTATTAGCACTCACACAACTAATTCTGACAACTTTACCAGAACAAGACATGCAGAATCAGACCTTATGATTAATTTATAAGTTGCTGTTGTGTTTTTTTCCTAATGTTAACTGGAATTAGAGTTCTTACAGATAGCAAAAGAAAAAACTCCTTTAATTTATTTTGAGCTAGCTCAAACTAGGTTTTTAATTAAATGACTTCATTTTTTTCTCACCTTGACTTGCTATCTCAGGTAAGAAGCTCAGATTAGAGCTAATGAAGTATATTTTAAAAATTATTCTGATCATTTAAATTTTGCTTCAGACTCCTAGTCCAGACTCCAGGCTTTAGTATTGTATACAACCCTGAGTGAAAACTCCATCATCTGTTCTTTGTCAGAGACTACTAGCATCAGCTCAAGCTAAAAGTAATTATCATACATGAATGGATTGAAACAAGTTGATCTTCCAGAGGCTTTAATATTACAAAATTTATTAGAAGTATCAAAAACATTGCTTTTACAGTATTCTACAGGAATGATTAAATTTGAACAGAAAATCACATCCTCAGATCCAGCCAAAGCTTTGTTATTCATGCAGAACCTAAAATTACCTACACACATATTAGAAATATGTAATAGAAGTTAACTGACTCTTTGTAAGTCTTGAAGGCCATCTCCTTTGAAACATTCAAATCTGTCACGTTATAATATTTTGGGGCTGTTCCATAATATTGGCTTTAAAATCCCTCCTGCCCCCCAGTGAACTCATAAATTAAGGCAATAAGCAAGGGTTTAAACTATTTGTCATCAGCTGTGCATGCTTGATACTATTTATTGCCTTCAGAAACTTCTGAAACAATAATCAACATTTAATTAAAACAGAATTTTGCTCTATCATACCTTGTATATACACAATCACTGTGCAATATTCATTAAGCTTTCTGAAAAGCAACATCTAATCAACACATAACGAAAGAGCTTGTGAGGATTAAATAAAATAAAACTGGTGACTTAATTTAACTCAGTGAGATAATTACTGAGCTAGGAAAATTACTGAGTTAAATGAAATTTAAATATACTGTGAGGTTTATGCATGTCTTTATTCAGATAGCCAATCATATGAATAATGATCAAGAGTCATTATTAGGAAACTTCTCTTCAGAAGAAGCAATCACTATTATTGAGTTTATATACATCACAATTCCTCCACAGGTGGACGAATTAGCCATGGGAAGGACACCCTGTTGTGCGCGTCAGAGTGTGTATGTGTGAACATCAAGGCTGTTGGGTGGGAAGAAGCAGAGGGAATGTGGAAAGGAATCTGCAACGGGGAGCACACTCACACACTTCCAAGGTGATGAAAAGCAAATGCTTCCCATGGACCCTGTGGGGATGTTATTTCCTGCAACCCCAAATGCCACTGGAAGCTGCTGGACTGACATTAAGTTTGGAACAATGCGCAAGGGCCCATTGGCTGTGAGAGATGTATGTGTTCCTAAAACATTTTATTTTGATCTGCCAATAGATCAGAAACTTGCTGTGCTTAGAAAGCTTTTCTATCTTGTGTTCCTTTTGACATGGTCTTCTTCAGAAAAATAGCAGACAGATTCCTCTCAAGGCTTTGGCTGAATTTAGGTGCTGTTACAGAGTATTTCACTTTTTTCCAGGGTATTATTTACCCTGATTTCAGATATAGCCATTGTGAGATAACCATAAAGCATATGTCCATATTTTCAGTCCTGAATACTTAAACCCACACGTCTTAAAATACATTGATTTGCAAAATTGAAGGTCTGCCAAAAAATTCTAATGTCTGTTCCTTCAGAGACAGCTCTCTTGCGATCTCTCTTTGCAACTGAAAAGCACAATTAAGGTACCATTGAAGGTTAAATAAAAGTAATGTCAATAACATCTCCTCCTATAAATGAGTGAGAAATTGTTTCTGCAGAGTGCTCAGGTACTATAATGAACTGTAGGGAAGAAAAGCTTAGCTCTTTAAATGAGCTTTGGGAGCACTGGAGTATTAGCTATTAGGAACTGAATTTACCTTGAACTTGTCTTGAATCGACATCTATGTAGATTCATATCATGAAAGCTAAAAACCTTAGAGCTTAAGGTGGAAAATGGACCTATCCAACCCACAGAAAACTTATCTTATGATCTGCCTGCATCTCTCTCTCCACAGGCAGACAGAATTGTTGTGAGACTCGTGAGGGCCAGGGCATAGAGCAGAAAGAGTTGAAAGCCTTCATCTTTCATTTACCTGCTAGACGACAAGCATTGCCATATAACTCAGGGAGATGACTGCTACATCTCCTGTCAACAATTGCCAGAGCTGTAGGAAGCTGTAACATAAAGCTACGCTATCAGAGGGAACTATGGTTACTACTTACCCTTTGGAGGAGTTTATCTGGGGTATGGACATTTTCATATGGCCAGAAATTTGAACTTCTTTTGGCTTTTTACTATAGAGACTCCACACACCTGTTCTGGAAGGTGTTGCATGGGAAGTGTTCCTGTGCTTTTCTCCTTTTGTACCCATGCAGAAGACATAATTTAGCACTAGACACTTCAACATTCAGTCTTGATCTGTAGTCTTGATCTGTAGTGAGACTACAGAATCTTGGCTGACCTCAAGAGGAGTTGCATACCCCACAGGCAAAACTGTGCTCAGTCTGCGTAATGTCAAGGAAATTAAGTTTATTCAGAACTTTCTTGCACTGCTAGTGAGTCCTGGGTGATTTAAAACGGAATCTTTAAGAGCAGGCATAGGCATAGGCATCTGATACATATTTTAAATTGGGCTGATAGGATGTAGGATGCAGCAAATTAAAATGGTTTCTGCTTTAATACATATTTTCACATGTTCTTGTCCCATTGTACCACTTGTTCCAAAAAAGCAATCTCAATCATTAAATTCTTTGCTATGTATTCCACAACTATCCTTGGCAGCAACAATCTTCTTAAATCTATCATCAACCAAAGCAGGGAAAATACTGCATTTTTTCCCCTTATGAGAGCTAGAAAGATAGATACCCTCATAAAAGAAACAGTGCTCAAAATGAAATTTTTGCTAAAGAAAAAAAAAGGATGCAGGAAGGATTCAGTAGCAAGTTAGCTCTAAATAACCATTTCATGATCAAACTCCAAGGGCCTAAATTTAGCTTTGCCTACATTGACCTGGACTGGTGAAAGGCTACTGTACTCTTTGAGGTGTCATCGTGTTTAAAGAAATAAACATAATCAAATAAGCTTTGCTTATTACCAAGGTTTATATTCTAATTTGAAGCACTACCTTTTTCTTCTGTTTAAACAATAGCAACTAATGATACAGATATTATATTATATAAGATACAGTTGCTCTTATAAGTCTCATTAAATTCTAACTCAATCAATTACTGCTTTTGCAGGTGTTTATTTTGTGTGACACCTTTTTGAAGCAGTTATTGGAACAGAGTTTTTCTGAGTAATCTAATTTTCAGTTTATTTTTCATTACTATTAAGTACAGCTAGCAATATGGGCACACAGAAAGATTTTAAAAGAAACTACAATTGAATTGATACTTACACATGTTTCTGCAGGTGCTCAAACTGTTCGATATATTCCTGAGAATTAGCTGGATCATGTATTCACTATCTGAACATCAGTTAAGACTATTTGTTCCTCCTCTTGTTGAAAGCATCTGCTGCTGCTGCTGCTGCTACAGGCACGATGTAAATTTATTGTTGCTGTAACCAACTATATTTTAATATGTTAATTTTAGTGTTGTATGTGGGCACCCTAAAAATGTCTTTATTCCTGTGTCTTTAAACTTAGAATTTGATTTATACTGGCAGTATTACTTTCATAAGGAAATTTTATGTTCCAGTGCTCTGTCGAATATTTTAATATCTAGTTTAAAGACTTGTTAGCCATTAGAGAACCAGAGGCTTTTCTCTGACACTATAGCCTGCAAAAAAAAAGGTAATAACTTGCTTCTGCAATACTTTTGAATGAGCCAAATAAAAATTTTTGTCTTGAATACACATAATTATAATATGTAGGCATCATTTCAGAAGAGCAGTTTTAGTCCATTAGAATCTGAAACTAGTACTTTTAATTTTTTGTTTTACCGCAGAAGACAGATGGGTAGAAAACAATAAATTGCCATAGCCGTATATCTTTTTAATAAAAATATGTTTCAGATTTTTATTTCAGAATACACAGTAGCCCAAAAGAGAAATGCTTTTAAAATACCAGTAACGTAACAACCTTGCATTATATTGTAGTTAAAAACTTAGACAAAATTGATAGCACAGATACTGTTGCAGTGCATCTACCCTGTTCAGTTTTACCTGCTGTTGTATACAATGAGGTCCAGCTGAAAAACTGGTCCACAGTAAACATTTTTTTAACTTGCCTGTGACATTGAGCTTTATTAAAGCATCATGTTCTCTTTAGGATTAGCCAGGAGGTATGTTCCACCCTATACAATACAGATCATGCCTCAGTAATATTTGCATAGTTTTGCTCCTTCTTGGTTCGATTATGAGGTCGTCCAGGTGGATATGAAAGCTACAGCCTTAAGAAAAATGGAAATAGAACATGATGTATAAGTAACTGTGCTAAGAAGATGACTGCAGACTTTTTCTCTGTTCACTAGCTGTTCTTACAATGCCTCATAAAGCTTCTAAAGGACTAATGGATTCCCACAGGCAATGAGGAAAACTTCAGCCCTTTCTTTCCTTGTTCCAAGTGCAAAATGCTATTCTTAACTGAAGCTTTTAAAAGCATGATATATAAGGAGGCACCAAGGAAAAAAATGCTCTTACACGAAGCAAGAAACCACAATGAACTGCTCTGTAAGATCTGTTTCTTCAAGTGATGGTTAATAACCTAATCGGCAGTAGTCAAAATAAATGTTCTGCAGCTGAAGCACAAGCGAAGATGCAATACTGTATGCTGAATCTGGATAACTTTTTCTATGTGCTAGAGACTATAACAAAATTAATTTCTTGTGGTTTCCATTTTGGTACTGAATGTACTTCATTCATTAAGTACTCAGGTATTCAGAAAAAATATGCCAATGAAAGCACCGTACATATACACAGATATCACTCATGGAGGAAATGCTTTGCATACAGAAAAAGAGCTGAATTAGCATATCTGCAAGACAGGGGAAGGTGTCAGATTGCTTTCTATAAGGCAATCCCACAACTCACCCTGGCAACCTTTTGGTATGCTACAGCAGTATTGATCCAGGAGCCACATCACAATCAATCAGACTCTCAGAGGAGCATGAAAGAATTGCAAATGTTAAAGTTAACTAAGCACACAGTAAAAAGTTTTCTTGAAATAAAAAGTGACTGTTTTCAGTTGCAGGTACTTACCACCTATTTTTTACCTTAGCTTGCTTGAAAAAGTAATTATGTCAGCTTAATAACTCTTCCAAAATATTGAGATCATAAACCAGCTCACTAAGGGTGCTGTTCTCTAATAGTAATGTCAAGTCACATCAGAGTAACAAAATGTGCCAAAACAAACCTCGTAAACCATTATTTAATTCTAAGTTTCCTTCAGAATAATAAAGCTCTTCTACACGATTTTTACACTGAAAATCAAGGTGCAAGACCATTGGCTGCTAATGCAGATCAGCAATATATATGCATATGTGTCTACTCTCCTGTCTCTCTATTACTGTTTGCTCTGTGGGCACCACCTTTATTAGTACTGGGACTTCCTTTACATGTGTGACATAAAGAACCCCATGTTGAGGTTGCTTTAACTTGCTAGAAACATCTGCTGTTATCTGTGTCTGTGCCTGGTGCCATCAGTGTAGACTTACAATCCTTTTCTGTTCTCTCCACCCCTCATCCCCTCCCGTCTTGTTTTATTATGCCAAGACCAGGCTTGGGCACATGCCCCATAGCACCATGCAACAGCCTGGTTCCACATGGTATTCTAGCATGGACAAGTCAGTCTTTTGTAAGTGCACTTGAGTCTTTCTCTCTTTTTTTCCCCCATATTGGGTCTGATTTTTTTCAGATGGGGATGAGTTGCAGGTCATAGGAATATATTTTACTATTAATCCTTCCACACCTGTCTATTCACATGTGCCTTCTCTATTACAGCCTGTAATGCTGTTTTCAGTCAAACATGGATATTTTTGTTTAATACTTTTAATTAAAGTCTTACCTTTCACATGCAAATTTATTAGAAAGAGAAGCTCTGTTCTAGGTGATGTATATTCCAGAATGTAAGGAACTAAAATTCCAACTGCAGTTTCTAGAAGAAAGTTCTTTATTTCATCTATAGGCTGCCCAAGGAAAAACGGTTATGCAAAATCCTTTCTTGGACATTTTTAAAACTAGACACTGCCTAATATATTGTTGTAAACTAATTTTAAAAGTCCTCTAGAAATAAGTTTTCTAAAATAAATCTAGCAGGTTTCTACCATCATCTAAGGTTTCTTCATACTTTCTCTCAAAAGCAGGTCTGTAGATCAAGGCCTTACCTGATAGTATAGACTTATTTCAAAGACTTACCAGAAATAATATGAACTAAAATTCAAAGCCTCGGACGCTGCTGTGTTATTTTTAATTGAATAGTCAGCAGTAAACTTTCATTAAATGTACATTAATAGAACAGCTTCTGCTAAGAATGATAGCACGTTTCTCATAAGCAGGTATAAACTGAATAAAAGCAAAATGCTATTAATGTGTGTTTAGTGCTTAAAGGGTTTCATTGTTCAAGATCATCATGGCAGAAATATATTGCCTTTGCATATATGTCTGAATATAATCTAACGTGTGAGAATCATTTGTTAAAATACTTGTCTACATTGTTAAGTGTTTCATGTAGAGATTTATACGACGATGCCATTAACCAGAACTGGACTCCTACATGCAATTTCCCTTTGAGGTCTTAACCTAGCTCCGGTTTAAACAGTCAAAACACTTCTCTCTTTGAAAACTAACATAGGAGACATGCAGAATATATTTTAAGCTGGAAATCACTGACAGCTAGTTGGTGACTCATATGATGAAAATTAAAAGCTCCCTTCAGGATTGTAAGGAGTCTTACTCAAATTTGGGTTTAGGTATGTGACTCCCAGGAGCTTTAGCCATATCCCCAGCATTCACTCGTCAGAGTAGCTGTGCAAGCATGCCAATCCTGTGGTCTTTTACTGCTACTATAATTAAGTGAAACTGCTTATGCTGAAAACAGTGATGACCAAGAAGGTCCTCTGTGTAACTCAGTATATCTGAAGCAAATGTCAGCCATGTCTACTAAGGTGACAGAGCTGTTATGAAACAGAAAAATGGTCATTAATTGCAAAGCCCAGGAAGTAAGAAATTCTCTGCTGCTTTGGACCAGCTGTAAGTGGCACCCCAAAGCGCAATCTGAACAAGCCACAGAATAGCTGCTCAGAAACTGGATAGAAGCAATCAGACATTTGGTCAAGATTAATGAACGCAGTGATAGGGAAATAGGATTTAATAAGCCAGTGTCACCTTCCTGTCTACCAGATCATTTGACCTGCTCTAAAGACTTTGAGGTATAGCATGACGCATTAAGTTGTTCCTTGAATGGGTATAACCCAAAAACCAAAACAAACCCCAAACCCCCTACTTTATTTGCTGAAACTATGGGAGCAGCTGAAGCACTGAAACCTTCAGTGAGGTCCGTTATTTTCGCTAGGTAACCATAACTAGGTTACATGGAAAAGAATATCAAACCATCTCTGGAAAAAAATGAGGACCACCTGGCATTCTCAGGACTTTAGAACAGTATTACCCATTCACTGATAAAAAAAATCTGGATGGAAATGTGCATACTGGGAGCTGTGATGGGTACNTTTTATTTTTATTTTTATTATTTTCCCTTCTCTTTCTTTGCTATTAAACTGTCTTTATCTCAATCCACGAATTTTACCTTTTTTTTTCAATTGTCTCCCANAAACCAAAACAAACCCCAAACCCCCTACTTTATTTGCTGAAACTATGGGAGCAGCTGAAGCACTGAAACCTTCAGTGAGGTCCGTTATTTTCGCTAGGTAACCATAACTAGGTTACATGGAAAAGAATATCAAACCATCTCTGGAAAAAAATGAGGACCACCTGGCATTCTCAGGACTTTAGAACAGTATTACCCATTCACTGATAAAAAAAATCTGGATGGAAATGTGCATACTGGGAGCTGTGATGGGTACAGAAGATCAACCTGTGACATAACATAGCATGTTACAATATCTATTCCTCATTCAGCTAGAAAGACTTGCGATATTTTCTCTCTGAAGTGCATTTTTTCATGTTTGAAATGCAGATTTGGTGCTCAGAAGCACAGAAATATTGTTTGCCTGGCTGTGTAAACTAATCAGACTAAGAAATGTGCAGTGAACCTAGAGATGAATGAAGGTTAAAGTGGTGATCAGACTGTAACAGTGTTGTTTTATGTTTGNGGTGTTTGGCTGTCTGCCTGGTTAAACCACAACAATGTTGTATGTCCTATTTATTAAAGATAATTTCTACCTGTTGAAAATCAGCCCCCCTCTGCTCCTGCTAACACCTGACAGAAAGATTAAGCATAAAGCTTTGCCTGAAGATGTTCAAAACTTGGCCATTGCCTTTCCCTGAGAAAGCAAAAATGCTCAACTTCAACTCTTAAATTATTTTTCCCTGTGTCAGCTGACAGACCCATTTCCTTAAACAACTCTCCTCCCTTGGTCTTTTTCCCATTTCTAAGAGCTCATATTTTCTATTTAAAAAATACAGTTTTGTGTGCAAATGGCCGTGACTAACACCTTTATTACAGGACTGAACAGAAAACAAATCTGAAAGGAGAGAGAAAAACTCTGCAGATCAAACATGTTTGCACTAAGTCTTATCAGCCTTGCCCTCAGGGCCATTTCCCACATTTACTGTGTCTCTGCAACAGAGGAAACAGCTCTTGGCAATGACTTTTTTGAATCCGTGGCATATCTGAAATGTGCAGCAGAGCATAGAATTTCTCACCAGTAACCTTTTTTTCTGCTCTCAAATTTCACTGTTTTTCTCCTTCTGCCCATACCTGGCACTTCCTCTCTCTCTCACACCTGTGCAAACACACACACACACACACACACACACACACACACACAGAGTCTGTAAGGATTATAAACAAGCTTCTGCAAACAGAGGCTATTTTCTAACTTGGAATTCACAATATACTGGAAATCGTTATTCCCTAGCAAGCTCTCAGCACCTTTGGCACCTCTATGTATCTCTGGTGGGCTAGGACTCCTTCAGGAGCAGTTCTTTAAGAGGATGTCCTCTGGTCTACCCATTCTGGAGAGATGTACACCTCTACAGTAACAGTGGCACTGAGCATTTTGTTTGTGCTCTGCGGCACTGCCTCAAACAATGCGCAAATATGCATGCTCAAGGAACAAACAGAACATAACAGCCTGGGTAACTGCAAAATTATTTGTAATGGAAAAAATTTCAAACAATATATTATGACTAGAAAGTCCGTGGAGTTTGGTCTTCTGTTTGGAAAATGTCTAGCATGCTGCAGGATTACTACTACAGTCTAAACAAGACACCACAGAAACGCTGAAATGAATCTCAAAATCTTACCAGATACGTAATATAACCAGAAGCTTCTCCACTTTCATCTGAAGGAGATCTCTGAGGAATAATTAATTGTGTTACACTGTGATCTACAGTTCTCTGTAAACCAATTACTTCAAGTTTGCAAGGTAAGACCGAGGGCCAGTGAAATGATGAGTGTAACATTGACATTTATAAGCCATTTAACTTAGCTATTATTTTACTTGAAATAGTCCATTACTTATTTTACGGAGTCTTTCACTCTCTTCATACTTTATACATGGAAAATAATACTAAATATTCTGTCTAGGACAAAAGCAGCAAAATATCCATGTGTCTTAAGATAGGGCCAATGTTAAAAGATTGTATCCATGACCCTGCCTACAGGCTATACTCCCTGACATTTGAACCGTATAATCCCAAGAGTGCCTTCAGATGCCTCTCTGTGACCCAGCTGGAAAACCAAGTGGAAGACATGAAGTTGCACCTCACCCTCCCTGCATCCCTGGAGGCAGTCTGGGGCACCTTGTCTGGAGGACATCCGAGGGTGCCAGTACACACCCTGCAGCGCACTGTGCGGTGTTTATTCCCCCATGGCCTCATGCCTGGCCAGGTGCTCTGTACCCCTCCATGCAAATGTCCCTTCAAAATGTGGCACGTCTTTCTTTTATTTTTCTCACATCTGTTTGTGTACAGTACCCTAACCCCGGTAATCAAGGGTCTCTCTGAATTTACATATCTTTGAATTAATAAGGGAAGGATGAGACAAAGAGGCTAGCATGTCACCTATTCTTCAAGCAAAATGGAGTTACTCTGTCTATATTTACCCCAAATAAATTAGTATTTCTTCAAATCTGACTAGCTGGAATGAACAAATGTGTCCTTTTCATGTAGTGTTGAGCTGGTCTGAGTTTTAATTTACAAGACGTTGTTTAACCCACCGTTGAATTAGCAAGCATTTAGCAGACACAGTCTTGAATTTCAAACTCCTTTTCCTATGATAGCAGTTTGGTCTGTGTTTAGCAGTATTTCTTTATGGAAGTTTTAGTTTCGTAGAACACTTTTCATTTGTTATCATCTGAGTTGCAATGGCATAAACAGGATTGACATCTGATACGAATTCCAGCTCCTATGTTTAAAAGAATCTGGAAATCAGTAAGAGACTTGTATACCAAATAACAGAGACATAACAAAACCATGCAGACGATATCGCCACTTTAGCTGAGCCCAGCCTCCTGATCACTCACACCAACAACTTGCTGGCTGGCATCTAAGCTCTAGATTTGAGGGAACCATCTAGGCTCTAGCTTTGAGTGAAACACCTGACTCTTCAGATAAGGAAAACCATGACTGCTCATATTCAAGTTGTGTCTCTACTGACGGTACGGCTGCAACTGACTCTGCGCACTTACCTCTATGACCTTGAGTCTGAAACCAAACACGGTTACCACAGAAGATACAGATGTAGGCCATGTACATAGTAGGAGGCAAGGGATCACTTTACCAATAAATGTTTTCTCCTTTATGTGAATGTGTACACCAGTTATTTTTTGCCCATCTCTAATACATCATTGATAAGCAGCTGTTATTTTTTCCAGCACGAGAATGTCAGACAAGCGCCAAGAGTGTCAATGCTTGCCAGTGTAGATTTGCCAACAGATTAGAATCTAATTTTACCTCTGTGTGTTACTTTTCATCAATGCCCGTCAAAGTATCAGATCTATGGGAGAGCAAGACAGATCAAGTACACACCAACGCCAACGCTAAGTGTGATTGCATCTCCATCCTAATAATACAGAGAACTAATAAAAAAGGAACAGACTGTTGTAACAAATGATTGACATTTTGATTAATTTGGAATGTAACACAGGCTTCAAATACATAAATATACTAGTCAAGAGTTCTGCAGCATCAGATGCAGTATTAAAGCTGAAATTTAGCAACTGATACAAACTGCTTTAAATAAAACATGCAAACACCTACTCACATACTCTGATTTTTTATCTTACTAGGCAAATACAATTAATTTAACTTCTCTCTAGAAATTATGTATCAATCTTACAAAAAACCTCTAGGTAACTTGGAGGCTGATTTTAATGATACTATGCACTCATTAGAGCTTAGACAATCACAGTAACCATTTTCTATTTAGGAAATGGGTAGAAAAGCTACAGACAAAGTTTTTTTTATTATTTTTTATGGGTGAGTTTGTGTTTAAATTGAAGACTAAAAAGAAACATTTAATAAGACAGAGATAATTCAATGATTAAAAATGGATAAAATGCAGTGTGTTGTACTGTCAGGGAAGAAGAAAAATGGCAAATAACATGATTTCTTAAAATGGACTGAAAACTAGGCTTTCATTCAACGCAATGTTTGGAGGTTTCGGTGCCAGCACATCTCAGCCTGCAGAGGACTGGAAGAATGATGGCTTGAGGAAGCGATCTTTAGTCTCTGTTCAAAACTCTGAAGGGCTGGGGAGAGAAGAAACACCAACAGCTAAAGGCAAAATCCCAGTTCCTCAAATCTTTGTAACATAAAGGGCCTCAGAGACAACAGTACATGGTCTCACTTTGGCCAAGAGCTGAGTAGAACGCAAACCGCTTGACTCTGGTAAGCCGTGCCATGGCCAGCAATGGACAGGAGACCAATAGCGGAAACTGCTGGAAAGATATACCACGATATCACTGGGCGGCTCTCATTGGCATCTGATGCTGACAAGTGGATGCGAAGGTCCTCAGCTGATGGTGCATGTGTGTGTGCACACGCATGTGTGTGTTTTTCCTAACACAGCCCATCTGTTGCTTGGACCACTTTAGAAATTGAGCTTTGCGGTGTCAACTTGTTCCACATTCCCTTTCTCCCACCCCTGGAACACAGACTAGTCTCCTGACATTGAGCACTCTGCTCATTCCATTCAGAAACAATGAAACACTTTGTCAATATCTTCATTAGACCAGGATTTAGTCTCTGGTATCTAAGTAGGTAGGCCATCACGGTCTGGCCATTCCTGTAATACAATTATGGGGAAAAAGGAGGTAGGACTTATGACTATGTGTTTTGGGTTAATGGTTTAAAATTAAATCACATGTGCAAAGTTATAGAAAACACAGAAATATTAGCTACTGCTTTTGGTAATTGGTATTTTGATTAAGAGTTGAGAGTATTTTTGCAGAAGTAAAGATGCATTAAAAGGTAAAGCTCTTTTGGCAGAACATAGCACAATTTAAGAATTTCCATCATGCCACTAAGAACTAATGCAAATGATTTGCAATTAATCTGTTCTGTTGAATAACTACAAACACATAAATTGTGTAAAACCTTAAACCACTGTAAATTCCACTTATCATTTTTACATTCAAAAATATCTGAAAATTTATTTATGACTCAGTAGCAAACATCTAGCACATAGGAAAGGAGTGCAGGAGCAAACTCCTTTCAGATAGATGTATATGAGTACACAAAATAGAAGTATATGACTATACAGAACTACCCCCAGCATTGCACAACTAATGGTACCCACAATTGGCACCAGCAAGGTGGAGTCCCCCCCGCTGCCACTGCCCCGCCTCCCCCACTAGCCCACCTGCGTGATGGCCTTAGTTACTTGCTTCGCCAGGGAAATGGGAGGAATCTGTGCATGACCCCTCTGCCTCTGTGCTGCTGTGACTTTGATGCTGACTCTGGTCAGATCTAGGAAGCAGAAGTTGCACTTTCATAGTTTCTTTGCAATCCTGCTGTCTCCTGGATAATGTTAGCCTCTTTCATATCTGGTTTGGCCTCGAAGTCTCTGGTCCTGGGAGGCGGAGACCTCCCCTCCCACAGCATGTTTCCATACCCTCTCTGGTTACTCATGCTCCCCATTTTGGGGCATACAGTAAACATACAGATTGGTACTGATTCTCTGTGCGTATAAGCTTGTGCTTGTTTTTCCGTCGTTATTTTGATGTAGTTTGAACATGCAGAAGTTAGAATAGGGCCACATGAAGATACGTGCTGTAATAAATGGCAGTTTCGTATTTGCCTTAATTTGCCATCTGTAACAGAAATACTGCAGAGGGAACATGGTAGTTGAAAAAAAAATACATATAACTTTTATCTATCTCATTCCAGGACTCTGTATTTTTCCTTCCACTGATGCCTATCATTACTTTACACACACACACAAAAGCTGGCAACCTGGAAAAAGTCTATTTCAATACAGCAATGAAGCCAGTATATCGGTGTGCTTTTTCTGTAAAACAAACCCCATTATTTTGATGAAATGTAGAAATTTTCACATTTATGAAAGTAAACATTTTTCTGTTTGCTCCATCAGAAAAGAGATGGACTGCAGAGGAATAAGGCATCTGAACAATAATTTTACTCATTTAAAAGGAAAATATAAAAGCAAGCCTGAAAGATGTCAAGGATGTTGTCACATCACAAAAAATTAATCATTATGCAAAAGCTTAAGCAGGAATTTTGCTGTTACATCAGGATAGTAGCGACAAGTTAAGAATAAAAATAATTAAGAGAAAGAAAGAAATGTAGCCAAATGGGAACACTAAGGCATACACTTCCCTTGCTAACGTAAGTAGTGGCTTAAAGTCATGGTTTTGCTATGGATCCCTTTGGGACACCTGGGTGCCAAAGGTATATCCTTCAGAGGCATGTAGGACAGTTAGATATCAAAATGCTTACTGAAAATCAGTGAGAACTGGATGCTTTCTTCCAGTGTTCCTCTAGAAATCTACCACATTGGAAATGTTCGCCGTTAGCGAACCAAATGCAGAAATGAGCTTTTCTGTTCAGGCTTTAAACCACTCCTCTGACCTTCCAAACCGAAAATACCAGTTTAAGGAAGACTGCTGATAGTGGGAGACTTTTGTTGTGGTAGAAATCTGCATGCTGTACTTTGCTTATAAAGTGCCCTTGTTACAGTCCCAACTATAAGACTTCATGAGGGTCTTCATGAAGGAATTTTCTTTGTGGGTTTTTTTGCATGACTGTGCAAAAAGGAGACAGAGAAAGGCAGAACTTGTGCTGACTGCTCGTTCTTTATAAACAGAATGTATCAGAGTGTAGTTTAATTTCCTGTGTATCTGAGTCCTGTGGAGGAACCCATCCCTGTTCAGGAAACTACTTAAATATATGCCCATCCTCCCACTGATTTCAGTCCACCCTTAAAAAAAGCTAACCATTATCTTATTATATTTATCTTAAAAAACAGACGTAAGTGTAGGATTAACTTTTTCCTGAATCAGGGCTACAACCATAGAATCATAATTTAGGTTGGAAGGGTACTCCAGAGGTCATCTAGTTGAATTCCCTGCTCAAAACAGGTCTCATTAATTCAAGGGCATCCCACACTTATGCTAAAAACCAAGCAAGCAAGCAAGCAAACAAACAAACAAACCACCTAATATTTGATTAGAATTTCCCATGCTCTAACTTGTGGCAATTATGCTATTCCCACGCACCTCCAAGAAGTGTCTAGCTTCATCTTCTCTGTATCCTCTGATCAAGTGTCTCCAATTAGCACTTATTCTCCAGCCTAAATAGGAAGGATGCATTGCTAAATCATGGTCAGCCTGCCCACTGGGACATCCAGAACCTTCTGCGCGGAGCTGCTTTCCCAACTATGCTATTGCATGGGGTTACTCCGTTGTACTGGGTCTGGCTGGGATGGAGTTAACTTTCTGAATAGCAGCGCCTGTGGTGCTGTGTTTGGGATTTGTGATTAAAACACTGTTGACAGCACACTAACTGTTTTGATTATTACTGAACAGTGCTTGCACGGCATCAAGGCTCTCTTTTCTTCTTATTCTGTCCCACCATCAGAGAGTCAAATGGGGGTGGGCAAGAGGTTGGGAAGGGACACAGACAGGACAGTTCACCTGAACTGGCGAAAGGGATGTTCTATACTATATAATGTCACGCTCAGCAGTAAAGACTGGGGTAGAGGAAGAAGGGTGGTTTTTTCCTTCCAAAGTGGCTGTTTGGACAGTGGCTGGGCATCAATCTGCCTGTGGGTGGTGCTAGAGATTTTCTTTGCTTTGCTTGTTTTTTTCTTTCCTTCACCTATTAAACTGTCTTTATCTATACCCATGAGTTTTCCAACTTCCATTCTTCTTATTTTCTCCCCTGTCCCACTGCGGGGTGGGAGGTGAGCAAGAAGCTGTGTAAGTGCTTGGCTGCTGGCTGGGGTCAACCCACTACATCCATCTCAGGTGCACCTTGCACTTGCTCTTGTTGAACTTCACGAGGAAGTTCATGAGGCCCATTTCTGTCTCTCTGAAGTCTTGCCCAGCAGCTATATGGCTATGAACCTCGATGACTAATTCTAGAACTCAGGTTAAGATACATTTTTTATGGTCAAACTTGTTTTTAACAACCTTTTGCAAATAAATTGTTCAAAAAGATCAATAAATTAACTAGAGAGGCTCATAAAATGTGTCCAGTGAAAGAAAAACATAGAAGCATCTGAAATAGTTGTTGAACAGGTGAGATATATTGTTTTAAAAATAATGAGAATAAGCCTTCCAGGTAATGAACAAATCAATTTTCTTAAGACTATAAATTCTTGGCATTAGCCACCTTAAACCAATACCTACAGATGTTGCCTAAAATCAGATGAAATAGAAAATAAACCTATAAATGTAATTATTTTAGACTTGTTTTTCAGGTAAGTCATCTCTTATTTATAAGGGTATCTGAGAATAACTCCTTATTTAAGAAATGATGTTATATGATTTGATATCCATAGTAGGTGTGACTTGGATTGATGGTTACCTTCCTGTACACCTGGGGGAGAAAACTGACACTCTACAATTTGAAAGAATTAAAAACTCTTTCTGCTTTGAACAGCTAATTGCTTTTGGTAGAAGGAAACACATAAGAAGGCCATTCTTCAAAAGCCTCATTTCCAGCAGGTTTGAAGAACATTCTCACCTAGCATAAGCTGAAACATGCTGTAGCATGTGACTGCTGTTTTGATAGAAAATGCTCTCTCCAGTTTTACCATTAATATAATCACTACTTTGGACCGTTCCCTAACAAATGAAACTCTTAATAATTTCACAAAAATAATAGAGCATGAATTGCAAAACAGCCCACACAATAATGGAAAACCTGATGTGGTTTAACTTTAAAAGAATTTTTGCTTTCTTGGGTAATATGGAACAAATTCTGCATGCATTATACACACCTTCAGGCTCAGAAATGTTGTCCCTCTGCAGGTCAGGTTTACTGCGTTGCAACAGGAATGGCTAGAAGGAGAAAAGTATTGCAGCGTATGAAAAATTAGACTGATGTTTATTCCAGGACTGTGCTGGAGGCAGTTTTGCCTGGTTTAGAGGATATTAAAAACCTTAGTGTGTTCCTAGCTATTAAACCGGCTTTTAAATGTGACCTGTTAAGCTCTACTCCCTGCTGCCACTTTCTTAGAGGGAGCCTCGCTGCCCATGTTCATGATCCTCCTTCTTCACCCAGAGTTTTTGTCTTGCAACTGGAAGTCAATATGTCTGTAGAAACCTGTCCAGCATGCTGCAGATAGAACTGAAGGCTGAAATTGATAATTCTGCAGTTTAGCTGTAACTAGTATACCCAAGCAAGATATGATAAAGCTGGCTGGAATACAGATACACTTGCTCTGGTCTCGCCTTCTACTGCCCTGCAGGATGTATCCTCTAGGTATAAATTTTTCAGAGCATTACTATGACTTGCAAGAAAAGGTTAATTGCAGATTACCAGTTATTTTCCATTTACTTGTAAATGGCAATGACTGTAAATACAGGCTATAAAGGTCTACAACTGGTTCAAATACCATCAAAGTGGTGTTTTATGATAATTATTATCCACAACTTCCACACCCAAAAAAGGCAACACAAACACAGTCACCTATCCCTCCAGAAGAGTGTGATCCCTGCTCTAGAGTGATCTACTGAAAATGTAAACACTTTTTCACTTCACTCTTCCCAGAGAAGTTTAAGGTTTGAAGGCTCAGACCTCAGTGTATCAGTGTGTTTGAGCAAGTGGGTGCACAGCTGTGATGCAGACAACAGAAGGCCTTAAACACACCGCACAAATGACAGCCCATGAGAAAGTGTGTATTCTATCTTTTTAAATTTATTTAGGACCTAGACTGACGAAGTCCCTTCCTTTCTAACCAGTGCTGATGCTTTAACTGAAGCTCTGGTAGTTCCAGCTGTGAGCAGCTACAAGGCACCTCAAACGTGTACACACACATTTACACACATTTCAACCCTGGAAAAAATTAAATTTCATACAGAGCAAAGTGAAGGGATGACTGGATTCCTTTATGTTATCTATGCTCTACTTACAGAATTGAGACAATATTGGAGTCTTATAGAAGCTTATCTGTTAAAATATTAGTGTTCAGACATGAAGAGGAAGACAAAGTGAAACTCAAAGTATTTTAATCCTTTTACTTGTTTTACTGAAATGTGATTATTTATTTATTTATGTATTTATTTTGCTGGCTGTTAAGGTTTTCGGACACCCTATTATACATTTAAGGGTTTTTCTATGAATGTGGAGTATCACGTGTGATCCTACAAGAACCAGGAAATGTTCTCAGTTAGAAAGTAATAAAGTGATCTTAAATCACAGTTCAATCTTTTAGTTAGGTTGAAGAAGCTCTCAATTTAAAGTCTCCTAAAGTAAATTTCTAGATTTGAGAGGTGGCATAGAGCATTAATCATTACCAGTCCTAGTTAAATTCCAGGAGAATTCCATGGCAATTCCTATAGGAGAAGAATGTGATAAGTTCTTTTCATAATTTTTGATCTTTATTCAGCACTTCTGTTTGGGCTAAGTTTGTAAGATAGTAGCCTATTAGCTTTATTCCTCTCTTGTAAAAGATCCAATGTAAGCTTCAAAGAATTCTCAATCTTCTTACTGAAGGCCTTTAATTTGTCCCTTACTTCTACAGCTGAATATACCGTCTCCTTTTCAAAATGTATATCATTATGCTTAACTTTCAAAGCTGTGAAGTGTATCAATTGGTTTCAGTTTTCCTCTCTTTTTAAGTCTACCGATGCTAATAATTTTTCCCTTTATTCTAGTCTTAGAGACTTCCTAAACCATTTGACTATTTACTTTTCCCACTATAATATATCATAAAATAAAAGTCATTCTTTATGATCTTTGCATATCAGAATCTTCTAACAGGGTTGTTATTAAATCTCTGCGTTCTATTTTTTTCCAGGAGTAGGTCAACACTTCACAGTCACTTTAATTAGTACATGATCTAACTGCATAATTAACTCCCTAGCTATATATCCTCAGATCAATGCTATGAAATATACTCATAGATAGATGGTCCTGGAAGATAATGATTGGACCTCATAAACTACACTAGGTAAAGAGAGAGCATAGCATCTCAAAAGTCCAGGTTTTTGTGCCGTTATCTGTTCCATTTGTCTCTAAGAAGAGTCTCTGAAGAATCATTTGAACCTTTCATTCAAGATAACAGTCTTTTGATATTGGAGGGGAAGGCTGGGATGCTCATGTAAAGAAAGTTAGAGCATCATACTGATTAGCTGAAGGTACATTTGTTATCTGATACTGCAGCAAGCATAGTGGGCCTGCTAATTAAAACATCTCACCCATCTTTGCTTTTCTGTCCAAAATGAAGCCAACATGTAAATTAGATTAGCAAGTCCTCTTAGTTTTAAATGAGAAAAGTATAGTGGCTTGTTTCACATATCCCTCAGTAGGTTATCACTGCTATCATGGACTTAATTACTTCCCAGTATGGGCAGAGGCATTTGGAGGCTAGAATAGAGTGGAAATGTACAAAACCTTGGCCATGTTGCTTCCACGCATTCTTTCCCCAGAGACATGTATGCAGATGCTGGTGTGGACTCTGTAGGAGGGAACAGTTTGGAGAAGACTAGAACTATCTCACACGCAGAGGGGCTGATGCCACTAAAAGGGTGCCATGTGTCACTAGCAGTAATTTCAACACTGGAAGAAGAAACAAAATAAACCAGTGAGATTCTGCAGTCTACTGCACGGCTCAACTAGAGAAAAGGAATAGCAGTGGAATACTTCAGACATGAAAAAGAAGAAGAAATTCTGTTGACCCACTGTAGACAACCACAATGTAGACTAGGAATCTCCCTAAACAGTTACTATAAGGATAAAGATACTTCAAATGTGATGTTCATTTCATGCTATTACAGATGACATGGGTCAGAGGAACTTTACGTTAGGATTGACAATTTTCCCAATGAACTATAAAAGTAATTCAGATGACTAGCTCAGATAAAGGTGACTACACTGCAGACATCTAAAGTCAGAAAAGACAAATTCCATTTGTGATGAATGAAAAATAGATTATGATGGAGTTCTATGGACTCTTCATGGCTACAACAATATCCATAGTTTCTATAGAGGGTAGTGGAAAATGCACATATAGAAAAACAAAATTTGGATTTCTTTGTGGCAATTACTCTGTGTAGATGACATACTAAGATAATACTGAGGACACTTGCTTCATGAAAATCTGTCTAGTAATTCCTAAGTCATAGAAAATCAAACACCTAATGAGAACTTACAGTATAAGTTGGCACTTGAACAGGCTGAAAAAAAGAAAAAAAATGAACAAACTCAATTGTCATATATACTGAAATTCTTACGTACCAAATTTCTCACATGCTGAATTTCTCATACTTCTGAGAAGTACAGAAGATGGCTCAGGAGACAAATATTTCAATATCAGTGTGGTTTATTCAGACACTAGTGACACAAAATAGAAATTGAAAAAGAAGCTGGCATTGTAGTCTTTAGTTTTTTAATGAAGCAAAATCTGAAATAGTGAAAGTATGTCTGTAACTGTGGCAACTGGTAAAGGAAAATGAACTATGGGAAGCAGAATACTCTAAGGTGGCAAAATATACAGTTGCTCATGAGTTTGCACAAAAAGGTGAAATACCAAAACAAGTAAAAGCTGGTAACAGAGAAATAAAAGGCAGTATAATGTAAAAGGTAAAAAAGGTAAAACTAAGAAACCTGCCTCTCTCAGATATGCCTTACTGAGTTCAGTGACTGTCCTGGATACTCAGCAGATGCTTAGTGTTTTATTCATCCATAAGACAGGCTGACACTCCATCTACTATGAAACCTCTTAGTATTCTGTTAATATCATATGCTTTTGTGACTCCAGGCCAAGAAAACTATTACATGTAAGTTGATTAGCATAATATATCAGCCTAGGGTTCTAATAGAGAAGGGGGAAGACATGGGAAAAGAAAGTAATGAAGTTAATTATTTTGTGTATTAGTGTGGATATAAAATAACTGGGAAGAAGACATTATTGGTGAAGATTTAGAGTCACACTTTGTTGTTGGGTAAGACTAGTAGCAATGAAGTCAGTCAGATTTATACTGATGAGATTGAGATCGTGGTTTAAGATTCAGAGTTGAGTTCATCATTGCCTGGATTTAGACACACAGCACGAAGTCAGAACAGACTGCTTTACAGAAAATACTACAGTTCGGGCATTGAAAACTGCACAAGTCTTAGGCTGTGCTCTCCAGCTGTAAGAATCCCATCATTCCCTCTGAAAGGAAAAAATAAAGCTGTTTTTCATAACTGTGGAAGAACTGCAGACATTTTCAGACATTTCTGAAAATTGTCACTACCAAAAATACCTTCCAGAATGATTCTCATTTCAGTTTAAATGTGTTCTGCTGCTATCCTGCCATTAGGTATACAAATGCCAATTCAACCAATTGCCTCTGAGAACAAATGAAATCCTTATTTCCAAATTATCATAATGTGCTTTTGACTCAGGTTTCTTGCAGTTACATTTTCTTACCAGTTTTAAGCACTTACACAATACCTAGATAAAACTGTGAATATGTGATTGGTTGAAACCATATCAGCTTAAAAATTCTACTTGTTGAACATTTTGGATCATTTTTAAGTTATAATAATAAAGTGAGAGCTCTTTCCTGAAGAGTCCAACCTAACTGGTGTGAATAGCTGTAACGTCTTTTAAAATGAGTAATGTGCCAAACTCACCAATGGATCACCTTTCTTTGCACAACAGTAAATGGTGGTGGACACTTCTATTAGCAAAAAACTATTAGATTGTCCAGGCTGTAAAATGCAACTCTTAATCAATGGCTGTAAAAAAATTCATCAAAAATAATGAAAAAGAAAGTCTAGCCAGGTCAAATAAGAAGTTTGGCTGTCTTCCAGTTAAGGTTTTACAAGGACATAATGAGAAATAAATCCACTCCCTCCCATTCATGAATCCTCAATGAGAAGCAGCAGCAGAATACCAACTGTCCTTGTCAGGAGGAAAATACCTCCTATGAGATAAGTAATGTTTCTGGCAGGGAAGTATGTATTTGCTGAATTACCTTCAATAAAAGGACATTTACATAAAGTCATATTAATTTATGGCAGGGTGTTTAACATTTCTGCGTTTGCTTTATCCATCTGACAAAACAAAAATGGTGTGTAATGAAAATGTGTGTTGAAGTTGTTATTCAGTCTTGGAATCAGAGTAATATTAACCAAGTTTAACTCAAATGTTTCACTTTATACATAGCTCCTTGATGGAATTACAGTCTTGCTATGAACAGTTCAGGGCATTATTCCATATTTTTAATTGAAATGGCCCAAAACTTACAACTTACCAGCATAAGAAAAATGAAACTTTACATTTCTAATGCCTACAGAGCTTCACTAGCTTCCTTACCCCCGAGTACTGCCGTTGTCAATTATAGGCATTTCTGAAGCGTAAAACAAACATAGAAACACTTTATTCCTCAGTACTGTCTATTTAACCATCTGAGTAATTCCCAGATCACTCCACTGCACTCTAAGGGGATACATTGGATTGGTTTTGGAATTGGAGAACAGCTATATGACTGTGTTTGAAGCCTAAAAAGTTTCATTCCATTGCTGTAGTCCTGCTTGAGTATCTCTAATGCCTTGCTAAAAGTTTTCTAGAGATGCTTTTCAATTTTTCTTGAGGCAACTTTAGTTACTCTGAACATTGGCTCCATTCATTAGAAAATTCTTGCTAAAACACAACTCTGTTGGTAGATAGAGCTATTTGCAGGAGCAAACAAAACTGCAAGGAGGCAACAAAGCTTAATTTCATAGATTTAATATGTAAGTCTGATAGTACAGAAGGAATCAGCAATTCATGGGTGTGCAAAAATAACCAAAAACCTCTTCAAATGGACTCCTTCCTGCCCTCATCCATTTTCTCACATTTACAAAGCATGAGTCAAATCTTCAGCCACAATCAAGGAATCAATTGGTGATATACAGGTGATAAACAGATGCCTGAAAACACTCCACAGAAGAACTTTTCCTGATTCAAATCAGAGCTGTTTAATAATCTCCTATTAATTACCACTTGTAAAAGTTCAGAGCTCTAGCTGTGTTGTAGAAGAGTTCTGGATGTACTTTCTTTTGACTGGTCCTGGCTCCTAAACTGGTAGCTGACAAGAGTGCTACATCCAAACTATGGGGCAGGAAAGTGTTTTACGGAGTCCCCTGCACTTCTGGTCCCACACCTTAGTTTGTGGCAGGGGACCTGTCAGAGGACACTTGATGCTTTATACTTGGGTTTTCATCCAAAAGAAACAAGGGCACTGAAGAAAAGCAGAAGGGTAAGCAAACCTCGAAGGCAGGATGGTGCACTCCTGGGTGTCATCCCAACATTTAATCATGATACATCTAGTGTTTATTTCCAGGATTGGAGGCTGGGGAGCGTTTTCAAGTTTAATGGTTACCTAATGCATCGAAGTTTTCTTTGTCCTTTCTAAGCTGCCAGATAATTCCTCTTCTTTACGTAGGCACGAATATACCAAAGTATGCCTGAGATGCAATGGAGCTACCCAGCACCAACATTGTCCTTGGTTCTCCAGGGCAGAAAGAGATCATAAATCAAAGACAAATATCAAAGGCATTTGCTAGTCATGCTCTAACCAGAGCCTCATCTTGACAGCGACTTTTCACTGAGTACTCAGGAAGCAAAAATTCCTCAGCAATGAGACTCACTCTTCCTAGTCTGTCTTCTGTTTTGAACTCTGAATCCTGCTTTCCACCTCAATCATATCTCAGAATTTCAAGTACTGTTCAGAAATACATCCCCTTTAATGGTGAAATACTGCATATAATAAGTCCATTAAAAAGACAGAGTAAATCCAGTTTCATAGACCTGAAGAAATTAGTTCCATGTTTCGGCAAATTACTTACATATTTTTTACTGTTTCTGCAATCAAAATCTTCCACTAACAATCTTAAACTAATAGACAGGTGAACATACCCACAAGTTTAGCAGTATTATTAGTGTTAGCCAAACTAACACGCTAAAACTTCTGTATGTTGTGTAACCTATGAAGTGAACGGTGTTACTATACGCTGTATTTCCCAATATGTCAATAAAAATGGAGCCTCTGTGGATGGCAAAGAAAAAGGGACAGGCATAAATGGCCATCTAAAATCCCAAATGCCTCACCTATTAATGGAAACATCTTGTAACATTTACAATAACTGAGCTTTGTTTTAAAAATAAGATGGTAACAACAAATAATTCAGTATGATATTAATGCTGATTCTGATAAATATCAACAAATTTAAATATTTATATTTAAAATGAAGGCATCACAACTCAAAATAGCAATTCTGTCTGTTCTGGGGGGGTTATCTGGATGCTTAGTGCATTATTCTATATACAAATATGTATGTATATAATAATATTATTAATGCAGTTTTGACGATACAGAGTTCCATGAAACCTTTGGAAGAAGGGGCAGGCTACTCAGGATGAGTACAGGGATCTTGTTAGGTCGTGCAGAGAGAAAATTAGAAAGGCAAAAGCCCAGGTAGAACGCAACCTGGCCACTGTTGTGAGAGACAACAGGAAGAGCTTCTACAAGTATATTAATGACAAAAGGAGAGCCAAGGAGAATGTCCATCCTTTATTGGATGCTGGGGGGAACATTGCCACCAAGGACGAGGATAAGGCTGAGGTACTCAACGCGTTCTTTGCCTCAGTCTTTCATAGTCAGAGCAGTTATCCTCAGGGTACTCCCCCCCCCAAGCTGGAAGACAGGGTCGGCGGGCACGATGAAGCCCTCATAATCCATGAGGAAGATGTTAACGACCTGCTATGCCACCTGGATCCACAC
>VZTQ01006296.1:0-30644 GCA_013400755.1 Pelecanoides urinatrix | reverse complement strand
GGAGCACAAGCCTTATGAGGAGCGGCTGAGGGAGCTGGGATTGTTTAGTCTGGAGAAGAGGAGGCTGAGGGGAGACCTCATCGCGCTCTACAACTACCTGAAGGGAGGTTGTAGTGAGGTGGGGGTTGGTCTCTTCTCCCAAGTAACCAGCGATAGGACGAGAGGAAATGGCCTGAAGTTGCGCCAAGGGAGGTTTAGGCTGGACGTTAGGAAAAAATTCTTTACTGAAAGAGTGGTCAGGCCTTGGAACAGGCTGCCCAGGGAAGTGGTGGAATCACCATCCCTGGAGGTATTTAAAAGACGTATAGATGAGGTGCTCAAGGACATGGTTTAGTGGGCATGGGGGTGTTGGGTTGACGGTTGGACTCGATGACCTTAGAGGTCTTTTCCAACCTTAATGATTCTATGATTCTATGATTCTATGAAAATACTAAGAAATGGTAATAATGAAATCAAGCTACACAAGGGGCATATATGTTCATATGTCCTTTTCTGATTGAGATGAGTTTGATACATCCATCAATATAAACATCACCAGCTGCCATGAAATACAAAGAATTTGTAAAAATTGAGGGACATATTTGTTACATTTGCCTTTGCAAAGGCAGATTATTATGTTTATATACCCTTGACACAAAACACCAGTGCAAACTTTTGAATCATTTTACTATTAAGTAGTAGACGTTATTCGAAATGCTGGTGGTTTGGGAAGAATCAAGCCTCATGCACTTTTAATTTCCCTAGTGCAATATTTTAGCTTTTTATTTTTTAGACTGTATATCCAGAAAAACTACAAAGGCAGTTAGATACAAATTGCTAGAAGCTACTGTAGGAAGAGGAGAACTGGCAAAAAGCTTTTCAAATAATTCCGTGTCTCACTTACGTTCCCAGAATTACAATAGTGGATTACTAACCAATTGATAAATTAACAACTTCTCAATAAAATGTGATTTTTATAAAGCAAATTTTGCACATTTGCTTTTTGTCTATTGTCCTTGTTGATTCTTCCGTTGAAACATTTAGCTTAAATCATAATGTACTACCATCCAAGCAGACTAATCTCTTCTTGCAAAGCAGTTTTTAACACCGTAGAGATATTATAAACCCAATCACTCAATATGTAGGGTGTGAAGAACAGAAATTCAAAGACTGAATAACTTTGTAGGTCAATTTCTTACCCAGGTCAGCTCCTGACATGTTGCAAAAGACGACTCAGGCTGAGCCTGCCATAGGCTTCCTTTGTGTTCCTCCCAGAACTGCGGCTACACAGGAAACATTCAGGTCTCAGGCAAAACACTGAAGAAAATTAAATGTCATTAGAACAATCAGTATCACAAACTGAGATTTTTATTGAGGAAACCCAGTTACTAGCCTATCTCCCAGATGAGGCACAGTACATGGAAATCCAGAAAACATGGACAAAACTTACTAAGCGTGTGCCACTTGCATACATTATATACCTGTACATATCTTCATATACTTGTACAGAAAACTGTTTGTAGATTTAGATCATGAAGTTGGGTAGTGTGTGAAGCAAAAGGCAGACTTTGACATAACGGCTCACTAGTATACAGCAGTACAACATTCCTGAGCAAGGTTACTACAGGTTTGTATTGATATTTGCTTGTTTTTTGCAGTGGTGATCTAATGTTCCATGTTAGAGGAAAGAAAAAAAAAGTGAAGTATATCTAGCATATCTAGCAGTGGAAAAAGAACATTGTCTTTTCATGGTAAAAATACTGTTCCTGTTTTTGAGCAATTTTTATAAAGCTGCTTTAAAGTGACCATAATTAAATATTAGCAACAATAAAGTGAGTGTATACTTGTAATAGTTGACCATTATCTAGAGGCTTTTCCCTGCCTCTTCTTTATATAGGTGTGATGCCTTTAAATAGTTCCCTAATGCATGAAGAATTAACTCTTCTTTATGTCTTGGGGTAGGCTTCTCATTCATTAAGACCAGTCATAAAACACCCTCTGCCTTCAGTGACACAAGATCTGTGGCCCAATGCTTCAACATTAATCCTTTTTTTTATAAAGCGTGAATTCACAGATACTTTAAGTATAATCATTTTAGAGCTGGTTGATAAGATGCATTCTTCTTGAACAAATTTAATGCAAGTTAAAAGACAAATGGAACCCACTATCTCTTAATCTCAACAAGTGGCTGTTGTCAAATAAGAGAAGGTACCTAGTTAAATTTTTTTTTAGATCTCTCCTTATGAAACAAAGAAAAGACAAGAAAACAAAGAAAAAAATGGAAGACTAGATGGCAGTGATGATAGAGGAGTCTTAGAGAAATGGCTTATTTGGCAAATTAAACATTTGCATTGGTATGGAGCAGATTGTAGAACAGGAAATGCTGAAATGAAGATGATCAAGGAATGTCATATGCATCTAATAGTTGCATCACACAGTATGACATTAGAAAAATTAGATCCACTGAGTCCCAAAGACAGATGCCACTAACAGATGAAAACTGTACTTCCCTTTAGGTAGAAATAGAAGAAAAATACAGATGACAAGACTTTGTTGGAATAATGCCACTGACTTTAATAAAGCTACTCAGGTTAGGAATTTAGGCCCCGGAGAACTATTTAGGTCATATCTGAAAAAGAGTTAGGTATCTCTAAAAATATCTTAGGTACTTTGAAAGTGAGGGCTGGCTAAGGACATACCAGTAGTTGTTGGACATTTTAAAACAACAGAAATAGAAGAAAAAAAACAATAAATCCTCATATGAAAGGTGATTTTTAAAAAGAAATTGGTAGGTTATATTTTGCTGCAGTAACTCTGACATGAAGTTTTACACTTGCACTGATCTTTTTTCTAAGCTACCCCACAAAAAGTATTCACCAGCCAGGTGCCAGATCATCAAACCCACAAATTGCTTTTGAAAAAATCCACATTTTTTTTCTCTATAGCTTTTCTAAGTGGCCTGCAGCTTCTTTTTTTTTGATGCAGCTTCTGTTTTTTTGATGCAGCTTCTTTTTCTGCTCCTCTTTTTTTGATGCAACAGTTTACCAAAAGCCCAGGGCATTGCCAATCCTGTCAACAGGGATGCTGCTAACGGAGTTGGGAACCCCTTGAGGCTGCCCTATTTCCTTCTGTGAGATCCACAATGCCCTGTACACTGGAGAGGTGCCTGGTGGCAGGAGAGGCACCTTCTTCCCTGCTCTTGGGTGCCCATGGCCAGCACCTACCCCATGCTCCCATTAGAAGGCACCTGTGGGTGGGGGTGCCTCACAGCATAAAGCCCTGCCTGGGAGCAGCTCATGCCTGCTGTGAGGCAGGTGAGGTGGGCTGGAGGGTTTTTGGCCAGGCTGGTGCTGAGAAGGCACCTGGTGGTGGTAGAAGCCTTGCCCAGGTTTGGTGGACACTTGTGTACAGCTGGGTTTGGTGGCAGTGTGGCATAGATGGTAGGTCTGGGCATGACCTAAGAGGAGGACTCTCAGGAGGTATTTGGGCAGGATTGTAGTTTTGCAAGAAGGGACCTGTTTTTCTTCTGGACAGGAATTTGCATTGCAGCTCAGTATTGTTCTTGATACCTGTATACATAAAGGAGCGTACTGGCTTACACTATGAACAGATGTTTTTGTAAAGATTTGTGATGGGCTTTGTATCTCTTTTACTTGTTTTTCTAAATTTGTGTTTGGTTTTCTTTAGGCATCTGGACCTGTAAAGCCCACTGGTGGGGGAGATTGGTCTTTCTGTTAGGCACTCTGCTCAGAGAAGTTGTTGCCAGAGACAGAAAGGTAAGAGAGGCAAAAGAATGACCATACTGAGCTGGGAGTCCACAGCTCATGCTTAAACAAAGAGTGCAGTGAGGAGCAGAGACCAGGTTTCAGCAGTAACTCAGATCTTCCCAGGGCCAGAGGACACTGCATTTCACTGCAACTCAAAAAATTGCTGAGATGCCTGGAAGCAAGGACTCACCTTTGAGGACACAGTGAGCAGGGGAAGAGTTGTGTACAAGACCTTGTAACTCTACCCTGTCTTACCTATTTGTTCTGAGCCATCTGTCTTTGAGAGTTTAATTTCCAGGCTTTGTCCAGCAATATTAGGCTTGATTTTGGGGTTTTTGTGGGGTTTTTTTTGGTGTTTAAGAACCTTTTTAGAGAGGTAACAGAAAGGAAGAAGTCTAGGTACAAACATTTTAAAACTGCATTTGTTCCAGGGTCCTACTCCAAAAAGCACAGGGATCTGCAGCTTGTAAGCAGGACAGTACTGTGGACCTCAGCAAAACAAACTTTGTGCAAAACTCCTGTTGACTTCAGTGGAGGAGGTAACAGGAGCTCAAAGTACTTTGAGGCTTCCCATCCTACGGAAAGTGATGTAAGGCAAGAGCTGAAAACTGGTTTTCTAAAGTTGTTTTGAGTTCCAGATTTTATATTCTCTATAGGTATCATTCACCTCTAATATAATTTACAACTTTGAAGAGCAAAATGAAATAATCGTATTTTACCTGCAGTATGCAATTAAAAACCTTTTCTCAGCAGCTCTTGTGAGCTGCTGAGCATACAAGAGCATGCTCTTGTGCTCATAAGAATGAGGGATAGTGAGGATAAAGCAGGTAAGAATATTCCTTTTCCAATAGTATTCTTTGGTCTTTGTGTCTCTGTTACCATGTTAAAGCAGGAATGTCAAGGAGAATGGAAATTTGTGTTTTATGCAAGATAGTCTTATCAATTTTAATTGATAATCAAATTTAATTTTATGACCCTGACATTCTTATAATTAAACAATTTGTCAAGCTTCATGCCTAAATATTTGTAAGTTCATTCCATATAGATTCAAATGATTTAATACAATTTCTGTAATGGCATACTGATGAGTACAATCATTTTGTCAGAGACTTTTATGATGTGGTTCTTAAACAGTAGTAATTGCACATCATAGGAACTCTGTCAATGAATTCATAACAGTTGCATTATGGACTCAAAGTTGTACAATTCTGTGTTAAAAATGAAATAAAAACACGTCTTGGAACTGTTAGTGAATTGCAAACTAGCTTTAATTTAGCATAAATTTAAAGAAGGATGTTTTCTGTGATGCAAAGATCACTAGAAGTTGTTCATTATTGAAAAACTCTACTGTTTTCTGAACTTGCTGTAAGCATCGAAGCATACCTGATGTAGTTGGAAATATCTTTCCTAATACTGCTTCTTTTCCTTCTTCCCACCTGGTCGGTAGACCTTTCCGTGTAAAACTGCAATTTCTTAGGGAAATTCAGGCTTCTTTATGCTTCTGACTGTTTTCTTATTATTTCCATCTACTTGGATCACTATCATTTTTTGTACAGCTGAGTTATATACCTTTACTTATTAGTAGAATGATTTCTGCATTAGTAGGCAAGAAAAAAGATGTTTTTTCTTTAAAAAAAAAAGCAGTCAAATTTTAAATTATATTTGGTTTCATCTTTTCTTTTTTCTACAAAGAAAACTTCTAATTTCTGTTGCTGTACATACAATGTTTCCTGTGGTGGGAGTAGAAAAATAATTTTATGCTCAATGGAAACTTTCTTATGTGAATGTAAGTGGACATACCCCTCTTCATAAACTAAAAAAATGGAAAAAAATCACTAAGAACCATAGAGCATGATCTGATTTGAAATAAACATTTATGTGCAACCACATTTCCTTTTTTTGAATGAAAGCAAGAAATATTGTTTTTGAAAAGGAAGGTGAGGAAATTGAACAGAACAAAACAGGAGGCAGTGGTTCAGCGAAAACCAATGCCATTTACTGATCCACACCCAATATGTCTATATAGGCAGGTTAATGTATTCGTGATCTCCAAAAAAAAGAATCCCCCTGCTGCACGTCTTCTTGGGAGTCCTGAGTTGTGCCACAGTGTGAAAAGTGCCTACAGGTTTTCATTACGTGTATATTTCTTTTAATTAATGTTTTCTGTTTATTATTTTATTAAATATTTTATTGGGTTTGAACTCATCTACTTGTAAAATGCCATCCACTACAACTTACCAGCAATTAATTCTGGGATAGAAGAGATGGGAGCTGGCAAATGCGTTCTTAACACAAGAACCTCATGAGCTGTCTGGACAAGGACACAGTAAGATGTAACATCTGCACGCAGATTTTTCTTGCACCACTCTGCTGCTGAACTGTAGAAACATGTATGGGTGAAGAAGTAGCCAGTATTATCACTTTACTAGCCCAAAGCGAACAGCAATGTTTAGTTTTAAGTATTTGTTGCACCCCCTGCTGTTTTGTTGGGAAAGAGTACTCTCTGTCACGTTAGTATATTTAACTATACCAGTGAAATATTGACTCTTGCTATTTTATCCCTACTAATAAATGATCCACAAAAGTGTTATGCAGTTAATGTTTCTAGACTAATAGACTATTTTTTTTCCGTAGAAAAACTTTACAATAATTCTGAGGCTGTGGTGGTTAGCATGCCTGCCATTCCTGATGAACTTTGTGCTACCTATGCTAGGTAATGATGCCAATACCTGTGTCCTTCTCAGCTACTTACAACTAGCCAAGCTGAAGCACGTGTCTGAATGGATTGTACCTTTACTTTGCTGTAGGGCTGAGTTTAAGCTGAGGAAGAAGACATAAGAGAGGGATATCTTACACTGGAGGGATTTGGCTGGATGGGAGAGCAAAACACTCCAGAAGCTCTTGCTTATCAAGACATGTTGTTATCTTCTGAATAAAGTAAGAAAAAACAACAAAAAACCCAGTCAAGTTTTTGGGTCTTTTTTTTTTTCTTTCCTCAAAGCAGGAAGCAATTAATTTTTTAAAGTATATTTCAAATGAAAGCTCGACTAACAAAATGCATTACTCTAATTTGGTAGATGATAATATTTCTCAAGCATAACAAAATAGTGGAAAAATTAATCTTAAATTTGTTTCAAGTTAATAGTTTTGGAAAGTGAATTAAGTGATTGAGCAATGAAACAAGATTAGCTGAATATGCAGTTCAAGAAAGTAATTTTTATTGTCTGACCTATCTCCTCAAATTAAAAGCTTCCTCAATTTCTGTAACATTTCAATTGCTCTAGTAGACACAACAGCCTATTTCTTCACAGTGAAGGTGATATGATAGTGTCTGGTCTTCATTCACATCATACATGATCACCTGCATTGTATGAGGTCTGATACAGAATAAATTTGGTTGTCTCAATTATTTTGCAGACAAGTGCTTATGACATTAAAGTCACTATGCAGATTAACTGTGTACACTAAGGAAAAGTATCTTTGTTTTGAAACTGTGTCAATAACTGTATTATGAAAGATGGAAAACAACTATTCATCGTTCAATTTCTCTATGCCACACAAAGTTGCTCTATGATATCCCCCCTTATCTGTCTCTTCCCACATGAAAAGCCCTGCTTTGTTTCATTGCTACTATTATGGGAGGCATTTATATATGTAATAATTTCTATTGCTAATCCTCATAACTTCCAATTCTTTCTGGGAGTAAGGGGAATCAGAAAAGCAGACCATGTTTGAAGTATCGCTATGTATTGATTTATTTGGGTTGTTCTTAGAAGGAAATAGTCCAAATAAACAAATCCCAAAATTCTATTTAAAAGAAGAAAAAAAAATGTTTTCTCTCTAAATGTGCCTCTTAGTCCTGACACATTAACCAATATTTGCAAACATGGTAGTTTTATCAAGTAAAACTAAAGCCTTCCTTTAAGTCAGACTTCAAAGTGACTCTTCAGGTTCCAGAGATGTCATTTATTAACATATAGATGTATTCAACTTAATTGTGCTCCTGCATTGGACTGGTACTCTGAAACCAGCTGGAACTTTAGCAAAGAACAATGAATTAGTCTTTGATAATTTAGAAAATAAGTGTTATTCTTGTCCAGCTCTCAAAATATTTTAAAAATAATTATCTTTGCTAATTCTGTTACTGCTGGACTAGCTGAAAAGTTGAATTTGTTCAGCTTTTTAAAGAAATGAGTTTTGATGCTCTTTATTGATCGCCACTGTAAAAGGTGTTCTTAATTTCCTCGTATTTCTATTCTTTCTCTTTTCTTTTCCAGTTTAGAAACAGCACAGCTGCTGACTATCTGCATAAGCCTTCTACTAGAACATGTGGGTTTTTAGTCGTCTTTGGCTTAATAAGCAGAGAAAAGCCAATTAGACCCTAATAACAAATTAGGGTTGAATAGTTCAGAAGTGAAGTGCAAAGAAGTATATTTTTTTTGCAAACAGAAAGTACATCTGATAAAAGCCTTCTAAGGGAACAGCAGAGAAACCACTTTTTGTCCTCTCTAAATAAAGCAGAATTTTCCAGCAATATGGAAACTCCAGTCCTAGCGGGTGGAAGTAAGTCCCAAGAGCAACCTCCCCCCTAAAAAAACCCCAAAGTTGCCCACTCAACAAAAAAACCCAAGCATGTGTTCACACAGAAAAGTCCTTGTCACCTTTAAACCTATCACTGTTTTTTTCCCAGGCTTTTAGTATGTCATATAAGCATTAAGCCTGTCATACCTGACCTAACTGCTCTGCCTCTGAATGCTAGTGAAGGATTCTTGGCTGGAGGTGGCCAGTAGTAGTAGATTTTCTTTTCAACCCAAGATGAATTTATCCATCTGTGGACTCTTCTTAGATCCATTTTTTTTTTAACCCATTTATACCCCCTTGCTTCAATTTTTTTGAAGTTTCTTTTGTGATGTTATTGTGTTAAAAGTAATACTTTCTAAGAAACCAGTATGTGTTCCTCCAAATAGTGCACGCTATTTCACCCAAACCTTAGAAAAGGATGAATTACATTTTGCATTTAAGCTTTAAATAATCATCCTTGGCAATCTTAGTATTGCCAAAGGTCACTTAATTGGTTTATAAGACATCAGGATCTCAACCATTTTCTATGTATCTGAACAGTAAAATAAAGGAGGTGTGGGGCTCCTGAACACATTTTGCCTGAAACTTGTAGGTAGGTCTCTGCTTTTAAAGAAACCCAAGACTATGACAATATTTTTTGTCTTGCATATAGTAATGTCTGGTTTAAATATAATATGCATCATTCCTTTTTCACGAGTTAGAGAGGTAAGCAGATAAATGGATACAAAACCAGGGTGACGATTTATACAGATTTTCTAATGCAAACCTCAGGCAAATTTATCACTTTGAAAAGAGGGATAGCAGCAGAGAGAAGTTTCTTGCAGGACAGCCTGAAGGACTTCGGCCTTCAAGCAGTTAAGGACAGGGGATTCAGCTAAGCTGTTGTTTAAAGAGTATCTTCAAGATATTCCTGCGGTATACGTGAATACAGACCTTTTGCTACAATGCCAGTGTACTTACTGTAGTTTTTAATAATTCTTAAATGACTACAATTTCCCCAAGTGTTTATTCTTGGTACAGGAAGGGATAAAATTCCTTATGAGTGGAATTGTTTTGTCTCAGATAATGTGAAGAGACTGGTCCTCACGAAAGAAACAATGAATCCCATATGGTATAGTACATGATTCTTACTAGGGAGACGATTGGATAAAGACAGCTGCCTAAAGCAGCTCTTTAAAGACTAGAACTTCATATAATTCTTGTAAATGCTCTGATGTAAATGGTTGTTTGATTGACTTTTAATTTGCTGTTTGCCTCACTGACTGCTCATTAATGTTTCTTAAAAGCCAAGGTGTGCTTATGTTGAAGTTTAAAAAAAAAAAAAAATTCTTGTTTCCATTTACTGTTAATTTATTTTGTGATTAAAATACCATTGTGGCAATGATATTTGCATAAATTTCCATGATGTCTTCCTAAGCTTTTTTTTAACTTATTTTGTGGAATTCATAAAATAACAGACAACAGTTTTACTTAAATTTAGCATCTGGTATGAAGTATTGTTTAACAAGTACCTAGCCGCCATGTTGGTGGGAATGCTGTTAGTAACTGCACAAGCACCTAACTCAGATTGAATCTTCTAAAGCTTTTGGTTATATGCTAGGCTTCCCCAGTTTCAAAATAGTCTAAGAACTCTCAAGCTTTTAATAAAAGTACACTACCTTATTTGTATAGCAATTCCAGCACTATAAATTTAGTGTCTCTTTTTATATTATGAAAGTGCCTCCATCATGATTAGTAGACCAGCAAGGCAATATGAAATGCACACAATAAAGATGACACTCCCATTGTACTTTACTTGCTTCCATTTATTGGAACAGCAGTGTACTGTTTTTAAAGCTTGAAGCAAGANCTTGGCCACCTGGGCACACTGCCAGCTCATGTTCAGCCGGCTGTCAACCAGCACCCCCAGGTCCTTTTCCTCTGGGCAGCTTTCCAGCCACTCTTCCCCAAGCCTGTAGCGTTGCCTGGGGTTGTTGTGGCCGAAGTGCAGGACCCGGCACTTGGCCTTGTTGAACCTCATGCAGTTGGCCTCGGCCCCCTTTGGAACCATATAGGCAGGATCATTTTTGTGCTTAACAGAAGTGACTGTCTAAGAGTGAGACCAGAACTGTGATTCTTGTTACACTTCCCCCCTTCAAGAGAAGTTTTCTCTAAGGACAAACCACTTTTCACTTCCCCCATCTTTCATAAATGTACTGAACCTGATTGACCACAATGACTGTGTGGGATGCAGGTATTGTTCTAAGGTGCTGGCCCTGTTGCTGCTTCCCAGCTGGCTTTAGAAATAGCGCTGGATTTTGTCCAAGTTGATGAAAAGTAAATCTACACAAATAAAACTGTCTTCTCAGTACTGTGAGTTTGAGTCCCAGAGCCAAGCATAAGGTCTATTGCTGTTTAGCTTCAACTTCACAACCTCTAGGATGGTTTAAGGCAGAAGTCTGACATTTATGAAGTCTTTATACTTTCTTGAAGTCTGCTGAAACAGTAAAAGATAAAAACACTGCTTCTGAAACCGTCTTTTTTTCTGAATCCCCAGCGCTTGTTTCTCTCTCTTGAATAGTGTCTACCTTTCCTCAGTGCTGGAGTTTTCCATGTAGAAGAAAAGACAATTTGGAAGTATGCCTTGTACTGATATACAATACAACAAAGTGCCCTTTAGCTGGGGAAGAAAAACCCCAGCATGTATATATTTCTTTACCTATTGCTGCTTTGAGAAGGTTTTAAACTAGGCTACAGAATCATAGAATCATAGAATCATAGAATCATTAAGGTTGGAAAAGACCTCTAAGGTCATCGAGTCCAACCAGAAAATGCTCTGGTTAATGATTGAGAGATTTGCAAAGCTTCTGTGAAGGTGGACATAGAATTGTTGTAAAGTAATTGTTAGCTACTAGACACTAGAGCTTTCCATACATCGGGGTGGCATCTCATGAATTATATTTGCATTGCTGTACTAAGGATGCAATATTATTACATGCAAACTAAGTCAAGTTGAACAAATTTTTCCCCTCTAGATTAGATACGTGATTGTTAAAAAGGGTACTGAATAAAAGTGGTTATTTTAGGTGTATAGTAGGAATCATACCTTTGCACACAATGCACACTATTTAATAGTTTTGTGAGGCCTCTAAAATTAAAAGTAAAAAGTTTAAAAGTTGAAGAAGTGTTGAAATCCTAGAATAAAATATTCTCTCTTGTTCCTTTGAGTCAGAAAATTTTGTAAATTTGATGAAAGCCTGTACTTAGGATTTTAGCCTGGTGATGTAAAAAGTTTAGGAAGTTCAAGTGAGATAAAACACACTGGATATAGAATTAAAAATGATGGAAATCTCAAGTATTTTATTATAAACCATTATGTGAAGCTTGAATAATTTGGAAGATTAGCCCTTTGTACATAGCAGGGTTGAATCCAAGCTCTGAATCTTGGGATGAACCTTAACAGAGAAATTATTGTCAACAAAGTTATTACTTTTGATTTGAGGAGCTCGTGTAACTGTAAGAGTGTGAGCTGGACTCTGTGGGGAGCATTTCTGGAAAACTAACAGAGAGACTGATGAAATTCAATTGCAGATCTTTTTCTAGAGGGAAGGTTGAATTGACGTTATGAAACCCAAAACTTATTAACCTGGATTTCTTGTCTTTGTGATTTTGACTTGTCTGTTGCTCTCTCAGTTGAAAATAATACATCTCACTTGTAAACAGAACATATTTGCTCTCCTTGTTTCTGTTAAAAAAAGAACACATTGTGTGTTTTCAGGAGTTGCTTGTCAGTATATACAAAGTTGTTCTTTCTGATAATGTAGAAATGTTACATACCGCAAAAGTTATGTTTCATACATGGAAACTTTCAACAGAATTTTTGAGTCAGGACAGCCTTTTTCTAGCTGTTTTTCTATTCTTACAATTTTTACTAAAAAATCCACTTTTTACAAATTTTTAGTACTGTCTTTTTAAAAAAAAGATAGAACACTTTAATTTTGAAAAAGTTTTCAAAGCTGTCTAAAATTAGATCTAGTTTCCTATATGATGCAGAGGAAGAAAAAGAACAATTTTCCTGTGAATAGTAGTTTATGATTTGAAACAAGTACTTACTTAATTATTCAGGAAGGTGGAATGAGACCTTAACATTTGGGTATATTGGTGTAAGGAATACTATAAATGTCCAGAAAAGTCAATCGTGTTGCTTTATTATTTCCCTATAAAGTTTAATCAGTCATGTTCAAATTCAGGAGATAATTCAGTAATTACATTATTCAGTGCAGTAACTTGGAAAGCCCCATTCAGCTCTATGGATTTAGTAGACGTACTTGTTCAAAAGGGATTTCTGAAAGTCTTTCAGCCTGAATAAAAAAATATTTCTTTTCAGACTTTTAAATGAATCATCTACAAAATCCATCCAACATTTTATGCTGAGTTTTATTTTTCATTTCTTATGGCCTGCAAATTAAGGGTCCCTGAATTGGCTTTGAGTGGAACTCACTTACATGCCATTTGCAACCACGCTTAGACAGTTGTAGTTATTAAAGTGTGACTTGAAGCATATCTGTTGGAAATGTGCGTAAATGAAGGAATGAAGGCTGCAAAAGCCACCAATAAAGAATAAAACAAATATCTTTACATGCACACACACTGCATGTATATATATTTACACATGTACACATATGTTTGTGTGCACATATTTGCACACATGCCCACATGCACATTTATGCATGCGTGCATGTATATGCTTACGTGCATGCATATCTATACACATGCACATATCTTCATACACATGTATGTCTACATGCATGCACATACATGTGTACACCCATGCCTATTTAAGCACAGATATATTTGCATACACATGTGCATATTTACCCCCATATGTGTGGATATTTTGGTAATACCACAGCCAAATAATATCTTCAGCAGGCAAGTAGAATAATTAAATATTTTGGCGAGCTCCTCCTGGCCATGAAGAGAAGCAGGGAAGAAAGAATAAAGATACTTACTGGGTAATTTGACAGATGAACAAGGAGCTCTTAGAAGCAGGAGATTAAAATTTAGTGGTAAATATGAGGGACAAGAGTGGTAGAGAGCACTAAGGAACTCCTAGGCTACCTGGAAAGGGAATCAGTGCAACATAGTCAAATCAACAAGTGAAGAGGTTAGTTCTTAGAAACGTTTTTAAAAGCTATGGTAGGGCATGATTATCTTTGCCAAGAGAAAGTATTGATTCAAGAAATAGGACACAACAGGATGAAGATCTAAGCACCTGTTTTGGCTGAGTAGGGGAATAGAAAAGGTTGTATTTAGCAATTATCTTATGCAAAGAAAAAACATAAAACTCAGCAAGATTTAGACATATCCTGCAGCTGAGAATTTATCAGGGTCAAAAAAAGATGCCTGGATTCATATGCCTGAATGACAGACAATATAACATTTAATAGGATCTACAGTCTTACAGTGTTGCATTGATGGATAGGTGAGTTGGCTCGGGGGGGGGGAGGGAAGGAATTAATAGCTTTGTTTGGTTAAATTGCGCATGAGCTAATAACCAGACACCTAGGAGAAAGTATTGGAAAAAAGAGGCCAGAATTTTGGCTAGGTTATTATGTCTGCACTGAAGTTGACCTTTAGCTATGGAACCTTTAGAGACACTAGTAATTATGAAAGAAAAGCTTTTATCTTGTTATACCATAGGGAGAATACATGAAAAGATGAACGGGCCATCTCTTTGAGGTAAGGAAAAACAGTAAAGATTAAGAGAAAAGGAAAACCAAGCAGAGAAATGAGATAGGAAAACAATGAATCTATGGGAGCAGAGGGGGTATAAAATAAGTGGACTATGAAAATGTCAAAGGAGTAATTCAATCAGCATTTTCCAGTGGTTTATTAGTAACACTGGTCTCATTCTGTAAGGAAATACTGAGGTAAAATAAAGCTCGGAAACTTGACAGAGTTTGTGTGGCACGTCAATGGCAGAGTGAAAATCTGGTTTGAAATCTTATGTCTCCCTGTGCTGCAATCTGCCCAAACAGCAGTACCATGTGAAAAACTATGAAATGCAGTAAGCATAAAAATGTGCAAAAAAATTATTTTTTAAGTCAAGAGAGGAGGAAGGGGTAAAAGAGATTGACATACCAAAGGCAAATAGTGAAATATGAAAGTAAGAAAAAGTATAATTGCAGTAGTGTCAACTTATATGATGATGTGTTTGTCATCAAACACAGAGGTATTAGGTTTTCAGCATATCATGACCTATAGTAAAGTAGTATTACAGCTTAAGTGTCTTCCAGGAATTTGTTCAATGCATGAACCATGGGAAAAAAGTCAAGAAATAAACCCAAAATATTCTTGGACCTATGCCTCTGAGACAGTGGCCCAACAGAAAGCTTTGAATAGATGTGAGTTTGGGGAGGGAAGGGTGGGTGGAGGGAACAATATTGTGGAAGCAGATAAGCGGTTAAGTGTGGACAGAAGCAGAAGGTAGAAGCCCTCACTAGGTAAAGCTATGACAGGGGACAGAAAAATAGGCAAAGGATAATACCAACCAGGTAAAAAAACTCAGTGGGATACCTAATGGCAAAAACTGGAAGTAGGATGTTTGATAAATAAATGTAATTAATTAAAAACAAAACAAAACAAACCCCCCCAAAAAAACAGAAAAGGGGACTGATATCTGATATACCTTGTAGTTACTTACAAAATACTCAAGAGCTGCTTAGATGGGGCCATAAAAAGAGGGCAAAAAAGCCCGTTTGCAGAGCTGAACAGTTTTATAACTCTTTTTCTGTGATTTACTTGTGCTTTACTAGGAAGTTGAAATTATAATTTTGAGGGATATTTTTTAGTTAAATTACTGTGTCTCTATATGTGTTGCCCATCTCTGAAAGTAATTTCACTTGGTATGGGAAGAAATTCCAAAATTCCCATGGTTATTGACTTCTGGGGGAGCCTGCAAATTTCCAGTGCTTCTACCCTTCCACTGTAAAAGGAGGGGGATGTTCAGGGAGAGGCAATGAACTAAACACTCAGTTTTCAAATGTATTGTTTTATGTGATTGGAAAGCTATTTCCATAGGGAGGAAGCATATCTGTTGCTTTTATGTTCTTTTAAGGATTTTGCCTTTCTTTATGTTCAAGAAAGCAACACTCATACATATGTGTGCATATATATACAGATATAAATATTTGCGTAATTGAAAAAAGACGTTTATAAAATTTAACAGGCTGGATGTGCCTATTGCTGGAGAACCAACACCTAGTATTAGTTGGTAGAATGTAGTTGTCTTTTTTGTATTTTGACTGTAGAATGGGTCTTCAAAAGTGAATAGAGTGGTTTTATGAAAGTATGAATATCAAACCTCCTTTGCTTTTTGGGAGTAACAGGATGCTTCAGAATGTCCTATACTTGGGAATAAGCACAATTTTCACTGCTATAAAACAAAAGCAAACCACAGCTTTGAATCTCGGTGAAACATTGGGGTTTTTCCTCCCTTTTAAATTTGTGTTGGCCACATTAACTGTTGATGAAGGATTAGAGAAGTACTGCTCTTTCTCACTGCTTATAAAGTTGAGATAACTTTTAAATTATGTCTCTGTTGGTGAATTGAACACAAGGGAGAGATTAAACTAAGTGGATTGATTAAAAATGTGGCAAATGTAGCCCTTTAAGCAACCTTCTTCTATATCAACCCTTTCTGTTGGTTTTCTTGATAGTACTCATTTTTTCTGGCATCTTTTCAATATCAGAGAATTTAAGTGACACTTGAGAACAAAAAGTATTGGAAACAGAGTAGCTAACAACCAGAGAGAGCATCAAGGAAGATATTGTTTTAGGATAAGATTCAGTGAAGAGGATCAAACAGTTAGAAGGAGAATAAGGTTACCTGAAGTTAATGCTAACACTGTATCTCCAAAGAAGAAGTGGCAGGAAAATATCAAATATTTCTGGTCTAAAACTCATTAATGTTGATATATTTTCTATTAACATTATTATTGCAGGGAGTAATCTGGTGCGAACCCATGGAATAATGTGTATAAAATTTACTAGCATCTTAGAATGCCAAAAAATCAAAACCAAATTTGATGATTTCTTATGATATTCTTCTAAAGATATTATATGCATAAGATACATAATGTTGATGTCAATAAGTTCTATGGAATCATATAGCTCAGCATCCCTTTCTCCAAAAATGTGATTTACAAATTCAATTTTTACTGATGTTAGTATTTGATGGAAGCAGCATGTGAGACTTTTATATCTGTTAATCTGTCTGCTTCACATGTATGTGTTGAATACCCTACAGTTTCTGAAAAGGCACTGAGGCATCTGTATTTAAGCTTTTAGCATTTTGTACAAATAGCCTAATGGTAAGCAAAGCTGGAACAAGGTGTGGGAGGGCTGGGAGGGAAGGGTGCTGGGTAACTTGCGCTCTTTGGTGTAAGCATTGCTGCTGTGTCTGGGGCTTTCTGTTATTGTCTTGTATTCTTGTGATGGAACTCCTCCAAATCCCATCCTTAAAAAAGCTGTACCTAAACTGCAGCCTAATAAATCATGCTGAAGTTTGTTCTCTTTTGTATTTTTTTTAATATTTATTCCATTCATTATTAACCTCATTATTCTATATGGTTCTTAGTCTACATATTGTAGACTGAGAACTGGAGCTTAACTTGTGCCATAAATGCTTGAATATCAAGGCATGAACCACCAGTTTGGTAGGAGGACCCACTATTACATCATATAAATGAGTTATTTTATTGGCTAGCCATGTGTTAATCCTGTCTATGTCTGCTCAGCTAAAGGCCTATCAAGGACTATTGCTGTAAGAAACATCAACTCATTACCAAGAAAGCCATAAGTCAGTACTGCTTAAAAGAGGTAACCAAAGGAGTATTTTTGTTTAATAGTGTTTCCAGGAAATATGTAAAGGAAATAAATTCTAGAGCTGTCCCAGCCTTTCAGAAAGTTGAGAAGAGAGTCTCTAATTGAAAGAGCTACAAAATTACCCTGTCAGCTAGTTCTATTTCTCTGTCAGTTGAATGAATTAGAAAGAATATTCTTTAGCTAAGGAAAAAAGTACTAGGTATTAAGAAACATTACTTCTAGTTATGTGCCTCCAAATCTAATGACTGAATTTTGTTAGAATAAGATAATAGTGTTTACTATTCTTTAAAATTATGGTAAGTGTTTTCCAGATTGAATGATCTAAATACTTGACTTGTTCTTAGGGTGCCTCTACATCAGAATTTTAGCTGAGACAAGGAGTGCACAGCTGCAGGGAATCTTTTAGGCATCTTCACCTTTTACATGCCAGTTTAGCATCCGGGGGCAGTCCCAGAGTGCACAAATTGTATTCCTTTCAGAAGGACACCAGATGTGCTCCAGAACTGCACCCAATACAGTTGGAATTATTAATGGACGTTCAATCTCCTAAACTGGCTGAGAAATCTACAGGCAAAATCCCTGGAGATGTATATAATGTGAATGTTGGGTGACTGCTACCAACTGTTTCATTGTATAAATGTAGTCCTGCTGGTGTGCTCTACTTGCTAATACAGGCATAGCTCAAATATCTTGAAGAGTGAAATGATGTAAGGAATTGGTTATGTGGGTGAAATAACAACTTTGTGAAGAGATGTCTCCATTAGCTGGAGTGTGCTGGAGTGTGCCTTAGCACACAGCAGGTGAATGTGGGATTCATGTGTTTTCATAGTCCAGTTGGGAGGATCTGTCCCATCAGTGTGATAGAAGACTGATCTTGTAGATCTGTTGGTGCAGCTGGGGAAAAGGCTGCCTTCCCATGAGCTCTCCACTGCTGCCCTGGATAATGATCTCTCTGCCTGGAGCTGGGATTTAGCTTTACTTAGGACTTGGATCATTTCATAGAATCATAGAATCATTAAGGTTGGAAAAGACCTCTAAGGTCATCGAGTCCAACCGTCAACCCAACACCCCCTATGCCCACTAAACCATGTCCTTGAGCACCTCATCTATACGTCTTTTAAATACCTCCAGGGATGGTGATTCCACCACTTCCCTGGGCAGCCTGTTCCAAGGCCTGACCACTCTTTCAGTAAAGAATTTTTTCCTAACGTCCAGCCTAAACCTCCCTTGGCGCAACTTGAGGCCATTTCCTCTCGTCCTATCGCTGGTTACTTGGGAGAAGAGACCAACCCCCACCTCACTACAACCTCCCTTCAGATAGTTGTAGAGCGCGATGAGGTCTCCCCTCAGCCTCCTCTTCTCCAGACTAAACAATCCCAGCTCCCTCAGCCGCTCCTCATAAGGCTTGTTCTCCAGGCCCTTCACCAGCTTTGTTGCCCTTCTCTGGACACGCTCCAGCACCTCAATGTCCTTCTTGTAGTGAGGGGCCCAAAACTGAACACAGTACTCAAGGTGCGGCCTCACCAGCGCCGAGTACAGGGGCACGATCACCTCCCTGCTCCTGCTGGCCACACTATTCCTGATACAGGCCAGGATGCCGTTGGCCTTCTTGGCCACCTGGGCACACTGCCGGCTCATGTTCAGCCGGCTGTCAACCAGCACCCCCAGGTCCTTCTCCTCTGGGCAGCTTTCCAGCCACTCTTCCCCAAGCCTGTAGCGTTGCCTGGGGTTGTTGTGGCCGAAGTGCAGGACCCGGCACTTGGCCTTGTTGAACCTCATGCAGTTGGCCTCGGCCCAACGATCCAGCCTGTCCAGGTCCGTCTGCAATTTCAGAGTGGCTTCAAGAGATGTATTTCTGTATTTACTTTCATAAACAAGCTAATGGGACTGAAAATAATGTTCAGTCCTATTGTAACAGAAGTCTTCTGGACATCTCCACTAGAAAGGAGTGAATTGTGGCTGGCACTTTTTTTCATTTAAGTTTTGAATGAACTGTTGGAGCCTTGAATGAAATGCACTGGATTTTGATTCAGTGATGGAAAAAGCTGGTAACTGAATTTTTACCTACTTAGTGTTGTATTTCCACTAATCCCAAAAGGAGAGTTTGTATAAAGTTATAGCCTTGCTTTAAATTGCTATGGATTTTACGATCTTGCTAATGAAGGATAATGAGCAATGCAAAGATAGTTGTTTGTAAACTTCTCAACCCTGAAATGCACAGCTCTGCACCTCCTGAACATTTTATTAGCCTGTTTGCAAGCTTTCTTTAGCCACTGCAAGTTGATCATCTTGCTGAATTTCTTGTGCTGAAAGCAATTTATCTGTAGCTATTTGTCCCCTAGGAACCAGCATCAATCCAGAGCTGTGTATTTGATGCAAAATAAAATTTATGCAAATGTTCAACTGTATTGAAATCTAATGATTTAAATCTTCAGTTTTTCTAATTCACTTCTTGTGCTCATTAAACTACTTAGAGCAAAAGTAACTGACTATCCAAGCATCCTTTTGAGAAGACATGATCATTTGCTCTCAAATAATAATAATGACTAAGAATATGATTTTGTAGTGTTGCTTACCTCTAAAGTATATTGTGAATGCTTCTTCTACCTCTATAATACAGACAATTAGGCTATTCTGGAATGCATAGTTGATGTGTACCTTAATAAACCTTTTGTACTCCTGCTGCCTGTGATAAAGGTTTTATCCATACCACGGATGGATTGGTATGTATGCCAATTGACTTGGATCTGTCATGCTTTTTCTAGTGCAACAATACTTTCATAAAGCTTTCTTTACATGGGAGCCAATCCTTGGCTTTTCTTTGTATTTGTGGGGCATTGGTACATGGAGAACCCAGAGTGAACCCAGGAAAGCATGGAGAAGAGGTACAGAACATTGCTACCTCCAATGTGAGTATAACTTTGCCAGAACTGGTGAAAGCATGCTGATGAGGCCATCTGTAGCTCAAAATTTTTAAGTGTAACTGGAGTGCAATGAACCTTCCATAAACTCTGAGATACCCAATGGCTGTGCACCTCTCTCCAAATTTCTTTGTAATTTCATTGAAACAGCTTCCCCACATTTTGTAGTGCATTCCCAGAGAACTAACTGTGAAACATGTAAGACTGCACTAGCTGTCCACTAGCTGTCCGTAGAGAGAAATAAGCACATGAATCACATCAGACTGGTTCATCCTTGGTTAGGAGTCTATATTGAAAAAGAACAATTTATGCCTGCTTCTCTTTATTGACTATAAGAGACTGTGGGTTGACTAACTCAAACTTTGATGGTTAACTTTTACATGTAGAGGGTAGGATCATCATATATCATTTTAAATAGTGTATTTTCCTTATGTTTAGTGTGTGTTAATAATTTTGTTTTGCTCAGAAAAGCCAATTTTCTATTGCATTTCTCTCATAAATTCTGTCCCCAAAAGCATAACCTAATAAATAGATAACTTGTAAAAAATATTAGAGGAAAAAACATGCCTCTTTTTGAAATCTGAGAGATTTAAGCTTAAAGGGGTACAGAAAAGAAACAGTCTCAGCTGAAATTTGAACACAGAATGGAGAACCTTATAGAATGACAGAGGAGACAGGTCCATGTGAAACAGACAATGCAGATGTCTTTTGCCTTTCCAAAGAAGAGATGGAAAAGGTTAGAAATCCATGCCAGCACAGACATAGTGGGTTGGCAGTGCTTCTTTAAGCATTATTCCTTGAAACAGTCTAAAATACATCTTTTGCCTGAAAACAAAACAGAGCATAATGTGATAGTAATATGTTAATAATTTCTATTCAGCAAAAACTAACCCAAGCAGCACCCAACTTCTTGTGACTACTGAATAGGTTTCTGAACATCTTTTAGTTTTTGCTTTGACACAGAAAAAAGAATTGATTGTCATAAAGGATGTTCTTCTACATGACTAAATATAGACTTGCATGATATCACGATAGTGTTTAAACCACTAGCCTTCTCTCCTACCATTACTTGCAGGTTGCTACTTAGTTTTGCTTACGAGCCCTTTTAGAACAGGTTGGGTCTGTGCTTGTTTAATGGAACTTGGGAAATACCATAATGATGTGCTAGCCATCTGTCTTCCACTTGAATAACTGCTCTTACTGCTTTTAAATGGTTTGCAAGCCCATGAGACAGCAAAAAAAGCAAAATAAATGCTAACTACTCACACTGTTACCATTTCTCCTCCCTTGCAGGTAGGAAGCTCTTCAGCATGTGAAGAAAACTAAAAAGTAAAAGAAAAGTAGCTGGACTGATGGTAAGTTTGAAAATGACAAACTATTTCTGCATGGACTTTAACTTTGTATGCCTGTACAGGGAGTATGCCTGGAGTAGAAGGAAGTGTTTCTGTACAGGTACATAATATGGGAGTGATGAAGAGGAGCATTATTTCATGCACATGGAATCTAGGAAATTAGTGTAAGTACTTAGTAGTTGGGCTTTATGTCTATGCTAATTTGGGTAGGTAAAAAAGAGCTATCCTCTTTCTGTCTGGGGCAGAGTACTTGTATATTGTATGTTATATAATACGTAATAATATATATTATTATTTTCTGGACATGTCACTAGGTTTGCATAAGGTAAATCAAGTAGACTTTCCTTCCATATTCTTTGTTGCATAGTGTGAACCATGGCTCAGGTTTGCATGTTTAGCTTTTAGAGATCTATGTTAGTGAGATGAATTACATCAGGAGAAGCCAGAGGTTTGTGACTGAAAGCACTGCCCTTTGTGATGCCTAGAGCTTCACAGAGTTTTCCACAGGGCTTGAGTTTTCTCCTCCTCAATTGCTTTCTGCAATGCTCACTGGTTCTCTGATTTAGAACCATTTCATGGACTAATTTCAAATGCCTGTGCACTGATTTGCATGAAACAAAAGAGTTCATTAGCTTCCAAGTTAAATTTGTTTGTAGATGAGCAAACATCCTCAAGTTATTCTGTCAAACACAGGCTGTAATTATGAATCTCTTTGACTTATAGCACTAGTCCCTACACTATTCGCAAGGTGTACTTTTGGGAGATATTTCAGGAGAAGACATTCTGTGATTAAAGCACAAAATTGGGAAATGTGAGTTATCATCTGTTTAGTTCTAGCTTTTCTGTGTGATCTTGAGCAAGGTGCTTGAAATATACTTCTATTCTGAAAAATACTTGTATTTAAAACTAGCACCTTGTTATTCAAGGGAATGAAAGCCTCTGGGTATTTGCAGTGTTATGTGCTGACTCTACTGACACAACCCCCTCCCCCCCCCACCTCCCTCCCCAACCCAAAAAACAACATCACTGCTTTATTTTTATTCCTGTTCACCCTGAAGAGCTATTTGTCAGGGAAAGAAGCTGGTGTTCTGTCTTGTACATCAAGTAAATGGTAACCACAGGGCTCCCCTGCCTTCTATTATACATCCAGCCTCATCACCAAAGGCTATCATGCCATGTTTCAATTATCTGTGCACAGAAAAGGTCTCCCTTTATTACCAGTATTTTTTTACTTGTTTCTGGTCTCTAATAAGATTGTGTGGTTTTAATGGCCTGCTTCTAATGAGTAAGAGGTGGGCCCAATTAAAAATATTCCCAACTTGCAAAGCAAAGGAAGACTTCAACAAGAAAACAATGTTGTATACAAATCCTCATTTAACTTTACTCAGCACCCACAATACATAGCTTAACAGGCATATTGTGGATATTGTGATGGTGCATTTCTCCCCCCTCTCCTGGGCCGCTTGTTGATCTCAGAAATTCCCGTGAAACCTCGGCCTTGGAGTCTGGCGGTTGAGCACTCCTTGACTGTATCAGAAACTCTGCATAGCTGAGGCTGGGAACATATTCCTACCGCCTGACCCAAGTGTCATCTTATCTGAGTTGTAGCTCAAGTGGAACAACACTGAAACCTTGAGAATTTTTTATTAATTACCACCTGGGACTGTGGCCAGGATGGAAATCTACGGATGACTAAAGCCAATCATCTTGCGAACCTATAAACAGCGGTCCTAAGTGAGACCCTTTGAGCTCTCTGGGACTGCAGCGGGCTGCACCCAGCATCTCCCTCTGAGTGGGATCCCTCTCAGAGTTTGCAATATCTTGAGTTGGCAATATTCGGAGACCCGTTGTCTGACGGGACCTGGGCTGAATCTCTTCATTTTTCGAGGCTCAACTCTCGCCTGTTGAGAAATGCCGAGACATTTTACGTGAATATTTCTTCACTGAACTTGAGAGGAATTTTTAACAGGTACCTTTTGTACCTTTATATATATATATATATTTCTGTGTGAGTGTGTGAACTAATAGTAGACGTAATCTGTAATTAAGTTGTGATTGTAGTAGACTCTACTAACACTTACTTGGCAAATATTAAATTAGTTAATGATTAAGTGCTGCAAAAACTGTGAATGAACCCTAGACTGCTGCTAAATACATATAATCCCTAAGATATAAACTGTTAGACATAACATGAATTTTCTTTATATGTTTAATCCATGTAGTAAGTAATAGAGTGAATCTTGCCATCAAACTCTGTTAAGTCACATCTTTGTAAATCTCTATTAAAATCACTTTCTGCTAATACCTTTGGTCGTGATTCTTTGGGCAGCCTCTAAACCACTCATTCATGACAGACATTTCAAAACATAATATTCTGATTTCATAAAAATATCAAAATAATGATCTGTTATGAAAACTTTTTTTCATTTGTCATCCCAGTAACAGCAGAGAAGATGCAAAACCAGAGATCACAAATAACCTACCTGATGCCACCTTGCTGGTCATCTAGACTGCATATTCCACTTCATATTACACTGCACGGTGGGAGCCTGCTAAGTCTGTGGCAGGTGCAAAAAGAAACAATGTGTGAGGAGCAACAGTCTGATAATTGCACTTTTGTCATGAAAATGTCACATAATGTTTTTTTGTTTTCAGAAAAACAATGAGAATCTGAGGCTGTTGCTCAAAGTGCACACAGTATAACAAAAATAGTTCAATGGGTGTTGCTTTTATTTTAGAACTGCTACCTAAGGAAGAAGAGGATATGTGTTAAAAGATGAAGGCTTATGTCCAACCTTTAACATGGATGTAGAATTTTTTAAACAGTGGAGATGACTATATAACTGATGTAAACAACATGCAGGAAACTAAGAGCTTATGAAGTCTGAATGGTGACAGATTCATAGCATATAAAAGAATATAAAGTTGTGAGCTGAAAAACTGAGAAGAATGTCAGTGAAAGCGTGGCTCACTGAGCTCTTGAATGGTCTGAAGTTCCAGCACTGATTTTGATTAAATTTTGTGAACCAAATGACAAGTTGAATCCTAAAAGTTTTGAATTTTATTACATACAGAAAGGCTTTTTTTTTCATATCCATGCTCTGTTTTGTTTAATAATAAGGAAGAAAGAAAGTTTCTATGTTTCCTCTCTTATGCAGAGTTATTTAAAAAGAAAAAACCCCACAAAACCAAACCTTGGGATTCTAATGCTTTTTTGTTTGCCTGCTCAGTATAAGTAGTTTTCAGCATGTGGATTCAGTCAGGGATAAATAAAGAATAATCCTTTGCATAGAACTCATTTTACAAATAAGGAAAGGAGCTACTGAAATAAAATTTGAGGTATATATTGTTGTAGCAACCTGCATAAGACCTGTTTGTATAACATTATTGAAGTCTGATCAGTAAAGACAATAATAATAAGATATTACAAACTTTTTAAATTTTGGAGAAGAGTTTAATAATTTATTGGTCCCCTAGCAAGTTTTCTTAAGATGAGATCTGTATATTCTTTGGAGTGCAGCGACAGTTATGGATGTAAGTTTCAATGTATCTCTAACCATAATTTTAATCATTTTTCCAGACTGAGGATACCTCTGCCACTTGTCACAGGCTGTCTGGTTCATTTTAATTTATCTTGTATGGCAATTTTTCTTAATGCGTTCCTTTTGAAGAGCTCTTCTCACCTCTCCTCCTCAGTAGATAACTGTTTTCTTTCACTGGTCTCTATCTTAATTTCTGTAATTGTTCCCAGGTTTCACATTTTTTTCCTTTTATCAGACTTTTGCCTGCTATAGTAATTTGTTTTCTAATTCTGTCAATTCATCAAGCAAGGCAAACATTTGATTAGAAAGTTTTGGGGTTTTTTGCACTTTTTATTTTTCTTGTTCACATGTTCTGTCTCATTTTTTCCTGTGACATTATATGTTTTACTGCAGGAGGACCATGGCCTTTTGCCTGAATGGCTTCACACTTTTAGCAGTTTTCAGCAATTTTACCTGAATAACTGGATTATGATATTTTCTTACTGCGTCATCTTATTTAAACATTTTGTTTCTTTGGTGTTTTGTTGTTATTTTCAAACAGGTTTTTTTTCAAATTTTTATTTATTGAGAAATCAAGGTTTGAGTTGGTAATGAACAGAAGCATAAAAAGCTATAAATAAGCCATGAACATAAGCATTTCTAGAGTTTTCAATCAGATATATTTTTATTACTCTAACACATATTCATGTTATTCATGGGCAAATGTAAATATATGTGCCTGCAGTCAAGCCTATGTAATCCCCCCTAGTTACATAAATGTGGTATCCATGTGTTTATCTGCTGTTGGTGTATAATATGAGGGAAGTCAGCTTGTGTTGTATCAATTACTGTGTTTCTGAAGATTATGTGAATTCATTCACATGATTATGTGATTACGTGAATGAATACAGTAAAATTGACATTCATGCTAAAAGAAGGTGGTTGGGAGGAACCCCAACATCCTTCTTAAATCATCACAGATTAATTCAATTTGGAAATAGAGACAGAATTATTACAACAGACAAAAGTGTGTGGTTAAAATGGTAGTCTCTGTGACTTGGACCTTGTGTGTATTTCTTGGTAATGAAGTTGTTACAGCAGGCTGCTGGGCAGGGGCAAGGAAGAAGAAATAAAACGTATGGATGTAATAAGACAGAAGAGAGAAAAGGCGTAGGGGAATGTAGCCTGTTTCTCACTTCTCTGTGATGGTGCTATGTACCACTCAACTGACTGCAGTTGTGTCCACTAATTAACAGGATAAGATCAGAGGGAACTGGGGAAGGCTGTGATGCTGACTGTGCCTCTGCTTGGTTTCAGCTATACGCTTTGACCTAAATGTGGGGAAAGGCATCCGCACCACCCGACCTACTGTGGGGGAAATGGAATGTGTACTTCATAACATCACCTCATGGGGGGTACAGTGTTTCCCACCGACATTTGGGCTGTTCCTTCTGGGGGCATTGCTTCCCTTTATTACCTGCATTGATTACAAGAATAGTGTGTAATAATTTTTAGAATAGGACCTGTAGGATTTTGGTTCACAATTTGGCTTCTGAGCAAAAAAGGTGCAGTGACCAAGGACAAAGAAGTAAAAAGTTAGGGAATGAGAAGACAGAGTCCTTGACTTACTTTCCCACTGGCTTGACTGTTTTTTAATATGCCAGCATGGTGGTCAGGTTACTAACAATGACCAGACATGTTGACTCTGAAAAAGGATGGAATAGTCACTGACACTGATGATGGAGAAGAACATTGTTTAAATAGATTGCCTTAGAAAGGAAGCCTGAACAGGTCTTGATGGATACACAGAATTCATAGAAGTGTTAAATAGATGCATTGCTGTGACTTTAGGGGGAATAGAACCTCATTCATTATTTGACCAAATTTTCTGGTATCTCTTTCTATTGGATTTTGTCACTGGCCCTCATATGAAAAATATTCTATGCACAACCTTGGCAGAAAAGTACAAAAGCTACCATACGAAAAGTATCTTAATCTTGTTATACAGATGAAGAGAGGTTTAAAGAAAATAATTGCATCTTAAATAACAATTTCTTTGAAAAACAGTGGTTTACTTAGAACTAGCCAAAGGTTATCTTTCATATGAGCTAATGTTTTTTAAAAATAATGCATTGACAGCCCTGGAGAATTAAGCCCTTTATTTAGAAGTTAAGGTATATTCTAGCACTGCTGCTGACAATGTAGTATAGCAGATGATACAAAAGAGCTTTTTCATGAGAATAGCTTTAGATACAGCCCACGTGAACAGGTATATGGTACAGATTTGAAATAGTTTGACTTCACTTGGTCTTGTCTAGTCAAAACAAAACATTTCAACATGGCTTTGATTTTTATGCACTGTACTCAGTCTGGAGATATGACTCAGTCTGGAGATACGACCAGCACCTGAGAATCAGGAATTTGATATGTTTTTCCAGTAAGTTTTAGAAGAAATCAAGAAAATACACAGAGCTAAATTCTTGATTTCTGTGCTATCACTTCCATGTCGGAATCATTCCAACAAAACAATCGGTTGTTGAGGGAACACAGGAAAGAAATGAAGGATCTTTTGTATCACAGTACTTGAATTTGAGCTTCAGTGAGGTTACTCCATGTATTTGGTATTAGTTGCAGTCCACAACTGAATAATTATTATACACAACATGCAACAATAAGCCAGCTATAAATAGTAACAACACAAGTGATTTGCATTTTCGTTCGTCATCTAACATAAATTCCAACTACAGCTTAGAATGCAAGTGTTTATCAAACTGTAACTTGTTTCTTCTGCCTAGAAACTCAGGATCACTCCTCAAAGCACTTGAGGTAGAACATACCTAAAGGAAAATGACAAAGGAAAAGGAAAACAAATTTTATGTTTTCAAAATACTCAGCCTTAACTTGCACTTGGATGCTTTAGTAGACATTCAGACTGAGGGATAGAAATCAATGGCTGATGAAGAAAATAATAACAGTGCTCTTATAGGGCAAGATTTCGTGAATGGAAGTTTTAGATCAGACTATAGATATGTGTGCACACAAAACTAGCATTCCAGGAAACTAATATTTTATGCCTTGATGTCATAAGAAACTTTGCTGTTATTACTATGTGTTCTTACAAAGTTTTGGAGTTAATGATATTGAATTCAGATCTGAGAAATGACACATAAAAAAATGAATGCAGCACAAGATGTACAGTTCCTAGTCCCAAAAGTATGCTTTGAATCTTTTCTTGCCATCTGGCTTCAGAACAACTTTTTCATCATCTTACTCATCTTTGTTCCTCTTGCCCTCTGTCCCTCTCTCTTAAATGCATTTATATAGGCAGTAGGTCTGGCATTATTTGAGGGCCTGGCCTTGGTTGTTTCTTTTATCTACAGAACTTAATGAAATCAAGAAACAACAGTGATTATAATATATATCAGAGAAAATGATTTCTTGCTTTGGAAGCAGCCGAGAATAACTTGGGAAGGTTCTAATGATGCTGGCTTTTCAAGAAACAATACCATCAGGTGTTTTCCTAAAGGTACGATACAATTCAAAAGTAATACGCTGCAGGTAGGATGTTTAAGTGAGTTCAGAATTGTTAAGGGGATGATTATCTCCAAACTTCCTCTTTGGGCAGCCTCATCACATTTTGAATAACTTGATTTGATTGCCCAGTAGTTTAACTTGATTATAAAAGAAAATATTTTCCCTATGTTGCCTGTTGAATAAAGTTCTTAATTTCTGGCAGTTAATCAAATATATAATCTAAGGCGGGGATAAGTGTTTAAACTCAGTCTTATGTATTGTCTTCCAACAGGAACAAAAAATCCTTTGTGGTAAACAGAATACTTTGGAACAGTGTTCTCTGATACAGATAATTCCATCTTAGCTGCTTTGGATGCTACCTTGACTTCTGTCTATTTATTTCTGCACAAAAAAGTGAGCATACATGGATGTTTAAACAAATGTTTTTTTAAGCATTGGAACATCAATGAACCTGCAAAACTGAATGAGGAGCTGTAAGTACTCTAGTCCTTTCTGTTATTTACACTAGCCAACTGGAAGGCATAGACAAACACAAAAGGACAACCAAGGTCTGTGTAGTGAAACATGGCTAGGATAAAACATTTAAGAGAAAAAATACTCTGCAAGAATGCACAGAATAGATCAGACTGAAAAGAAATAGGAAACTGCTGTCAACCATTTCAATAAAAGTTATACAGCCCTTAATCTTACCATATAGTTATTTTTTCCTGTATTACTGAAAAATAACAGTAATAATATATGCATGTGCACAAAAAGTGTTTAAGTGTTTCAAGGCTTTTTTTCCCCAGAATACTTAATGCTTCTGCTTCTTATCCAGATGAATGCTACACAGAAACCAGTTTTTTCTTATTCTTTCTGTTTTCATATGAAAAACAGAATCAGAACACTAAACACAAAAGAGTAAAGAAATAAATTGGAAAGCATCTAGCAGTTTTAGAATTTTCTGCTTGAATTCACTTACACAAGCTTCTGATGCTTGTGGTAAAGAAGTAGGTTTTTTTGGGTGGGATGGAGTATCTCTATCCATGCAAGAGCTGATTTCTACATAACTACCTAATGAAAATACTGCCCAACTCACAGTATTTAAACTTATTGCTGTTGAAAAGAACCCACCAGATTTCCAGCTTCTGTAGACGCCAACTATGATGAGCATAAGAATGTAACTTTAGCATTGAAATTATATCCCATATATCCCATATTGAAATAATATCCCATAGCACTGTGAACAGGCTGTCCTAAAATGCAGTTGTAGCCTACATAATTTTTCCCCCTAGAGCTTCAGTACCAGCAAATCTTACAAGTTTTTATCTACTAGGATCTATAACTGCCATCTTTAAAACAGTATTCTGTATCACTACCCTAGGCAACAATTAAACTGAACCCATTCACCATTTACTTAAGCTTTTTCAGAGAAGTATTATCCATAGTCAATTATTATTGTCTTTTCTCATTACTGTGGTGCAGCTCAAGTAGCAAAAGCAATGCAAATGTTTTTGAAATAACTATTTAGTCTTTTATTGCTTAGTTTAGAAAGGGGCTAATATTTTACACAGACTTGGATGTAAAAGCACATTGAATATTTTGTATATTTTGTCCTAATTGTAGGAACATATTGTTACAGTAAATGTGTGGATTGGTGAATGTTCAGGGACTCATTGTTAAGTAACTATTTCATACATTCGACTAGGAGCTTTTATGTGAGATTATAAATTATTAGAATCCAATATAGTGTAATGTGATCAAAACTGTCTCGTGAGAAAGGAAGGAGAATGCCAAATTGAAGCTTTCTGATTTGCCAGAGTGTACCAAAGCATAGGTGTCTATGTCTGAATTAATACAGAGTGATACTGATGTTTTAATAGTTTTGTATATTTCCAGTGTGCACTAGCTTTAAACTCCAATCCTGCAAACAATTCACTATATGCTTGCTCAGTAGTCATGAGTAGTCTACTTATTCTCTAATGAAGTTGTTCATACATATTAAGGTAAATACATTCAAAGTTTTTGCAAGATCAGGGTCACATAAAACACAGTAACAGTTTCGCTATGTCAGTTTCTGAGAGCTTTTTATGTATAGTATATTGGAGCCACTGGATAGTCAGGTAGAATCATAGAATCATA
>VZTQ01006295.1:10888-21798 GCA_013400755.1 Pelecanoides urinatrix | reverse complement strand
TATAATAAATGCTTATAACAAATCTGCCTTAACATGTTCTGGTCAGACCTGTCATTTTCTCAACCCTTTGTGCCCCACATTGGGTGCCAAAAAGGATTGTTTTGGTTTAAGCCAGCAGGCAGCCAAACACCACACAGATGCTCGCTCACTCCCCACGTCCCGCAGTGGGATGGGGGAGAGAATCGAAAAAGAGCAACATTTGTGAGATAAAATTATCGTGAGATAAAGATAGTTTAATAGTGCAGAAAAGGAAGGAAAAATATTATAATAATAATAATAAATGTAATAATAATAATAATAATAATAATAATAACAACAACAACAATAATGATGATGATGATGATGATGATAGAATATACAAAATAAGTTATGCACAATCCAATTGCTCACCACCTGCTGACTGATGCCCAGACAGTTCCCGAGCAACGGTCACTGCTCACTGGCCAACTCCCTCCAGCTTATATACTGAGGATGACATCATATGGTATGGAATAGTCCATTGGACAGTTTGAGTCAGCTGTCCTGGCTGTGCTCGCTCCCAGTTTTTTGTGCAGCTGGCAGCGCATGGGAAGCTGAAAAGTTCTTGACAAGTGCAAATACTGCTTAGCAACAACTAAAACATCAGTGTGTTATCAATATTATTCTTGTACTAAATCCAGAACACAGCAGTATACCAGCTACTAGGAATAAAATTAACCCTATCCGAGACAAAACCAGGACACCTCCTTAAGTTAGCAAAGACTAAATGCAGCAGTTTCAAAGAGACAAACAGAAAATAGGCTTACAAATTACATTCATTGCCAACTCTATTTTTGTACTCAAATCTATGTTCCCTTGTGCTGACTGTAGCTGAGTCTGGCCACATCCCTTTACTCTGGATGTCTACTTTAGCTCTTTAGCTCCGGACAGTACAGGCCAGGCAGAAAAATGTTGAAATTTACAGTCTGCAAATGTTGGAACACACTGTTGTATATTCCATTATTGAAACTGTTACTGTGTCCTGTATATCCTGCAACCTTTTTGTACATGCAGCCATTGTTGTCCATTTTCTGTAAAATATTATCCACAAAGGTTCAGAAAGTTTCATTAGGGTTGCCATAAAAGTCAGCTAAACCATGTTTTATATCTTCTCTTAAGTTGAAGTATCTTGCAACTAATAGAAAACACTTTGTAGACCACTTGCTAAATGTGCGTGTAGCAGAAAAGCAGTATAGGTGATTCATTTTTATACTGAGTGATGATATTAGAAGAGTTAGAAGCTATTACATCTTCAGCTAATGATTTTTCCTTTGTTTTCAACACATAAAACATTATTTCATGCATATTTTTCTATCTCTGCAAAGCATCTTAATCTGCATTTAGACTGAGGTTATTTTTATTGAATAAGTGAAATGCAGTCTTCCACACACAAGTTTTTTGAGAAACAATGGAGATGGATTGCAAATTAAAAATTTGGTGATGAGAAACACTTGGCTCACTGATTTTTCCCCCATACATCAGGCAAAGGGTGTTATGGGTAGGCTGTGGTTTGCAGAGGAGAAAAATAGTACTGGATAATCGAGATTGATCATTAGATGTACAATCCCACGAGAGATATAGCAACATGTTTTTCTTTTCTGGGGTTGATAGTATAAGTCAATCAAATGTAAGAGGAGTCTGGCTTACTTTTGCGAGTTAAATTGCAATACAAATGACCTATGAAATGTTCCCGTGAAAATTTTTCATCACAGGCAGGGCAGAAGCAGTGGCATTTTGATGCTGCTGTAATTCCGCTTTGTGAGTGCTGAAACCACTTAAACTTTCTCATGCCCTGATCTGTGTGATACTCCAGTATATTATGTTAAATGAACTACAGCTACTTGGGTGATAAACTGTAAAGTCTTAGTCTTTCTAATAATTTTCCTTTTTTTTTTAAAGCATTAATCAAAGATTTCATAAATGACAGGTAGAAGTGGGACAGGGAGAAAGAGGAAACTGCACACAAGACAAAGGTTTCAAAAACTTAGGATAAGTAGCACTAGACAGCCAGCTTGAAATTACAGTTCACAAGTTCATACATATAGGGACATTGACCCCTTTATAGTATGATCTCCACCTTGGCCACTATACTTTTCTATTTCTTTGAAGTCTGCAGCAGCATGGTGATCTGTTCCCCAACAGCAACAGTACTGCATGCACTGATACCTGTTGAAAGTCCCATACACTTCTTTTTGTGGAAATATAATGCTGAAATTTGTGATTCCCTTTAAATAATAACTTCCATTTTACTCAAAAAAGCAAATGTGTCTTATGATGGGATGGATGTTTGAAAGAATATTGGAGAGAAGAAAGGAGTAAATTTCAAGAACTTTTTCATTTCACAAATGATACAAGGAGATGTCTGTGATGTTCCTATTTTTTTCTGGTAACTTCATGGCTAGGACACTCATTATCATGGATACATTCAATTTCTTCTTGTGCTGGAAACTTACAGATCCAGGATCTAATGTCTTCATGCCTGTATATTCTGGTTCAGTAGGAGAGTTCACTGCCTCTTCCAGGGTTGCTCCTTCAATTTATGTAACATAGTTAGGATAGTCCCATAGCAAAAATGAGAATACCTCCTAGCTTTCTTCTAAGACACTCTCCTGGGAAGCAGGACTTTAGACTCTGCTACAGTTAATGTTTGTTCATTTATGGAGTATGGAGCTTCACTAATATGAAATTTTTAAAAATAATCTTTCCTTTAGCCTAAATGCCTGGCAGTCCTAGGACTATGGCTTCAAATGTCACCAGGTGGATGAGGAAAGTGAATTTGGCTGTCCTGCAATAGAGCCCTAATCTTTTGGCTCTTGAACAAAAAGGAAATAATGTTTTTATAATACCTGCCTTTTTTTGGCCCAGATAGAAGTTTTTAAATAAACCTTACATCTATTTTCAAAATCAGCAATGCCAAGTATACATTTATCTTTAAATATTTTGTTTACTGAAAAAAAGTGCCCAGCTCTGATCTTAACAAGTTATATTTTGTTAGCACAAAGTTTTCCAGCTAATCAGTTTAATTCTGTAAATCCTTAATATAGACAGGACCTATTTCAGCGCAAGTACACACTGCCGTATTAGCACTATTGCAGTGAAGGCTACTTTAGGTAGAGCAAATAACCTCCCTAGGGCAGCAAAGAAAACCTGAGTTATAAAATAATTTTCCAAATATTCCTGAACAGAGGTTTGGAAACCCTTTCAAAGAGCTTTTCACTTCTCAGCTGCCACCCTGTCAAACACTGTAATTTTGCTTAGGGGTAATATGTAATTTGGTACCAAATGACCTTATCAAATTTTATCAAAAGGAAAAGCAATACAGCTGGATTCCCTCAAGTAATTTCTTTGAAGCACTTTTAATATAATGTTCAACCAAGGATTTTTTTTTTATCACTTTCTTTTACCACAACTTTAGCTGGGACTGTGTTACATTGATGCTAGAACACTTTCAACTACCGTAGCTCAAGCATTCACTTGTTCACTTAAATATGTCATGTTTTATTTTTAAAAGACCTTTATAAACATATATGTAAAGCACTTCTTTTCTTTGTACACTTTTTTTGATTTGTACATAGAAGTAGCTGAAAACAGACTGATGAATACATGAAGGTAGTAGGCTGCAACTTGCTATCTCAGCTTACAGAAATACAAGGACTGTATCTTGTTCAAAAGTTAGAATACTGTCAGCACCCCTAGCATGAATAGATTCTTCTTTGTTTACTCAAAGAGTTTAGTTCAGGCTCTGAACCTTTATTTCCCTTCTCCCTGCAAAGGATGCAGAATGACTGAGATGGAAGAATTTAGTCTTTGAAGACTTCAGAACCAGCCCTTCTGCCACTGTCATGAAGAAAGGTCCACCAGGAAATTTTGAGGCCTCTGATTCTGAAAGCTGACTTTTGACCTCACATCTGTGCTGCAAGTGGACAAAAACTGTGACAAACTTGAGCATTCTGATAAGCTTGGTGACTTATATCCTAATAATCTAAAATTTGATTATAACCAAATAACCGTAGCTCTGTCATCTGTAATAAAAGTGGGAAAAAAGACAACTCTGGATTTGCATGCACGTGTATATACAAATATATGTACATATGCATGTGTATACATGTATATTGACAATTCTGTAGGGAAGAGCTTCTTTTGGTCCTGAGATGGGGTCAGTGAGACTAATGAGGGAAAGATGTCATAGAGAATATGAATCTTCAAACACCTTGACAACTTTAGAGTAGTAAGGAAGAAAGACTTCCAAATGCAAAAAGTATTATATCCTAACAGGAAGGATCTGTCCTATGTGTTTCTGCAAGCTATGTTAGCAGATTTGTTCATTAAAGAACAGATGAATCTGTTTTGTTTCACACTACATTGCCTTATTTTTGTAGCCCTTTGCATAGAGTTCTTGGTGATAAGCTTATATTCTTAACTTGCACTTGAGTTAACCTATTCATCAACTGACAGCTGAGAAGAAATGCAAATGCAAAGAAAAATGAGCAGCTGACAAGCACAACACTTTTTGAAATATTGTGGAGAAAAAAATTATTCCTATCAACATAGTTTGGGCTCAGAGTGTTTTGATCTTGACCTCTTTGAAGTAAATGAATAAGGAGAGCAGGAGAATAGAACAAACCTGAGCAGGTGCTTACATGATGAATCTTTGTTGATGAGTAGAAGACAACATATAAAAATATTTCTTAATGTCATGTCTGGCTCATAGCCAAGAGAATGATTCTTGGGTGAAAAACTCCCAACTCATAGACAAGTAATGCTAACATTCTCTACAGGCATTTTCTTTGTTGGTGGTGAAAAACAGTCTTTTGATTTTGAAAAGCTTTTGTAAAAAAATTAGATTAAAAATTGTCATTTTGAACAAAGAAACATTAGTGCTTGAAATATTTTGTTTCATGAGATTTTTTTGGTTTTAGAAAGAATTTTTTAGGAAAATTATATATTAACTCACAGTTGGAGAATTCCTTAGCAATGTATATTATTACTGTGAGCCTGGCTTCATACGCAATAACACCTAGGCAAATGTCAAACTACTTGACATTCCAGGTTGAGTATTTGGTGTGGGAATATTTTCATTTACAGTGTTTAATAACCTAAATCCCATGTATATTATAAGTAAAAGGACCTTAACTTTGTAGATAAGAATAATTACCTTTCCAAATAAGTCCAGATAAGAAGGCAGATTTTAAAAAGCTTTAAGGACTGCTTGAAACAAACCAAACAAAATTAAAAACCTTTAATGACATTTCTCTTGGTCTGTTGAATCTGTAAATTCCAATTTTATTTTGTAAATTTATTCACATATAAATAGTTTTATTCATTCTTAAACTTGAGTTTCAAGAAACAAGACATAAAACCTGATCATAGACCCCTATTGCTCTCTAAAAATAAATTGAAAAAATAATCATAGTGTTGTTGCAAAAAATACACAAAAACCACGGACTGTACTGTTACTCACTGGAAGGTGCTTTCAGACAGAACTTGAAGATCAGACTTTCATCAAAATTTATAAATCTACTCAATATAGAAACTAAGTTTGCATTCATGAATTTATGTGTATGTTTATATTAGAAGAAAAACCCACTCGCTGAATATAGAACCAATGAAAATTTCTGGCAACAGAATGGATGTGTCTTTTGCACACAGTTTATATGTAAATATATATGTAAGTATATATACACTTGTATTTACACATAGATGCATGTAAATATATATGCAGATAGATATAGGTATATACACATATAAGCCACCATCTCTTCAATGTCCTAGTTAACATGATACTAAGTGCTAAGAGTATTTTAAGCACTTTTATTAACTTTATTTTCAGTATTGTTTGAACAGATTGTAATTTTAAAAATATTGATTTACAAATTTTAAACATATATCATTGTTTAAACTAACTAAACTGATCTCAGTTCACATGATCTAACGACTGTTTTCTGTTGTAGATGTGGCATCAGTGAGCTAGCTACAGTTTATAAGTCTAGGTCTGTGATTTTTGTCATGAATCTAGGCATGAATTAGCAAGAAGAATACCGTTCATATGTGAACACACTTGCAAAAGAAATTTCAAGTCCAGATTTTGGGCATTTCACTCCTAATTAGAAAAAAAAATGCGTACTACTGCTCATGTCTCCTTTAATATCTGTAATGATAATGTAAAGAAAATAAAAATCTAATCCATTGTTTTCATTTATTTGTAAAACATTATAGGAATTTTTTTTGCCCTTAAGTATTCATCCTCTTCAGTGGTACTGTTTACATCATTTCCAGTGAAGGAATTTTTGTGCTCCAGTCATCTGATCATATATGTCAAACTCATTCTGAAGGCATGAAGCTGACGTATTTCCTGTTTTTTTCAGAAAAAAAAAAAAAGGACAAATATTTACATATTCTTCCTGGTAATTGATTCATCCCAGAATCATTCAGTAATCATATTTCCTTGTAAGAATATGTCAATTGTTTAAAACTAAGTACAATTCTAAGTTAGCAGATTATCTGGTTCCATCAGACATATTAAAAAAAAAACATAAAGGACATAAGTTGCTTCATCTAGTCAAGTTAAAATATTAAACAATTAAATAATGAAAAATAATTAAATCTACAAAGTGAATATTTGATATATTGAGAAGCTATTGTTTGTACTTATATTTTTCACCAGCAATTCCTTGAGAAGCAAGTATTTTGGACAGCGTCACTTCAAAAGCCCTTTATTTTAATAATATATGGGGTTTGACATTCCTGCTTGTTTAATCTCTGACTCCTTAAATATTTTTGAAGTTCCATTACTAATGGGATGGCTGTTTCTTCTTCTTAAAACTGCAGTTATATTAAATTGAGTGCAGATTAATTTAATGTTATTCAGAGAAATACTTAGGCTCATTTAGGGATGTGGCAAGCAATAGTACCCTCCATCTAATACAGCAATATCCTATGTCTAACCAAATGCACATTCAAGGTGTAGTAAAAAGTAAAAAATAAAATGACTGACTAAAAAAAATGAACACTATTATCAAAATAATAAATTAATTCTCTTAGACAATTTAGTTTAATTCCAACATAATTACATGTAGTAGTGTGGGTAATTTTTATGCTCATTAGTCTATACACATGCACTTAAATTTATAAGGAATTTATATGCCAGAAAAAAGTGTATCTGTAAATCAAAAGAGAATTAAGAAAGTAAAACCACAAGTAAGTATACTATAGATGGAAATCACGGCAATCAAAATGTAAATGCCAGAAAGGATTGAAAGGAGAGGATTACATAGGAGAATTAGTGAGAGAAGTAAAAATGAGGCAATGAAGGAAGAAAGTAAGTCTGGCATTTGCTGTAGTTTATATCATTTGATAAGCTTGTAAGGTAAAATTCTAGCTTGACTATAATTAAGGCAAAGCTCCCTCTCTCTAACAGAATTAACATTCCACCCCTTATGCTTGCATTCTTTAGTCTGTACTATGTCATTAGACATGTCATGACAAAATTAACCTCTGATATAATTCAAGTGAAGAAAAGGAACTATGTATGGGATGCATTTTCTTCTGATCTTTCTTAGTTCCTTATAACATGAATATAAGTATTCAATATTACAAAACTGTATTAAGATTGATCTCTTATTCATTGGTGAAATAGCAATGAAAGAAGGCTAAGACAATTTTACAGGCTTTTCTTCCTTGAATGACTAACTTGTTCATACTTCAGACTTACAAAATATGAGTAAGATTATTAAATCAAGAAAACATTAACATTCATGTATTCTAAATTCCAAGAAAAAATATCTCACCTAATAATTAATTAGATTATAAACTGAATACCCTTTGAGATTGGTAGTCAGATGAAAGTGATCATGTTGCTGAAAATAAGGATTGAGAATAAGTGGGAGCAAAAGTGTGACATATAAGAGAAAGGACTAAAACTGACTTATAATGAGAGGGAAGTTAATAGCTCATTATAGAAACAATGCACGAGGGACTGGGTTGCAATAAAACTATTGTATGAGGCAAATGGGGTGAATAAATTGGAGCTGTCAGTAGACAACTGTAACAGAATAACAGTTAATATTACAAGTAAAATTTAAGTTTAAATTCATGTAGTAAAAAATAGCAAGAGGAAATTACAATTATTTGGAAGATTCATCTTTGCCCATCATAGTAAAACTTCATAAAAGGTAGTATTCATGCTTTCCAAAAGTACTGCTATTAAGATCAAAGTAAAGCTTTACTTTTTGTCATTTGAACGGCTGATCATTATAAGTAGAGATTTCTAAGCAACAGGATTCCATTTGTTACTTTGTTTCACATACAGCTGTGGAAACTAATATTCTGAAAATATTAATTGGTTTGGTACTCTAATAAGGAGGTTAACCCTGTGGCACATTGAAGTTATAGTTAATCATCTGTATTCTGTTTGTTTGTTTGTTTTTTAAAGTAATGAATACAGCACTTTTTAAAAGCAATAATTATTACACTATACATGTGCAATCTTTGTCTATGAAATATTGCCCAAGACAGTCTCTATTCAAAAGTCAGCATTTGATAGTTTACCACACAATTCATTCAGAGATACTGTAAAGTGTGCTGGGCAGAAAACTGACCAGAATTTTCTTTCAAAACTTTTATTTGATGAAAAAATGCATTTTTCTTAAAGTATACCTGCTCTGTTTCTGATACGTGCTAAAAATTAGTGTTTGGGAGCAGTCATTTGAGAGGGATGTAGTTTGCTGAACCAGATTTCTTAGGGCAGTTTGTAGCACTTAAAAAATAAGAGCAATTTCATTTACATTTAAAAAAAAAAGATTTATAGAATTAATGCTAATTATTTTCAAACTTGAGTATTGACCTGTTTCTGACAGAATTGTCTTTAAAAAGGTACCTGCACTCTACCTCTAAACTAATGCATTCATCTCTACACTAATACAACTCCTTCCTTAACACACAGAATAAAAGAGGAAATGAAAAAAAAGTTATGTTTTCTTTGAAGTAATTAAATTAAAAAACCTGATTGAGGTTTTTGAACTCTCCCTCTTTTTTTTTTTAATTGGTGAAAACTACAGAACTCCACAAAGATTATAAGCATAACTCCTATATTGACTTGTAATATAGGGGTTTGGATATATCACTGTGATTTACTTATTCTCAAATATTTTCCTTAACCTCAATTGCCAGTTGTACTGCAGATTCATACCTTTTTCTCTCACATCTTTTCAATGTGCAAATTAATTCAGTAATGTCAGAAGATTTCAAGGGAAAAAAAGTTCTTTTTACCTTAAATTCTTTTAATTTGATAGACAGGTGTTAGAATCCATTACATGTATGTCACTTCTTTTTCCAAACAGAATAGATAGCACTTTGGAGTATCATGCAGAATAACTTGCTTCTAAAAATGCTACAAAAAGATCAGCATGAGAACTATTAATAAGGTACAGACCTTCTTTAATCTCTCAAAAGTAAGGGGGGTAATTGAAAAAATAGGTAATTGTGGAATTTTTAATCAAATGTAATGTATTTACCTCTGCCAGTCTGTCAAAGTACTCGTATTATACTAGCAATTTATTCTGAGAAAAAGGATTTCACTGAGCATTCTATTACATACAAATTCAGCATGCTGTAGGTGAAGTAAGAAGTCTTGGAGCTATTTTATTACCTTCCTGATTGTCTCGGGTTCCAACATGTGATATTCTCTGTAGTAAGAATCCTGCCTATAGACAGAACAGCCTTTATTATTCTCAGAGTTTATAGGGTCTTTTTTTTTTTTTCAGTTTGAAAAAAAAACAGCAGGTTTTGAACGTCTTTGAAACCACATCCTGTAACTGATGGCAGTAGAAATATGCCTAACTGAACTACATAATGTCACCAAATAAATATTGACTTTTATTTGATTTTTAAAATGGAACAAAATGATGCTACAAAGACTGGTGATGATAATGTCTCTAAAGTGAGGTCATATATGAGCTACTGGGGGACAGAACCCTCTGAATCTTTGAGAGGCTTAATGGGAAGAAATTACAGCATAAACCACCTCTGACTAAGGTAATGTTATTGAGATAAAAATTAAAGACCTGGTTCACCATTAATATCACTCCAGTTTTTCACGGCGTACCCCAGTGAAATCAATTGACTAAAGTTGATATATAATCTCCATTAGTTTAGAAACATTTATTAAATTGCTTATTCCTTCTTTCCAGTGCAGAGAAAATCCAGTCATTTCTTCTATTTCTGTCAGCCTTATTAAAGCCTGTTAGCATTTTGCCAATAACTTAACAGGTTGCAAGTTTTAATCCAGTGTTTAAAATGAAGCAGTCCTTGAACATTTTCTGACTACAACAGTTTCTACCTGTGCTGGTTTTGGCTGGGATAGAGTTAATTTTCTTCATAGTAGCTAGTATGGGGCTATGTTTTGGATTGGTGCTGGAAACAGTGTTGATGACACAGGGATGTTTTAGCCATTGCTGAGCAGTGCTTACACTGCTCAAGCCTTTTCTGCTTCTCACACCACCCCAGCAGCGACTGGACTGGGGGTGCACAAGAAGTTGGGAGGGGACATAGCTGGCACAGCTGACCCCAACTGGCCAAAGGGATATTCCATACCATACAACGTCATGCTCAGCAATAGAAACTGGGGGAAGAAGGAGGAAGGGAGTGATGTTCGGAGTGATAGCGTTTGTCTAACAGGGGAGGTCCCGGATGACTGGAGGCTTGCCAATGTGACGCCTATCTACAAGAAGGGCCGGAAGGAGGATCCGGGGAACTACAGGCCGGTCAGCCTGACCTCGGTGCCGGGGAAGATTATGGAAAGGTTCATCCTGAGGGCGCTCACGAGCCACATCCGGGACAACCAGGGGATCAGGCCCAGCCAGCACGGGTTCATGGAAGGCAGGTCCTGCTTGACC
>VZTQ01006295.1:0-10552 GCA_013400755.1 Pelecanoides urinatrix | reverse complement strand
AATGGCCTCAAGTTGCGCCAAGGGAGGTTTAGGCTGGACGTTAGGAAAAAATTCTTTACTGAAAGAGTGGTCAGGCCTTGGAACAGGCTGCCCAGGGAAGTGGTGGAATCACCATCCCTGGAGGTATTTAAAAAACGTATAGATGAGGTGCTTAGGGACATGGTTTAGTGGGCATGGTGGTGTTGGGTTGACGGTTGGACTCGATGACCTTAGAGGTCTTTTCCAACCTTAATGATTCTATGATTCTATTCTATGATTCTTCCCAAGTAACCGTTACGCGTGATGGAGCCCTGTTTTCCTGGAGATGGCTGAACACCTGCCTGCCGATGGGAAGTAGTGAATGAATTCCTTGTTTTTCTTTGCTTGCGTGCGCGGCTTTTGCTTTATCTGTTAAACTGTCTTTATCTCAACCCATGAGTTTTCTCAGTTTTACCCTTCCAATTCTCTCCCCCATCCCACCGGGGGGAAATGGTGCTGTGTGATGCTTAGTTGCCGCCTGGGATTAAACCATGATATTACCTTACAGCACTTCAATGTACAAAGGTACCTAAACAGATGAATGCAAGTAGTCTTACTCTTATTCCTATGCTATGAACCAACTGCCTATGAATAGCATCAGTTCTTATAGCTATCAAGCCCAATTAGCACAGTAATGCAGCTGAAAAGGGGTGTTTATGGTCTCAGGTTTGGCACCACGATAACATAGTTTGACATCTACCAGACCACAGCTGGCTGAGAGAATGTCCCTTTCAAAATAACAGGCCTTTTTTGCTACAAGTTAATGTTTTGGTCTGAAGAGAATAATACCAAGTAAGAATACTTTCCTCTCACTATTGCTTTTCCCTTCATTTTTTTCTTTCCTTCATATAGATATTTGTGTATTTTGTAATTACACATGAAAAACATTGTTGTTAGAAGAGTATTAGATTAAACATTCAAAAGCTAATTCTTGCTCATAATCAAAATAACTCAAAAGCTAGTAAGTTGCTATCCATCTACACCCATGATAGGTGAAGAAATAGGGCAAATTATGGGATAAACTACATGATCATATACTATTTTTTTCTTTAATTGTGGACATCCATCCACCTTCCTGAACAAAATAGAGGTTAAATAGAAAGAAGAGGATTCATTACAGACTGTAATATTGTATGTAATACTTCTTCTAATAAATAAGCACAAAAGAATTAGAGGGAGGTTGCATATTCTACCTTTACTGGGACATAAACACATAAGAGTAATCATATTAGTTCAGACCAGATGTCCAACAAGCCCTGAATCCTATTTTCAAGAGTGGACAATAAATAGATACTTAGGAAAGAGCACTAGGACAAAGAAATTGTGTAATGACACTCCTCCAGCCACCAATGATTTTCAGTTTAGGAACTTCTTGAGCCAGAGCTGCTATATATGTGTAAATAATCCTTGATTTTTTTTTTTATTATTATTATATGGATTTATCTAGTTGCTTTTGCAGTTCTTCAGTATTCATAATAACTCATGGTAGGGAGTTTCCTGGCTTAATTAGATCCTGTGTGAAGAATCACATCCTTCTGTATGTTTTGAATGTCACTTCTTGGATTCATGTAATATCCTGTGGTGTTTTTATTAGAGGTAGAAAATAAGTCACCCGCAGTTCTCACACTTTTCTAGACTGCTGTCTATTCCTACCTTCGTCATCCTTTGTTTTTCTAAATGACAGCACTCTGCCCTATCCACTCCACACACATTAGTTGTTTCATACCTGTGATCATCATTGTTACTGTCTTTGAGTATATCCCAATTTTCGTATAGTCTCTTTGAGATGGAAGCACCAAAACTGCAAGAAGTGTTGTCCTGGTTTCGGCTGGGATGGAGTTGATTTTCTTCCTATTAACTGGTATAGTGCTGTGTTTTGGATGTAGTGTGAGAATAATGTTGATGACACACTGATGTTTTGGTTGTTGCTAGGTAATGTTTACGCTAGTCAAGGACTTTTTGTCTTCCCATGCCCTGCCAGGTGGGCAGGGGGCTGGGAGGGAGCGTGGCCGCGATGGCTGGCCCAGCTGGCCAATGGGCTATTCCATACCATATGATGTCATGCTCAGCATATAAAGTTGGGGGAAGAAGAAGGAGGGGGGGGGATGTTTGGAGTGATGGTGTTTGTCTTCCCAAGCAACTGTTACGCGTGATGGAGCCCTGCTTTCCTGGAGGTGGCTGGGTGCCTGCCTGCCGATGGGGAGTGGTGAATGGATTCCTTGTTTTGCTTTGCTTGCGTGCGCGGGTTTTGCTTTCCCTATTAAACTGTCTTTGTCTCAACCCATGAGTTTTCTCACTTTTACCCTTCTGATTCTCTCCCCCATCCCACCCGGGGGGAGTGAGCAAGCGGCTGTGTGGTGCTCAGTTGCCAGTTGGGGTTAAACCACGACAAGTGTTCAAGATGAAAGCTGATGCACAATTGTAGGTAGGCATTGTTTTCTTTTTTGTCCTCTATTCTGTCCTAGATGATGTCTAACATTCTTTCACCTTCTGCCCAAGGTTTCTTTTCTGAGTGGCATTCACCAGCTCAGAGCCAATCTTCTGTTACATAAAATTAGGCTTCTCATTTTGGAGGTATGGCATTTCACATCTATCTATGCTAAAATGATTTGCCATTTTATTACAGAGTTTTCCGTATTATGAGATCCGCTTGCAAATTCATCGTGTTTGGGTAACATCTTTCCTACTTTGAATTCAGCACTGCCAGCAATCAGTATTATCTCAGTAATTCTAATAGTTCCAGACTATTCCTGATGTGCTTAGTACAGACATTTGACTTAATGGCTTGCAGTCTCATAAAGCTGCCTAGAATCTTTTCTAATAATTGACAACCCATCAGCTGCCTTCCAGTAGAACGGCACTGGGCAGTTTTGAGAGAAATTTCATATGAAGTCAGTAACTCAGTTATTTTGTCCTTTGGGAGTTTTTGCTGATTATCTTCTGATGCTTATGATTTATTACAGTTCTTACTAGTTTCCATTGAATATCCTTTATCAGCAAGTTTTTAATTTAAGACAGAACTTCCTATGAGCCAGCTGCGTTCTGACATGAGTACTTCCCTTTCTGCTCCTCTTGTACTGTAAAAAGATTTCTTACTATTTTTCAGACTTTTGGAAGTTGGTCTTCCATTTTTTTGTTCGTTTATCTTTTCTGTATTCTTTATATGGAAACAACTTAATCTTTAGGATGAGTACTTAAAGTAACATATTAATAGTAAAGTAGTATTTGTCAAATGTACTTGGTTATTCTTAATTCTCAGCTTTCCCTTTTCTGTCATCCCAAAATCTTCTGTAACCAACTGGCTTTCCTTACCCACACCATTTCTCACAACCTTGCTCAGACCCCCAACTCTAGCATGCTTCTAGGCACCTAGTCTTCTCCAGAAAGGCTCAGACCCTTTACTATAACCCTTGGACATAGTTTTACCCCGTTTTACATAGAAAACAAATTTTATTTGAAGACTTGCCCGCTGACCAGAGTGATCTGATTTTCATCATCTGTGCATTCAAATCTTTCTCTTACATTGACAAAAAAAAATGTTGAAGTGAGATGAATTTGTAAGCAATTGGAAATGGGATCACTTCATGGTATCTGTTGGCCAACAATAGAAGGTGAAGCCAACTTGCTTACAAAAAGGTAATTTTGCTTAAGGGGAAGCATAAGTAGAATAAATAAAATATCTCATTGATATTTATGAAAAGTTGTTAGATCCATTATGTAAGCACACTAATACTTGTTCTACAAGCTGGCTAGTTTCCTTAATTGTGAAATGGAGCTTTAAATGAAAAAGACACTGTTTCTTCCTACTTAATACCCATCATGCAGAAGAAAAAAAAAAAAAAAAGAAAAAAACACAAAAGAAATATTTATATTATTTGAAACTGCATTACAGTTTTGTGGATTGCTTGCAAACTTTGTAAGTCTAATGACCATATTGTGCAGTATGAGTGGCTTAGATTAGAAATCTGATCATGATATGCATCTTTTTTATTATTGGCTGAACATAAATCTAGGGATTATCTTACTGGCAGAGATGTCTCTTTTGACTTTGAAATTTGTCCTACAGAAATATTTCACGATATTCCTGTCAGTAAACTTTCTTCACTAGAATAATTCCAGAAAGTGATCAAAATGGGGATCACACAGTTAAAATTAAGTTATTAAAAAAAGATCACTGTTTACCTAGCTGCAAGTAAGATATCCTTTATTTACACTTCTTTCTTCATCCCTTAATCCATACACAGCTACAAAGGAAAAAACAGCTGGCAGAATTAAAACCTGGACCCCTTATGATAGTGCCTTACCAGCAGACCTCAAAACTAGCAAAAGCCAGGTCAAATTAAGAGACAATTATGGACAAATTTATATCTAATGTTAATTATAACTTCTGGCTTTAGGAATATTTAGGAGTTTTGAGTTGCACTATCATGTTACATGTTCATGTTGTTACTTTTATTTGAATTGTATGCATGAGATATAAGTGAAGATGTTCATTTATTTCTTACCTTTAGCTGTTGATAGCATACTTGTCAAACCTTTCCTTTGGAAGAAGGGATCATCAATCTCTTGAGGATTTCTTATTAGATGAAATGTATCTAACATTTTTGCTTCATATTTTCTTCATTATTACAGTTTTGCATTGAAGTTATTGCTGTACCAGTTCTCAAACGCACAGGATTTTGTTGGTGACCTGTAATGGTCTCCTAGCAAAGTCTGCTTATGCATCAAAAAGAAGTGTTTCCTTTATGGACTATTTTTTAGGTACAGACTTGTCTTTGTGCAGCTACTTACAAGAGAAAAATCTGTATTACTTATAGAGCTAGAATAAACACAGAAAAACATTTGGGATACAGTACCTAGCACCTCCTAGGAGGAGCAGAAAGGAAGAAAGGATAATGGGTGGTTTAAAGGACAGCAGTGATATTTTTGGTTTTGTCATATTTATCTTAATGTATTTGACTTGGCTAAGGAAAAGATTGTTTAAACTTTTATTTCAGTACTCAATATCTGTTCTTTCTAAACAGCCAGCATATCTTTGTCTACCATTACTAATATTTGTCTCTACTAGATTCTATATATATATATAATAATAAAATATCTTTTTTTTTTTTTAAATAATTAATTATTTATATAGAGAGCAGCTCCTGTACATTTTATCCAAGTTTACTTATTTAAGGGAAATCTGCAGCTTGGCATCTTTAGTTAACACTTCATTGTGGTAGATTATTATTAAAATTATCTGCAGACACATTAAGCCAGGTGTTGGTGACAAGGAAAAAACAGAAAGAAATAGGGAAATTCTTGAAGTTAATGGAGAAAGAAGACTTTTGCCTCTGCTCTCCTTTGTGCCTGGGATAAGGGAAGGCTGGGGAAGCTGGTGTGTAGGTGCCCCATTCTTGAGGTCCATGTAGTCTGTTGACATTCTGGAAAATTTGCACTATCCTTTTGGGTTTGTTTTTATTTTGTTTTTCTTTAAGCTATAAAGTTATTTTAAAATCTGGTTTGTGTGTTTTGTTCTTTTTTTAAATAAATATGTGCAACAGAAATTATAAATTAATATAAATCTGTAAAACCTATAACTGATTTTTGAGCAACACAGTCACATTAATACAGGCAGATAATGAAAATACAGTAGAACAAATGTTTCTTGGTCATAGACTAGCTTTTTCATTTATAATGCCATTATTTCTTCTTTCATGTGTGTAGACAAATACTGAATAGCAACCTTTGTTTTTCCTCTGCTCATGTCAGTATAATTGTGGTGAACATCACTGCCTCCTTTCTTCCTAAACACAGCAAAAAGTGCAATGCTACTGGTTCTGAGTTACGTTGCTTTGGTAGCAATAATGACTGATTTGCTTGGGGAGAAAACTGCCAAGTCTCTGTGTAAATTATTAACAAACACAGTTCTCTATTATTAATAAGACATTGCAAATATGATTATTTAAGATGATGGCTTTAGAAAACAACTGGTTCTTTACAGTTCTTATTGACAAAAACAATTTGCCGTCTTCATATCAAGGAATATTTCACAGAGTATCAAAGAAAAGCACAATTTTAATTGCATCTTAACATGATTTTTGCATTTACCTCATTTTTTCTACCTTTTTATAAAGTTAAATTTTATTGTAACAGACAGGAAAAGTCTGAGGAGAGAGTATAGATTCACATAGGGTGAAATTAGCTTTTCTGTGAATGTAACTATAATGTATTTTTTAGCATTTGCAATTTAATAATTTTAAATTGTTCCTTCTTGAGGAAAATCATGAGGAAGGTGCACATATGTGAATACTATCTCTTAAGTTTGAAAAAAATCTAGGGAGTACCATGCTAATATTTAGGTGCTGCACAAGAGACGAAATATTAAACCATGCTGCTTTTCTGCTAAACATCATAGAGAAAGAATGGTCTCATAGTCAAGAACAATCTCTTCCACAGATACCCCCTCTGAGCTTGGACAAGTAAATCACCCTCTCCGTGTCTCTGTGTTTCTGATTTTAAATTAATGGTGTTGATAACTTCCCTGCATACATAAGGTGATGTCAACCTGTATTTACTAATTGTATGGCACTGTTTCCATATTAATGGGACCACTGAAGTAATATTTTCACTGGAGCACAGTGTGACTCTCCTCTGGTACAAGGATGTTTGCATGAGCTTTTGTAAGAAAATTGGCAATACAATTGTGATAAAGAGAATTATATCACTTATCTTAAAAACTGTGTGGTTTTTATTTTTCAATGAAGCTTCTTAGCTTTACTTTGAATTTGTTTGAAACTTTAATAACTCCTCAGATTTCCTTTTCCTGTTTGTGTGTCTGTGCCATATGCTGTCAAGGAGACTTCCTCACTTAGCTGCAATTAAACTAGTAGCTCTGATAAACTCTGATAGCAATCAGTGAGATGTCTTAATTGTAAGGCGTGAATCAAGGTGGTTTGTTGTTTAATGGTTTGTTGGACATGTGTAGGATGTAATTATTTAGAGAAAACACATTTTATGTTAATGTAATTATTTCTTTAGATACCACTTTGCTTATGAATCATCTTCCATAGCTTGAACTTTGTATTTCATAACAATTCAAGGGTATATATGGTGAAAAGCAACATTCAGTGGCATCTAGCTTTATTTTTAAAAGTTGGTCTCTCTTGCATCTTTTTCTTCATTAATGGCCATTGGAAGGTGAAGAGAAAAATTTTTTTGACAAGCAATAAAAATATGAAGTTCTGTTTTGTTAATTATCAATCTGTTTTGAATTTTTTTTTTCCCAGAGCAAAATTTGGGTTTTGGAAATGAATCTTTATGATTGCATGGAGCAGTATCAGCTCTTTCCTCCAAACTATTTGCTCTTAATTAGCAATCAGGTAGCTGCTATGAAGCCAACACAGGAAATTCTTCTTTATTCTCTTCAGCTGCATGAAGAAAAAGTGCCCAGAGTCTGTATTACTTTCCTTCTTTTGTTACTATTGCTGCACAATTTCTAATGGGATTTTGTCAAATTAATGGGCTAGAATAGACAGCATTTACAGTGATACAAGGAGATAACATCCTTTAATCAGATTGTGTCCATTGAAGATCTGGGCAGCATAGACAAAGGGTGTATAGTAGCCTTATTTCCATCCATCCGTACATATTTTTTCAGGGCTGACTTTGTACATGAAAGAATATGGCTAGAGTCCAGAATTTTGCAACAATTTTCCAGCGTGGGATTTTGAGAAGCAGCGCATGTTATGACATTCTTTTGGCTATATGTCTTACACTTGGAGCAGAGGTATAAAAATACTCTGAATATAAGCAGCAATTTAAGAGCATAATGCTACTTTGCTGCCTTATGTCATATTTCATTCTTCTTTCAAATGCAAGGACACAATAGACAAAAGCCAGAACCGCTGGCCAGAATCATTAGTCAAATATTTTTAAGCATTTCTGCTAGGCTTCCCTTCCCTCCATTAGACAAGTATTCAAAAGACAGTTTAAGAAGTAAAAGTCAACTTGTTCTCTAAAACAGAATTTCATAAATTTTCACCTAGGACTGTATGAGAAGCTTTATAGGCAATTGAAAAAGATATATACAAATGATGATACCGACTTTTTTAATACTAATAAGGTGAATGCAGCTGTAAGAGAAGCTAATAAAAATATTTTTAATCCATTTGCTTGAAAGGTAATAAAAATCCTTGTTCCTTGGTGGAATAAAAGTGTAATACAGCTATTAAAGATATTGCAGGGAGAGGGAGATCTAAATAAAGCTGAGACGTCACATTTAGTGGAAGGCTTAATGGAATGTAAGAGGCTCAAAAGGTTATAAGGCTGAGACAAAGTATATATTGGCCTAAGTTTTATTCAAGTGTTAGATGAAATACAGTGTCATCAAAACTGAGATTAAGAAAAAGTCTACAATGCTAGGATAAGTAGAGAAGATAATTACATTAAAAATGTATTACTATGTGAAATTTAAACTGTGATCATATATAATGGAAGACTCTGTTATACAATGCATCTGTGGCACCTTTTGATACATTAGGACAGGAGAAGCATAAGGAATACTTTGAGCAGCCACAGAAGACACTCTGCTAAGAAGCAGGTACATCTCTATATTAAAAAAATTGCTGCTACATTTGGTTTGTTAAAACTCAGCACTTTGGAGGGGAATGATATATGGAACATTTCACCTATAGGCATCTTTGAGTCTGGCTTTATGAGAGTCAGAAGCTGAATGTGAATGTTTTCCTTTAAAGGTGATCCTTCCAGTAAGGGGAGATGTCCCTCAGCAGAGCAATGCAGGAAAACTCACACTCCTACTAGCCATACTCTGTCTGAAAACCATACTGCTTTTATCCCTTCCACTTTGAGTGCATCTGCGTTAGCATTTTGGTTTGGATCAGGAGTCATCTTTTGCTGTGAATCTCCTGATTCACACCCACTTACATGATTTTGATTTTAAAATTGAGTGATCTTGGAGTTCATGAACTGTATTTCTCTTGAACGATGCTAAACCACAGATATGCTTCAGGAGCACACCTGGCACACTGCATCCACTGATGGACATTCGGGCCATGGGAACAAACCAGAGTCAGTATTATGCACCCCATGCCCTCTCATATGGTGTGGATGTTGGTCCTCAATGTCAACTATTTTTCTTTATAAACTTGCTCTTATTGGTACACACTAGTTACTAAGATAGAAATAGCCTTGGTGTTGAGCACTCTTCATCTCATGATTTGAGGACATGACAAAAAAAAGGCTTTAAAGCATAGCATTTAATAAACAATTGGGCATAGTTAATGGAAATGGCTATTAAATATTTACATTTATCATTAAATATTACAGATTTTTGTTGCTTTATTAAAATAAACTTCTCATTCAAAGTTTTTCTTAATATCTGAAAAAAAAAGTTGACATAGAGTATGTCCTGGAAACGTTTGACAAAAATGGCTTATTTCATTAATAAAACCCCATTTTTTCCCTCCCTCTATTTTTAACAAAAAAGCAAACATTATCAAACATTACTGGAGCTGTAAACACTCTGTTTACCTAACAGAAGGAATGCCTGTGTCATTTATCCTAGGCTTTTAGTAGTGATTTTATTTGCTAAACCCATTCGGTCATTTGTTCCAAAGGACAATTGAATACTAAGTCCAGAAGTGATGTTTGAATGACTTGTTCATTTGACCTTTATAAGTATTTTATCTTGTTTGAGGAAAAAATGAAGAGCAAAGACATCTTCTTACAAAAGCACAGGAAATTTCTCATCACCACTTTTTTTTTTTTCTTTTCTGAGGTAAATATTTTCTATTTATCCTATTGAGGGAAATTAAGGGGCTATGAAGTTTTAAATTCAGTTATACCCTGTGAGCCATGTGAGAAGCAAAAATCTCCCTAGTTAGAGAAATGGTCTTAGAAAAAAGTAATTAAATTGCAACTACAGTACTTTCAGAAAACTCAGGTTCATGAATCCCCCAAAGTAGAGAATATATAATTTTACATAACAGTATTACTAAATCTGATGATAAAAACATAATGTGAGCTCATAATATAAATCTTCTGATTCATTATAAAAAAACTGCCCAAACAGTTCTTATCAGAGTCGTCAGATTGTCTCAAGTGTCTTGATTTGTGGAGGCTTCTTTAAAATCCTGACTATGATGCTGTATAAAGTAAAAGATCATGAAATAATTTAGCAAATGTTTTAATGCAGTATTCATATTAATGTAAGTTCTAACAAATTGTGGTGGGTTGACCATGGCTAGGTGCCAGATCCCCAGCCAGCCACTCTCTCACTCCCCCTCCTCAACAGGACAGGACAGAAAATAAGATGGAAAAGAGCTCATGGGTCGAGATAAAGACAAGGAGATCCCTTACCAATTGCCATCATGGGCGAAACAGATTCAACCTGGGGAAAGCTAGTTTCACTATTGCAAATTAAAAATTGATTTGGATGGTGAGAAACAAAGACAAAACCTAAAAATCATATTCCTCCACTCTCCCACCTTACATTCCACCTTCTCACTCCCTGTCATAGAAACATAGAATCATA
>VZTQ01006294.1:1240-17736 GCA_013400755.1 Pelecanoides urinatrix | reverse complement strand
CTGGAAACATATCCCGTGTCCCAGGTCACCGCCCGGCACATCATCCTGGGCCTTGAAAAGTAAGTCCCATGGCGACATGGCACCCCAGAAAGAATTGAGTCAGACAACGGGACTCATTTCTGAAACACCCTCATAGACACCTGGGCCAAAGAGCATGGCATTGAGTGGGTCTATCACATCCCCTACCATGCACCAGCCTCTGGGAAAATCGAATGATACAATGGACTGCTAAAGACTCCACTGAGGACAATTCAAGCATTGGGACACACATTTAGCAAAAGCCACCTGGGTAGTCAACACCAGGGGATCTGTCCTGCCCAATCACAACACTCATGTACTGTAGATGAAGATAAGGTCCCTGTAGTGCATATAAAAAATATGCTAGGGAAGACAGTCTGGGTTACTCCTGCCTCAGGCAAGGGAAACCCCATTCATGGGATTGCTTTTGCTCAAGGACCTGGGTGCACTTGGTGGGTAATGCAAAAGGATGGTTAAGTCTAATGTGTACCTCAAGGGGATTTGATTTTGGGTGAAAATAGCCAATGAACTGGATTGTATGATGTTAATTACTATGTAATACTGTATGTCATCACTTCTATGGTTGCTATATATCATATCAATGCTATTGCAGTAAGAATCATGCGGATTAATGAAGAAGGAACTCTGATGAAACCGAGCAAAGTGCAACGATGATAGAAACAGAAGAGCGCAGTGATAATGGAATCAGAACTGGCTTCAGGATGCAACAATCCAACACCACACACCATCTCTCCTGACCTGAAAGACTGTTATGACAGATGGAGCCCAAAGTCGTGGACTATGAACTCAGTGGACATTTTAGAGGGACATTTAGGCACATAGACTAAGGGAATGATATATGTGTATATATATATATGAAAAGACAGGAAAAGTGGTGAGACCTGGGCATGATGTAGATGGTATAGAAATAAGGAGTGCATCCTGTCCCTGTTCTGGCTGGGATAGAGTTAACTTTCTTCCCAGTAGCTGGGTGGTGCTGTGTTTTGGGTTTCGTATGAGAGGATCGTTGATGGTCCATTGCTGTTTTGGTTATTGCACAGGGGACTTTTCAGCTTCCCATGCTCTGCCAGGTGCCTGGGAAGCTGCAGGGGGGCATAGCCAGGGTGGCTGACCCAGCTGGCCAATAGGGTATTCCATACTATGTGACATCATGCTCCATATATAATTAGGAGGTGTAGTCTGGTAAAAGGGGGCTTTTGCTGCTGGGCGTCGGTTGGCGGGTGGTGAGCAGCTGCATTGTGCATCGCCTGCTTTGTATATTCTATTATTGTTTGTGTTAACAGTCATGATTACTGTTCAATTTTTTTTTTATTTCAATTATTAAACTGGTTATTAAACTGGTTTTATCTCAACCTGTGAGTTTTCCTACTTGTGCACTCCCGATTCTCTCTCCATTCTGCCAAACTGGGGGGTGAGCGAGCGCCTGCGTGGTGTTTAGTTGCTGGTTAGGGTTAAACCACAACACCTTCTAATCTATGTAACATTAAGTCAGAGGTGAACATTGGGCTGTTAGCTGCATTTAACTCAGGCAGCTCAGTTGTGTGCCAAGGCTACAACATCAGACAAGGAAGGCAAAAGGGAACTGGGTCATCCAGCTGCGAGAGAAATGAGCCAGCAGTGACTGCTGATAGCCAAACTGCCCACTGCCCTGGCTGAAGGCTAAACATTTGCACTTAATAACCGGAGCAAGCCAACCATGTCTCATTCTTCAGCTGAGTAGAGTAAGCCCTGGGACACCATAGCTACCTCCTTTCTCTGATTTACTTGCATATTTCTTTTCTGCCTGTCTGCATGAATGAAGTATGTCTTGTGGCTCTTGGTATTACAAAAACCTCAATATGCAGCTTCTGGGGTCAGGACAAATAGCTGAACTGACTGATAAAGCTGAAGTAACCCAAACTCCCTAACACTTCCCTCTTACCTCCCAGCAGATAATAGAAGATCATCAAGATGGTAGGATTGTTTATAGTTCTAGAGAAGTAAAGGGTTAACTGGGAAATTCGACATTCAAGTTTAGGTCAAGTAAATTTATGCATAAACTAAACTGAAAAGTTACTACACTTGGCTACAAATTTTACCTAAGGTAGGAAACTGGCACATCACTGGGAACAGAAGAATGGACATTTTTGCAAGTTTGGGATATTAGAATAATTTAGCTACCAGGAAGCTACTTTAATGTCTGAACACCAATGCTTTGTAGACAAATTCAGAGGCATAATTGCTCATATTACTCATCTACAGTATTACACTTGAAGGTATCTATATATGTAATATATGTAAATATATGGATCCATGTATATGTTTAAATTTGCATACTACACACAAATATGCATACTATATATACATATATACACACATGTAAATTATGCCTACATGTATATGAGTACACACTTAGATAAGATGTAGTTTGATTAGTACTAGTTCTATCAGGCATTTTCATTTCCTTCACGCAGCCAGATAATAGTCTTGTGAAATATCTCCATTTTGAAAACAAAACAAATGAACTACATCATGTAGATGGAGTTCATGTTAGTTGATTGAATGGGATCATAGTGCAATTTGTGAAACTCTAAGATTCTTTGATTAGAAAGAAGAAAATTCAACATAAGATTATATTATCATTGGTTCTGTTAAACAAGTTTCCTTTTTTTTTGCACAGACAGAGATTTTAATACCATTTAGAAACTAGATGTGCAGTATTTTCTCCACACCCATCCTTGCAAACCTTGAAATTCATTTCAACACAAGTCCAAAATGCCAGAAATTTAAAGCTCCTAAATACAATAATTAACAAAATAATTTAGATGTCATTTAATTTTTATTGGCTGTTGTTTCCTGTTTGTAGTACTTTTTAGTATCCACTCAGTACATCTGCTTTATCCACATAGATCATATGAAGTATTTGGCATCTTTTTAAAGAATGAATACAGAATTTCTGTAAAATAAAAGTAATGATTTAAAATTCTTCTGTGAATCATGATAAAAGGATTTTCAACACACTTCTGAATTCTTCAATGTGTTAGTAATATTGTAACTGACTTGTTTATACAGGAACTGATGCAGCTCCTTTTACCTATATGAAACTCCTACATTTTAAAGAAGTGGAAGTCTGTTTCCACCCCACTAAGTAGAGCTCCCCCACCCTGATAAGACAAGAGCCAAAACTTCTAGTTAAATCTGAATCAAGATTTAACCTAAGATTTCAGAAATGTCTGGAGTCAGAAACTCTTAAATGTCCTTTAAAATATTGTAGTTTGAGAAGTAGCAGGCTTCCAGCATTTTTTAAAAGATTAGTGAAGAATTCTACGGTTCCTTCTCGCCTACACTTTCACTCCACTTTAGGCAGAAGAGAAAAGCAGAGCTGTCAGATAAATATAAACTGTACTACTGGCAGTCTTCTCCAATGCAGTGAAAGATCAAAAAAAAAAAAAAAGAACATTTTGCTCCGGCCTCACCTATGAACATTTTTTCTGTGAATTTATATTTCTTCTTAGTTAAAAGGGATAGAATACTGGGATGAATCTGAAATATTGTGCCATTCTTAGGGAATTTTACTTCCCATTCTTTTGTTAAAGTTTCTTGCCCTTCATTCTGTCCATTCTTTTCAATGGGACAAATATTTCATCTGTAAAACGATCACTCCTGTCTCAATTGAAAATCACTTTGTGTGTGGATATGTAAGAACACCCTTTTAAATGCCTCAGATTATATGGATGCAAACTTGCATTCAAATGTTTAGTGTATTTCTGAAGCAATTGTTGATGTGATCAAACACAGATATAATTCACTTATATGTAATTTAGGCAGAGGTTTATTAAGCCTATGATCAGAGCCTTGAGTTGAATGTCAGCACCAGGTTGCCAGCTGCAGCCTGAGCTCATCATAAATGCTTTAACAGTTCTGCACCACACCGGGACTGAGTTCAGATCCTTCTGGATCATCAGGCATTATGCATTCTCAGTACAGGACTAGACAAGTACAACTCTCGGTCGTGACTAACCTGGTGAATTTTCATCAGTCCAGCAATCAGCACTGTGAGATCCTGAAATTATAATACTGTTGTACCCTTGAGAAAGGACAGAACATTAAATGGGTGAAATCTCAATAGATAACACTTTCTTAATCACTGCTGTCTAACAGAGCAATGTTACCTTCCTGAACTGGTTTCATCATTCTCTAATTCCCATTTTAAAGGCTATTCCATTTACAGTCTGCTGGTGTTTCAAATGTCTTGTTTTCAAAATCATTAAGAGACATCTGTAAGTTGGAGTAATTTTATTATTAACTTACCTTTTTTATTATTATTATTTGAGCAATGTTTTAATCTTTACAGAATTTGCTTATATATACATTTTCTACCTGTTTTAAATCTTTGTCACTGAATCCAGCATCTTCATCTTAGCTTCCTGTTTCCTCTTCACAGTATCACATTTTACTATTTTAATTTGCTCTCATAAATTAAGAAATCCCCTATTCTTTTTAGATTCTGTATTTTTATAGCTGTTCCCCACTCACTTTAATTTCCTTATTTTCAGTGCCTTTTTCCTCCTTAGCCATTATTGTACTTATTTTTTCATATTTAGACTTTCTTGCCCTGAAAGGGCACCTTCTTCTTTTCCCTGGTTGGATTTTCTGTCCTCTATGTTAAGTATTCTGATATAAATGTGGATCCTCCCCTCACCTTGGCATGTCCAAATAATTTATTTTGCCCTTGACACAACATCTGCAAACATTGTGAACCAAGACCTTATGCAAATCTCATTTCTCAAAATTACATCTGGTAGTGTTCTCTCTCCTGTGCTCTTGCATACATAAAAGTTATACTTTTTTTTCAGTTCTGAAAGCCCACAATTCTAGCAATTCTACAATTACACTAATGGTCCTACAGACATTAGCAGCTTACTGGCATTCTTACCCTCCACAAAAACGACTCCTAATGGTAAAAATTGATTTTTTTTAAACTGAGAGGTGATTCTATCTGAGTCAAAGGTAATAGGTAAGATAGTCTTTTTACTCACCCTACTTTCCGAAGTATAAATTTAGCAAAACTCTTAAGTACTTGCTTTCAATTAGCAGATACTTAAATGCCCAAAGATAAGTGCCATGCTGACATGAACTATATAAACAGACTGCTATGTTTGGTGGCACTGGTTTTCCTCCCCCCTCTCTCTTTTTTTTTGTTTCTGGAATAACTGACTTCTGTGAGTAGATTCAGTGTTGTTGCCACTATCTATAATGTCTGTGGAGATAAATACACATGAACATGAAAGATAATGCCTTATTTCAGGTAAGATATATCCATCTGCTTTATCTACTAGTAGATCATGCACCAGGCTGACCTCCACCAGAGTTTGGCTTCTCATGCAGTGGCTTGAAAAAGGGGATATAATTGAAAATGCAAGAAGGAGATACTATTTAACTATGAAAAATAACACCACAATGCTTCATTTAGATTGACTCTACCAAATGCAAGGCATTGAAATTGATAATGTTCTCTTTTCCTACACATACCAAATAAGCCCTTGACATTTCCTTCAACAACCCTCATAATTGTCTTTATATTTCATAAATATGGCCCTATGTAGCAACAAAAAACATTCCTCATATAAAATAAAATTTAATTCTTATAAAGGATAGAATAACCTCTATGGGGAAACAGATACGCCTGATTAAACTAATGATATACTCTATAAATTGTGTAGGAATCTGATCTTTTCTTTGCATTATTTGATAATTTAAGAAGAGTTTCATCTTAAATGCAAGGATTAGGCTAGAACATTCAAAATCTGATTTTGAGAATTCTCACACAAGTGCAGTAAGAGACATGAAGGGAAACTGAATACTTTTGAACCCTTGTTATTACTGAAAATAAAAACGTGATCCTCAGGCTTAGTGGGAACTAGCTATAGCTCATATAAACCAGACATGGCAACTTGCACGCTTTCCCTACAACACAGACAGGACTCTCACCTCTCCCCATTTAGCCATATAGCTCTCTAGCAATCATTTCACTCTGGGTTCTGCTATATCAGACAGACATCCAGGTTTCCCTAAGGCAATCAGACTGCATTTCAGGTTGACAAATATTTTTACCTTCTCTTATTCTTGCTATAAAATTAATTAACTATAGTCAGAATGAAAGTCGGATGTTGCAAATCAAAATAAAATCGGTTTTAAGTACTACATAAGGATGAACTGAACACATAGAAATATGTCTACAATGCAAATCCCTTTCTAAAAAATTTTCCCCCAAAAAAAGATCTTTACTTAGTGCTAAGACTAATAAATGAAATTCCATTAATTTAAAACTAACCAGTTATAATTTACCTGAATAAGACAACTATTACTTCTTTAATATATTACAAATGCTGGGTGCACATTTTCTTTTGTTTTCTTCAAAACAAGTCATATCAGAAATATAAGATTTGACATTAATTTTAATCCAACTTCAAATTTTATTTCATTCTCTTTTTTTTTTTAAATCAAAGAGGATACATAAGGTGTACTAGACAATCAGATTCTCACAGCAGAGGTATTTTTAACACCACCTATATATGTATATTTTTCCATTTGCACATTGTTTTTTTATGAAAAACTTGTAATTCACCTTAATTCACTCTTAATAGGGACAATTAGGAAAACTAGAGTGTTAAATTAAGGAGAAAATGTAGATTTACATTTTAGAAACTCATCTGGGGCTCAAAACACCTGGATTTAGTGGGAGAGGTAATTTATTTTCAGTACCTCATCTTGTAACAGTTCTTTTCTTACAATAAAAAATGAATACACTGATAGTTGTGAATCCAAACACGGCATTCCAGGTATGGATGCACAAAAAGGGAGAAAGACAAAGTCCCAAAAGTGACCAATTTGAAATGTGACACCACGCTCCTCTTATTTGACCTTGGGAAAGATACTTGCTTCCAGATTGTTTAAAGTATTTAAATGGCCAACCCTGCAATATCTAAGAGATTTAGCAAAACATCTCCTTAACAGTGTAAAGCATCTCCTTAACAGTCACCAGTGCATTAATGAACAGAATTTCACTCAAATTCTAACATTTTTATTAGCTAGATATAAATTTTAAAAAATGGAAATAGGGAAAAGAGAATCTGGCTAAGGTCCACTGCACCACTGAAGAGCCAGTCCACCAAGAACACAAAGGTCTAAATCCAAAGGAGGAATCTATATGGAAATACCTGGTCTGGAAAGCTATTATTTATAGTCAAGACAGCTCAAGCCTTCACACGGTTGTGCAGATAGGAAGTTCTGCCTACTGATGACTTATTTTTCTTCCCAGGCAGGAAGTGACCATTGCAGACTGATGAGGAAAGAGATGCACTAATCAGGACTGCAAGCTTTTATTAAACCAGCTGGGGTCACCAGCCACATCAGTTTTTATGTTACTCAACTTCCCAGCCAGTCATTATGGAACAATAGGCCCAGAAAATTAGGAGGGCTTTATTTGAATCTTGACTTCAGAGTTCTAAATGTTGAAAGTCACATAACGTAAAAGAAAAAAAAAATTATCTTTCATAACACATCACTTCTTTTGCAATGCTTCAACACCCACCTGTAAAATGTGAACAGCAGTGCTTCCTCTGTACCTCAAAGAAATGTTGTATGAATTCATTAGAGAGTGTAAATAGACAAAACTATAATAACCAGGGCTGTATGAATACCAAAGCCTGGGAGAGAGACACTAGAGTGAATGCATTCTGTCCCTGGCTCATGCATGAGGCCAGTTGGATATGCCAGATGCTCTAGTTGCAAAACAAAACACTGTAACTGAGGACTTTATGAATCTAAGATTACAGAAAGCTTAGACAGGAGGACAGTACCACAGAGAGTTTACATGTGACTTCATAGTCAGAAAAATGATTCTGTAACTAATGAGGGAGGTGAGGGAGGGAAGAGTAAAGGAATAACATAACAACACAAAGTACTGATGACCTATATGGGAAATTACTATTGTGCAGTTAAGTTCAACTTCAGAAGAGAGCATGAATTTTGTATTTGGTAAAAGAAGATTAATGAAAAATTATAGACATCTTTGTTGAAACTACCTAGTATTCTGTTGCAGAAAATCTTTTAGAGTTAATGCATTCATAAAAGAGATTCAAAAACATTAATTTCATGGTTGGCACAACATTTCATGGGTTTAATTTTATAATATCCCTGATTTATGTAAGACTATAAGTCACATCAGATAAGAAAACAACACATTGCTAATAATTTACATGCTATAAGAAGATTTTTGTGTAAGACATAACTTCACAATCTGGTGGTTTCATTGTGTAAAATGAATGTTTTTTATATTCATAAGTATCAGCCAATATTAAGACATTCAAGCCTATGTTTCTGGAGAAGAGGAAGGGGAAAGCTATGCTACAAGTCTAAAGTTTCTTTCTTGGTTTAGCTTCTTTAAAAATGTCATCTTTACATGTTAATTTTGACTGATCTAGTCTATGGCAGTTAAGGATAAGATGCAACTAAAATTATATGCCCAAAAACCAAACCAAAATCTGTTTTGGTTTTACATTTTCCATTTGATTTTCAATCATTTTACACAGTTATTTAACTCTTCTTTGTCCTTCTTTTTAAAATATTTTAAACATTTAACTTAATATTACTGTATTTATAGCTGCAGTGTTAAAATGTGCATAAAATTAAAGAGATTCAGAGGCAATAATCTTAAACCAATGTTACCACATATGGTATTTGATATTCTACTGGATGAGATTTTATTATTTTATTTACTGTTTTATTTTACTGTTGACTTGGGTCTCTGATATCATTGCAACTTTCCGTTCTCCATTTGACAATACAAGAACATTTGTTCTAGCAGGTAAAGTTATTAAAAAAGACAAAACAACAACAAAACAACCAATGTCTGGAAGGTCATGTTAGCTGAATGTAGCCTGCAAATGAAGTACACACTTGTTTTCATAATGGTGGTAATTAGCCATTGAATCCATTGGCCAAGCATTGCAGAGAACTATCCAAGCCAGGAATTTATAAATCAAGAATGGTGTTTGATTGGAAATAGTAATTAATCTGAGGAAAACCTTCATTCCAGGTTGTTCATGAACTCAGATCAGACCAGCTGATCAGAATAGTTCCTTCTATCCTTCCTTCATGTTTAAAAATGTAATCTTTACAATCATAAAGGGTTTCTTAGCCACCGCCCCACTTCCCCTAAGGTTGTGCCACAGCAGTGCTGGTACCAATAGCCATGGGAAGACTGCTCTTATTTTTGATGCCAACTTTTAAATTGGCTGTTGCAGCACTGTGGAGCAGGCTTCCTCCTGGTACTTTTTGGGAACTACAGTCTCTGCATCAGTGTATTAGCAAGTATCAGGAAGGAAGAGATGGTGTTTGTTAGCACACTGCTTCTAGGCTTTGCCCAGCCTGAGACTGATTTTGGTTTGCAGTGAAGTTTTCTCTCATTTCACCCTTTCTCATCTGGCTTTCTACTGAGTCTAAATTTTCAGCTAAGGCTTTCTGAAACTCTCAGCTGAGGCAGAAAGTCGTCTTTCCTATGATAAGGAGCCACTGTGCTGTATCATTGCCTCTGAAATGCCACTTCCTGATGGGAGATCCAGTTGAATTTAGCATTAGTTTGACTACAAAGCTCTTGTATGCACTATGTGAATGTACTTCCTGACAGACAGGTGAGTGAATGAAAATACATAAATGTTAACTTCATGAATATTTATTAAAGATATTAGTGAAACCAGATGTACTGTTTATGATTGATATTTGATAAGAGTCAAGAAGTGATGGCAAGAAAATGAATTTGATGATATATTTGGTATAAATACCTCAGAATAATTACTGGAAAGAAAAGATACTTAGGTGCCATTTCTGGAGAATGTAGAGATTTGTAAAACATTTAAATAACTGGAAGACACCAAGAAAGATGACTAGACAAATGCAAGCAACAATCATCTCATTCCAGAAAAATGCTTGAGATTTTGTAAACCACTAGATTTTTTGGTGATTAACACAATCAATGGAGCAGTAAGGATTCCTAAATTCTACTAGCTATTCTACCAGCATCTCACACTCCATGTTTCTATTGCAACCAGTATGCTGTGAGTTGTTCAGAAGAACAGGTCTCTCTCTATGTAGTTTTTGAAAGATCTCTTAACTGAAGCATCATGAGAGAAAAGTCAAAATTGCAAACATTTTCTTAGGAATAATAATATAATTTTCTATTCCTCGTCATGGCAGTATCAATTTCAAACAATTCTGATTTTAAAACATACCTAATCAGTAGGCCAGGCAGAGAATGAGACTGATTCTAGAGCTTTGTGATCATTTAAGATGTATGAGAACCTGCCTTCCTCACAGACTTCTCATGGATCCAGGATTTTTTTCTTACAGAATTGATTCATACATTCATCTCCCCCAAAAAATTTCATCTTTAATAAGCTAGCATAAATTAATCAACTTAAGAAATCTGTGGTTTAAAACTTCTACCAAAAGACTCAGCATACTCTACATGTGAAGACAAACAAACTGTACATTAAGATGGAGAGTATCACTGGAGAATACAGCTACTGGAAAGTAAGAGGTTAAAAAAAAAGAAGATATGGTAACCAGGAAGAATGTTAGATGAGGAAAGAATATCTCTATGGCCTTCCAGCATTGTTATTTGCAGCATGTATTCTAGACAGAAAAAAGACCAAGAACAGACAACCACAATAAATGTTAGCAAAAAAAAAGTCAGTGAAATATAGAGAGTTCTAACCAAGCAGTCCTAAGAAACCCAAGGAAGTTAGTAGAAATTGGTGAATTTCTATAACATTGCTAAGATTATCTCTATGTCCAATAATGAAAAAGGTATACTGTTCCTCAGGAGATTTCATTAAAAAATTATTATATCCCAAATCAAACTGTTAAAAGTAGATCTAAGGCAGAAAAAGACTGTCCACGTATTGGCTCTCCACAGTTCAGCTGGGAAAGAATTAGGAAGATGGCAAAAAAATTCTTCTACCCAACAATTTTCATCCCAGAGGAAAAAAAAAACCCACATACTCCTTTGATTCTCTTGATACCCACATAGCACTAATTTTTTGGTCATACCTTTAATCTTTAATGAACATTTGAACCTAAAGATGTGTCTTCTGAAAGCACTAAACAAATATTACTCTCAGGGATCTAATGATGCTTTTCCCAAAATCCTTGGGGAAAAGAAAGTAATAGTGTTTACAATTATTGTGAAGGACACAAATTCAAATTCTGTAGCATGTTAATGTGCTAAAATACAATACAACACAGTATAACAATGTTAGACCAGATAGTTCTGTTGGCTGAAGAGACCACCTTCACAAAATTCTGTTTTACTGCAATATATGAAATGGATTGTGGACCAGGCAAGATCTTAGAGAATTAACTCTCTGTATTTGTTTCTTTAAATCTAAATTTCAATCTAACATAATCTAGTTTTAAGTGTTAGGGGTTTAACAAATAGTTCAGTTACAAGAATGGAAAAGGATAGCTTAATGACAGCCTGTTCTCTTGATTTTAAGAGGAAACATCTCTGTCCAAAGATGATTTTCATCACTTTAATCAATGTTTCTGTTCAGGTATCACTGACCTTTCATGCCATATGCCCTGATGCAACCACATGCTGTAAAAGAACAATCACAATTGGCACATTAATCACAGCATCCACTATTAAGCTTGATCTTGTAAGGAAAAAGATACGAAAGGAACTGGAATTTAAATCACAAAAGAGATAAATAAATTAAATATCGTATTACTAACTCAAATGACACAGAAAAGAGAAGACAAAGATAAAACAAAACAAAAAAATCAGATAACATAGTGACATGTTATAAAACAAGACAATGATTCAAACAGATCTTTGCCTTGGAGGAAGTCATGCTATTTATTATCCTTGAAAACAAGGGTAAAATGAGGCTTATCTCCTCTTGTTAATCAAGAGTAAATTAGATGCACTTTACTGTGCTGTACAGAAACCTCTTCCTAACAGACCCTGTATAAGGTATAATATTTTGTTACATCAGACACCTTTGATATTTCTTCATATAGTCAATTGGAATCAGTTTTATTATGCATATAACAGCAGACATATACAGCAGACATATACAGAACATGTTATTTTCTAGCAGTGCTTCCATGATATAGTTTTAATTGAATAATTCAGCATATACGTCATTTATTTGGTCCTTTAATGGTTGGAATGTTCACATCATGTATAATTTATTTTNTTTTTTAATCATTTTAATGTCAAAAAAGACAAGGAAAATAGTTACTGTTCCTCCCAGTATTTCCCTGTCTAGATGTCTATAAAGATCTTTGTTGATCTTCAGTTCAACTCAGTTGCACAAAAACTTTCATTTATGAAGTCTGACACTATATTTTCAGTATAATCTACATTTGTTGCACTTCCAGTGAAGACCATACAAATTACAGTATCGTTTCATAAAGTGTAGTCCGTCAAGTAAATGTCAAAATCTAAAAAAAATTACTAGATTAAGAAAATACAGTGAGTATTAAGACCAGAGAAAAAATGCTTCTTTTGTGCAGGTTTCAGGTCTTTCCTTAACAGGACACACATACTTCATGTGTGGCTAGAACTAAAAATGTATGTCTTACTAATGGTTTCTTTTTCTAGCTCTAAATAGTCCTATAACCCTATTACAGGGCACTGTACCTCAGCCATGATCTGTGGAATACCTATGATACAGATGTCATTAGAAGGAAGACAGAGAGCAGAGGCACATATGTTTGTAAACAAGGAACCAAACAAAATTAATGTGATAAATATTTGAAAGTTTAACTTATTTTTTATTGTATTGCCAATGAAACCTATTGAGACAACTATGCACAAGTTAATCCTAACTCTAAAAATGTCTTTCTTGGGTTGTAAAAGTCAAATGCCTTTACTCTAATTAGAAAAAAGGTGGTTTATGGTATTTCTTTTCAGTTCTTCTACGTTTTTGTTTCCTTTAGTGGCTGTTGTTAGTTTTGTCAACATTATTTCTATTTCAATAGGACAGATTTGCAGCATTTGAGAAGGTGTAAACTTACATTGCACAATGCATATCTAAGGGTGAATTAGGAGCACAGTCAACTTAATCCACTAGCATTATCAGTGCATATATCTGAGAAGTTGGAAAACATTGATAATTAATCTTTCATTACAAATAACATACTCTGAACTTCATCAACATTGGAACATTTCAGTGCATTCCATCTCCAATTGTCTTTAAATAGGAGGTCACCAGTGGCAACAGTAAAATTTCTGATGTATTATTCCAAAATAAAAGAACTTAACAAACCTACTTCAAACAAATAATTTCAATTAATGTAGATGTTGCACAGTGAAGAAATAGTCAATATAAAGATGAAGACAGAGAGGCAGCAAACCTAAGAAGGTAAAACGCTTCCAAGTCCTTCTTTTAGTAATCCTAATAAACATGCAACAATTTGTTTGCATGGGAAGATCTCTGTGAAATTCAGATATCTCCAACCTCCAACAATATATAAGGTATTATCAGTACACATACAATGGGCATGTTGATTTGGATTGGTTGAACATACAGCCCCAAAGTACTATCATTACCAAAATGTTTACTGGAGGAGACATTATTTTAGAAGGCTTGAGGAACAAGCTGCTAAGAAGTTTGTGGAGTTTTCTGCTTTCATTCAAGTCAAAATACTGTCAGTGAGACTGATGCCAATTACAGGAATAGAAACTGAGTAACAACCCAAATTTTTGTCCGAAATCAGAAAGCACAGATGTTTTAATTACAAATTTTCAATGAAATATGTCTAATTTTCAAATGACTCTGTTTTTGTATGAAGATATAGGTAAATTTTAATTCTATTCATATTTTATTCCAAAAGGTCTGGGTACTCCCGGTTCTGATTCTCCAGGTTCTTGTGATTTTATAGCATGTCTCATTCATGAGGAATTTTTAAATCAATCTCACAAAAACATGCAAGTGTTAAAAGCTTTGAAGAAGTTCACTGACAGGCTGACATGTGTACAGAGGATGGGTGGTTGGAATAATACAGGTCAGCAGTTCCCTTATTATACAAGGACTGGGAAATTGTGGGAGTAGTTACTTTGGAGAACAGTCAGGTCAAATAAAATGTCCACCTACATCAGTATCCTGTCTCCTCCAGTGATCAACAAAGTGTACCTGGGGGAAAAGTTAGAAGAACAGGGCAAACATCTAGTGATTTTTCCTGAGAATATCCTCCCACCTCCCACCCTTCAATAATTTGTGCATCAGGCCTTCCTTGAGTCAGACATGAGGTTTTGCTATTACTAAACCTACAAAAAAAAAAAGCAGTAGGAAAATTCCTGCTTAAAAACCTTGCTCCACTGGTCAAGGTAGGATTTGTTTTCCTTTCTTTATCTACAAAGGATCATATATGAAATTCATGAGGACTAGCAGTAGTTCATACCAAAAACCTCTGAGTAATGAATGCATATGCATACAAACTAAAGAATTTGTTGTTCATGATTCTTTTTTCTAAAAAACTTCAGTTCCCTAATCAGGATCTTGAAACACTGTCACCTGACTTATGCAGCCGTCAAACATTATAAGAAGTAAACAGTAAAATTGAAAAAACTGACAGAATTTTCCACAGACAACCAAATGACAAATACTGGGTTTTATCCACGTACTCAGTAGGTGCTTGTATTCTCACAAGTATGGTATACAATTAATACAGTTGTAGAATTCAGGACTGTGCCATGAATAATACACAGAGTAAAAAATTAAAGCTGAATTTTGCTTTATTGGCAATGCAGTAATTAAACAAGTCTATCGGATGAGTAAGATTGTACATATAGTAATTACTAAAAATTTCTTTTCAGGTTAAATTGTCTAGCCAATTATAAAGCAGTTTTATTAGGATATGTCAATATAGTATATTAACACATGTACTTAGATATCTGGGTAAGTTTCCTTCTGCATTACTAATTTATGTCCTAATAAGTCATAGCTACATCTCTAAGCAGGATACCTCATTGACTTGAAAGGGATTTGCCAGAGACCTGCAACCCACTGATGAGGAAGATCAGACAAAAAGTAATTTTAATATCTTTTTTTAAAAAACAAAAAGGAGGGGATTTTTTTTTAATACAGAAAAATAATTTGAATCTGAAACAATTGTTCTACATTAATACTTGGAGGAGAGAAATAGAAACTATTGAGTACAACTGACCAAAACACAAGAGGTTTCATTGGAATTGTGATATTTAGAATAATTTTGGAATTAAATAAATCTTTAAAAAATGTTAGCAAAGAAGGATAAAAACATTGGATCCAAGGAACTTTTATTCAAAAGATGTTGCTTCAGAACCACAGACTATCTATAAATAGGTCTGCCATGTATAACTGGCACTTGTTTCTTTCCATTGCTCCACATAGGTAACAGGCAGTACATTCTACAGTCATCCTTGCTTTGTCGCAACAACACAATTCAATGTTTCCTGTTGGCACAGGTGTTGCATTGTCCCTGTATGGCTATGTGCACAGTGGTTAGAATACTCACCTGGGCCACAGAAAACACAGGTGAATGTCTGTCTAGAGCTTAATGATGGTGACAATAGGGTCAAGTATTTACGTGTAAGAATCAGGGGAAGACCAACAAGGCAGATTTCATGATGGGATTCTGTTACAGACCACCCAACCAGGGTAAAGAGGAAGACAAAATATTCTATAAACAGCTGGGAGAAGTCTCAAAATCACTAGCCCCCACATTCTCGTGGGGAACTTCAACTTAGCAGATGTCTGCTGGAAATACAATACACTAGAAAGGAAACAGCCCAGGAGGTTCCTGGAGTGTGTGGAAGATAACTTCCTGACACAGCTGGTGAGAGAGCCAACTAGAGAAGGCTCCCTGCTGGACCTGTTGTTGGAGAACAGAGAAGGATTTGTGGTGATGTGAGGGTTGGAGGCCGTCTTGGGCACAGTAATCATGAAATGACAGTTTTCGATTCTTGGAGAAGTAAGGAGGGGGGTCAGCAGAACTGCTACCTTGGACTTCCGGAGGGCAGACTTTGGCCTGTTTAGGGGCCTAGTTGACAGAGACGCTTGGGAGGCAGTCCTGAACAGAGAGCTTTGGCTGGAACTCAGGGAAAAAAAGGAGAGTTTATGACCTTTGGAAGCAGGGGCAGGCAACTCAGGAAGACTACAAGGGTGTTGTGAGGTTATGCAGGGAGAAAATTAGAAGGGCCAAAGCCCAACTAGAACTAAATCTGGCTACTGCCATAAAAGACAATAAAAAATGTTTCTATAAATGCATTAGCAACAATAGAAGGGCTAAGGAGAATCTCCACCCTTTAATGGATGTGGGGGGAAACATCAAAGGATGAGGAAAAGGCTGAGGTATTTAATGCTTTCTTTGCCTCAGTCTTTAATGGTCAGACCAGTTGTTCTCAGGGTACCCAGCCCCCTGAGCTG
>VZTQ01006290.1:0-17033 GCA_013400755.1 Pelecanoides urinatrix | reverse complement strand
GCTCACGTCCAGCTTTTCATCCCTGAGAACCCCCATGTCCTTCTCGGTAGGACTGCTCTCAATCCCTTCATCCCCCAGCCTGTATTGATACCTGGGGTTGCCCTGACGCAGGTGCAGGACCTTGACCTTGGCCTTGTTGAACCTCATGAGGTTCACATAGGCCCACTTCTCGAGCTTGTTCAGGTCCCTCTGGGTGGTGTCCTGTCCCTCAGGCATGTCAAGCATACCCACTCAGCTTGGTGTCATCTGCAAACATGCTGAGGGTGCACTTGATCCCACTATGTCATTGATGAAGATATTAAACCGTACTGGTCCCAATATGGATCCCTGCAGGACACCCCTTGTCACTGATCTCCATCTGGACATTGAGCTGTTGACCACTGCCTTCTGGATGTGAACATCTAAGCAATTCCTCACCCACCAGACAGTCCACCCATCAGATCCATATCTCTCCAGTTTAGAGAGAAGAAGGGTGTGGGGGACTGTGTCAAAGGCCTTACAGAAGTCCAGATAGATGACATAAGTAGCCTTTCCAATGTCCACTGGTGTAGTCAATGTCTTTCTTGTATTGAGGGGCCCAAAACTGAACACGGTATTTGAGGTGCAGCCTCACCAGTGCCGAGTACAGGGGCATGATCACCTCCCTACGCCAGAAATAGCTGGCCACACTATTTCTGATACAGGCCACGATGCTATTGGTCTTCTTGGCCACCTGGGCACACTGCTGGCTCATATTCAGCTCGCTGTTGATGAGCACCCACAGGTCCTTTTCTGCCAGGCAGTTTTCAGCCACTCTTCGCCAAGCCTGTAGCATTGCATGGGGTTGTTGTGACCCAAGTGCAGGACCTGGCACTTGGCCTTGTTGAACCTCACGCAGTTGGCCTTAGCCCATCAATCCAGCCTGTCCAGATCCCTCTGTAGAGGCTTCCTACCCTTGAATGGGTCAACACTCCCGCCCAAATTGGTGTTGTCTGCAAACTTACTGAGGGTACACTCGATCCTCTCATTTAGATGGAACTTTGAAATCCTGCAAGATGAATTCCATTAATTAGTAATTATTCTAAGTATTAAAATAATTTAAGTGTTCTTAAATAGATGAATTTTTAATGGCATTGGTTCAAAAAGAATATTTATTTTTATTATCTCACTTGATTATTTATTGTTCTTATGAATCTTCTTTTAAATCAAGCAACTCTAAGTCCTTCTAAAAAAATCCTTGGGTATAATTTTGCCATTTTTCAGCTTAAAAAAAAAAAATCACTATCAGTTTTTTTTTAGAGTTTCTGAACTTGTTCGGTGATGCTATAAGTTCAAGATATCCATGATTTCACAAAAGACCAAAAGAAGATAAGCTAAGGTCTACTTTAAAAAGTAGTATGCTTCTGCCTAGAAGCATAAAAGGAAAAAAACAACTAATGATATTATTCAATTAAATTGCCATTTCTACCGTATTTGCTATATTCTCACTTCCTAGAATAATACGGATAATTTCAAGGTTGCTTTAAACATGTAGCAGCTGGACATTGCCATCCAAGTGCTACAAGCTATAATAAGTATTTTAGCTAAGTAAAATGATAATATTTTTCACATGCTTTCAATAGGAAAGTTGACTTTGGCAGGTACACCCCCTGAGGAGAAAGGATAAATGTAATCACAGTAATAGGGAGCCATGTTACTTAGCTCCCACAAAAGCAAATCGGAAAATTCATATGAAGGTCAGGCAGTTGGCTTCCTCCATATGCTTAGTCATCGAACTTCCTTTCATGCAGAGACTTCTTTTATCTAAAGAAAACAAAGCACTGAGTCAAAGATTATGAGCATGTAAGTAAGTAGAGGTCCAGAATGAACTGTCAAAATTAGTTTAGTTCAGTCTTTAGGACTAGAGCATAACACTTTCTGAGTGGTGTTGAGTGTTTATTAGCAATCCGGTTCCTTCTATTAAATTCACATTCCACCCGGAATTATAACTATTACAAAGAGATCAGCTAAGAGGAGTGTTCAAACTAGCTAACTTTTCGCACTAGCTTCTAGCACACAGATTATATGATTATGCTAGGAACTTAATTTTTCATTCTGATAAAGGGAAAGGGGTAGATTCCTTGAGAAAGTGATTCTTAGGAAAAAAGTTAGTAGTTTGTCTTTCTAATTTGATTATATAAGAAGCAAAAGTTAGGCTGAATGAATACATCTGTCATGCATGCCTATGGTATGTTCTTTGCTGAGGATTAAGGGAGCTTCTTCAGTTTCTAACTGAGAAAAAGAGAAAAGAGCAAGATAGGAATCTGAATGCTATAGAAAATCCTGAAAAAAGCAAAATTTACTTCAAGAAAAAAATAAACAGTAAGAAATAAGTCCCTGTTTTGACTAAGACTTATAAGCCCCGTGGCTTCAATCAAATTTTTTTTTTTTTTTTGAGAAGCACTTTCAGTGTGCTGATTGGAGAGAGAGCCTTTTCACTTAAGTCACCAAAGCACAGCACTGAAAAATTATCTCAAAGTCAGAAGAAGTATAAAATATCATAAATATCATGTACTTTTCATTTTCCAAACGAGAAGCTTGAATGCTTCAGTGATCAACCTAGTTTTCAGCATGTACTTTTGTTTCGTTTTATTATTTTTTACAGTTTGGTGGGAAAACTTCTACTTAATATGTATTCAGTTTTCCTAAGGCTCAGTACCAGAAAGAAACCTTCATAAGTGCACTGGGAGAAACAAAATATGAACTGATTAATCACAGTCTTATACTATCTAGAACAGGTAATATCCTTACTTAGATATAAATAACTCTCCAAATCAAGTTTAGATACTACAGTAACCGCTGGCAACAGCAGGAAGAGGCAAAAGTTGAATAGCCACAATTTAGTGTTTTGGTGTTCTTTTGCTTTGCTTTGATTTGTTTTATTTTTTCCATTCACGTAAGTTAAACCTGCTTTAAAGGTTTATTATCCTTAGCTGAAATATAACCAATATAGTACATAGTACCAATTTTTCCCAATACACAGAACTTCAATAAAGGTTTCTGTGACTTTTATATATACTATCAGTATAAATAGAGCTGTGAAATACTGTGGTTTGGTTTTTTTTTTTTTTTTTATTTAGTAATGTCTTCTTTTTGTAAAAATCTCTAGTTCATGAGTGGTTTTCTACTAGCTAGTGTATGCAGGAATGATCTGTCCAAAGCATTTCTCCTTTTCAGCCCCAAATGGAAATCTGCTTTTAAAGACCTGCAAGTTTTCTAACTTGAATTGATAGGTTTGTATTTGTGATGTTACTAGCTACCATAGCATAAACTCCATGATATGTCATGTAGTCTAGATTATCCAGTCTGCAGGGTGATGAGGGAGCAGAAGCCAGTCTCTGTATATCTACCTCTCCAGTTCCTTTCTACCCACTTGGGAGATACAGAACTGGTCATCTCCCAAATGAGTAGAAAGCATCAGCAGAGGTAGATATACGTGTATATGTATACGCACACACACACATAAATCTATATCTATATCTATATCTATATCTATATCTATATCTATATCTATATCTATATCTATATCTATATCTGTATGAGTAGTGGAGAATTATTTTACCTATTTCAATGCATTAAATTGGAGAGCCTCATCATTCTAGACCCCCTCTGTAGTTAACAAACAAGATGATTAACTAAGTTCTGAATTATCTTTCAAAGGTGCTTACCTCTATCCAATCATAGAATCATAGAATCATTAAGGTTGGAAAAGACCGTTAAGATCATCGAGTCCAACCACCAACACAACACCACCACGCCCACTAAACCACATNAATGCAGGACCCAGCATTTGGCCTTGTTAAACCTCATACAATTGGTCTCAGCCCATCAATCCAGCCTGTCCAGGTCCCTCTGCAGAGCCTTCCTACCCTTGAATCGATCAACACTCCTGCCCAATTTGGTGTCATCTGCAAACTTACTGAGGGAGCATTCGATCCCCTCATCCAGGTCAGTGATAAAGATATTGAACAGCACCAGCCCCAAAACTGGTCCCTGGGGAACACCGCTCGTGGCCGGTTGCCAACTGAATTTAACTCAGTTGACCACAACTCTCTGGGCTCAGCCATCCAGCCATTTTTTTACCCAGCTAAGAGTGTACCTTTCTAAGGTGTGAGCCACCAGCTTCTCTGGGAGAATGCTGTGGGAATTATCTCTATTATCATAGAGAGCACCCCAAATACTTAATTTAATCCAGCCCTCTAATCCAGGGATGTTAAATAACCATATATAGTGGATTAATCCAGTAATTTGTATTTGTAATTCCTCTGTTTCAGCTAGAGAAACATATCTATACAGGTATGATTCAATTCACCTAATATTAAATATTTAAAAATGAGTGGTATAAATCTGAGCTCCACATTCAAAGGAAAGAAAGAATAAAAAATCTCTAAGGGCCATTTCATCTGAGTTTACAAGATTCTTTAGGATGAAAGAAAAAGCCACTACAGACACTTCTTTTATTCTATTGAATATAAAGGAAACTAAGAGTAGGAGATCCAGCTCTAGACACCTACAGTAGGGCAGAGTAAGTTCACTCTTGGTTTACTTTTTTTTCAAATGTGAATCTCAGATTTCAGTGTAGCTTAAATAATCTTATAGTTCAACACTATTCACACAGACAGCGCCATGATTGTTTTTCTTACTTTCGATTGTAGCTGATGCCAGGTTTTATGTTGTTCACCATAGAACATGTACACCTAAATGTGCTGTGTATGATAATAGCCTATATGCTAACATCCTTTGACCATTTACTTAGCAGGAAAAAGTACTTCTACAGTTAAGCTAAAGCTAATACAACAACTTTTTTATTTGTATGGCTCAAAAACATGAAGCAGCTCTGTAGCCCAGTCCCTCAGATCACATATATATATAACCATTACATCACCAGTCAAAATGCAGTAGGTTGTAGCTTGGTAAGATTCAGCTTCCAGCTAGCTTCTACAGTTAAACTATTAACATTAAAAATACATCAGGCAAATGAGACAGTACTTATAAATAGATGCATACAATCCAACTGACCTATGGAAGTACTATTTTTTTAATAACTATTTTTAAATTATTATTCCGAACTACCCAAATAACAGGTAATCAGTACTATAGTTTGCATTTTATTATTACTTAAGGAAACAATGAAATAATCATGCTGGCCTATATATAACCAAGCATTTTAATAGGTATTAATTACTGTGCATAGGAGTTTGTTTCAAAGCAGTGTTTATGGTGTTCACTACCCACTGAAAGAAAAAGATATGACCTTATATTTTTCATTAAATATGGCTCAGAATAGTCCTTACTGTTCCTATGTCCATATCAACAGGCAGGACTTGAAATTACGGTCTCTCTAAATAAAACAGTAAATACCTTGTTGACTTGTTCTTTCTATATTAGCTTCAATTGAAACAAGTTTCTGTTACATTGTCTAACAGTGTTTCCTGATAGTTTTAAGGCAAATACTACTCTAAGACCAAATGAAAATCAAGGACTAACATTAATTTAACTGTAAGACTGTTATAAAGCCCTTATAATTATCTTCCAATGAGACATTGTAAAACATAAAAATTTAATGTAAATACTAAATTTACAAAATAGTATTAAGTTGAGAAATTCACAGTTCTGCCCCCTCCCCCCCCAAAAAAAAAAAAAAAATCTGTTAAAAATAAGAGATGAGCAAATTTCCCAGTAAATACATTAGAAACATGTAACTGCTGAAGGATCTGTAGCCACAGGAATCAGTTAATTTTCCTCTTGGGTGCTTTCAAGAAAGCTCAGTTAGGATTAATTTAAACATTTAGCTAGAATTTTCACCATATAACCAGTCTTTTTATATTTGCTAGCTAATATTAGCCATTAAAACTAGTTTGACTGTTGTGATTAACATTCACAGAACATTTCCATTAAACCACTTTTAATGATAGCCACTTGATATACACCTGCAATAGAATTAAATTATAAACGTTTAATGCCTATCATTTTCCTCATTGACACTGCTATGCTGCCCATTGACTCACATCTAAGAGCTCTTAAGGAAATGTCTGTGATTATATACAATTATTTGGCAAGGTGAAGGAAGATACTTTATTGCAATGCAGTTTCATTCTGTTAGAGCATTTCAGACTGAAGTTCAAAAAATATTACAGAGGAAAAAAAAATGTATAATCCACTGTGTTTGATGCTCTAATGTTGTGCTTTCAGTGTATTTTTAAGAAATGCAGTTTTTTTCACTTTTTTGTGTGTTGTCTAATCAACGAAAGAGTCAGATGAAATCAGTTTCCCATGTTCATTTATGAATGAGAATCAAAGTAGAAGCAACTTGTGAGTCATTTATGTCAGCAAAGCTCAAAAAGGCTATTAAAATCCATTTTACACAGCATCAGCTTCCTTCTTTGAATAGCTTGACTAACATAAGGTTTTTCATAACACTGGAAAATGAGACAGAAACACTGTTAAAAGGAGCAGTCCATTAAAGGAAGAAAAGAAAGTTCCAGCATTCCAGTTTATCTGCAAGCATTTTTCTTTTCCTTGTGTTATCTATTTGAATAACATTTAGCAATTAACTTTGAAGAAGAGGTGGAGTAATAATAAAACACTAAAAGCAGTGCTGCAGAGGAGGAAAGGAGGATTACTCTCCAGGGATGATGTTGTTCCACTGTTTCAAAAAGCTAGTGTAAAAGGGTCTATGTGCTAAACCATTGCATATTCTGGTTACGTAGAAAGAATGGTAGGGACACTAAAAACTATATTATAGTATTCTCTTTCTATAGAATATTTACCCAAAGGATTGGCAGGAATTTCCACAAAAACACTGTTTTCCTTACTTCCCTAAAATTGTGGTACACCAGTGCCTGAAGGGAATGCAATGTAAAGGTAATGTAATAGTCTTTCATCAACTTTCCAATAATTATTTCTGAAAAATTACAAATTCAGTCTTGTAAGTCCATAACAGTTCTGTATCACACTGAATATTTCTGATTGCACAGAGAACAAAATAAGGCTCACAGCTGTCATTATTATGATTTACTTATTAATTATAGTGGTAACTAGAGTCCCATTCTTGAGTGGTACTTCTTTATAAAAACATAGTGATATCCTACCTCAGATGGAAAAGACACCCCTGTAAGGTAAGGAGATATGTAAAGTATTTAATAAGTGTGTGGTGGTAATTATTCCATGGTTATAGCCAACTATTTTAAGAACTTACCCCGAAGGAGAGGGCATTTCCTGCGTATTTGAGAAACATAGTCCTTGTCCAGTTATGACATATGAATTCTTGAATTAACACCTTATCTCTTCTTTTCTTCACTGTGATTAAAAATGTCTAATGCATATAGCAAAGCAGCTGTAGTAAACTATATTAGTTCCTTTAGTTACATGGCTGATTCTCTTGTGGTCTTTACCTTGCATGTTTATCTTTCCTTTTTTCCACCTTTTCCTGATGGCTCCTTTTCAGCACTTTGCACCCTGAGGAATCCTGGACATTATCCAAATATCATACTGTTGACACCTTTGTGGTATAAAAGTACATCACCAAAGCTGATGGTATTGCTTCTTTTTCTTTTTTTCTTTTTTTCTTTTTTTCTTTTTCTTTTTTTTTCTTTTGCTTGTTACCCCACGTAAGTTGATTCATCTTTTCTCAGTGTTCATGATGTTTTTGTGGGCTGATGTCTTTGTATTTTTTCTGAAGACAATGCCACCTTCTTTGTTGCCTCTGGGACAATACAGTCTGTTCTTTGGTTATGGATTGTTTTCTGCTATTTTTATTCTATCTTTTCTTCTGTTATTTTTTGTCTCTGCCTTACCTTTTTACTTCCCATTTCCTTCCTCTGTGCCTTCCCTCATTCACAACTTTAGACTATGTAATGCTGGAAGTTACTACAAATGACACTTTCTTCCCATCACTGTCCAAAGATCAAAGATTTTATTTTGGTTTATTTTTCTCTGACATTCTTTCTTCCTACTACTTTGCTAACAGAGCAAAAGGCAACAACCATTGTTATAGATCTGACAATGTTGTCCCTGCTAGCTATAGGCTTCTCCAGGTATTTATAGGAGTGAGAGAGGAAGGGCATCTCATAGGATTGAAATTAAAACCCTAGAAATTATCTTATGTTATTTATTGATTATGAGTTCTTCATGGCTCAGTGACACATACACAATGGCTATGTCCATGCTGCACACAAGGACAAGACCAGGGATGTGCCAGCCTCTAGAATACCCAGAAAAGGAACCATCTGGCACATATGCTATAGCAGAACTAGAGTGTAACCCACACAGTGGGTACAATCAAGAAAAAGGATTACAGTGTGATCAGTAATGTTCAGTGACATCTTAGTGTGTCTTCTACACCTAGTGAGAAGGCCAGATAACAACTGATAAAGAAGATGCTTGGGATCAAAAGTAAAAGAAACTTGTTGGGTTTTATCTTATTAGAGCAAAGTTGCTGTACAGAAAGTTATGTAGACCAAGAAACGTGTAAGCCATAAAAGTGGGAAGAGGGCATTTTTTATATGTTTTGCATGCTCTTAAAGCTCCCTATGTTATCCTTATTATTAATTTAACCATGCTTAAGATCCTGAATGACCAAAAAATTAGATATCTCACTGCAGTTAAATACTATCCTCTTTCTTCTATCTGAGTTTTATAATATGAGCAGATTGAGCTGTTTGAGAGTAATGAAACAAGAGAGTGAGATTATTTCTTTTTAATTAATTCTGTTATGGAGCTTGCTTTACAATTTATAACCGCCAGGTATTCCAGATTGCCTATCTAGAAGAGTTCAGTTAATAGTGGTGGTGTTTTGAACGGTAATTAGAGCAATACTATTCCTGAGACGTAACCCATATAAAAGGTTTCTTAAAGTAAAACTCAATAAACCATGTGTGAGTAGGTGTTAAATATGTGCATGAATGTAGAAGGTAGCTAAGGCAAGCTGTTTTCCCACAGTTTGAACTTTGATGAACAAGTCCCTAAAGTCTCTTATAAAACATGCAGATATATCTCTCAGGTCACCTTTGATAATTAAAGGTGATTTGTTATCTAACTTTCTCTTAAAACAATATTCTAATACTGCCTCTAGATGGTCAGAATATCTCAGTGTACCAGAAGTGTTCTATTTTTTTGTACAAGAAAAACCAACTGACTTCATCTATATCACCAACCTGCTCAGAATTTGCTAACTGAGAGTCCTTAGCTTTCTAAAAGAAAAATCTAAGTTCTAAAATAAGCCAGGACACTTCTGATATTGCCAGGAATGGCTGGAATTGCAAAAACCGATCCCATAGAGAAATATTGGTCCTGAGATCTTGAATCTGGTGTGGATTTTTGACTGGAATCCAAAATAACTTAATTTCTTAAAAACTGAAAACTCATCATACTTGATTTATATATTAAAGTGCTAATTAAAAAAAAAAAAAAGAAAAAAAATGAAGTTATTGTACATTTTCCTCCATATATTGCTCTATTTTTCTCTTTGATTCTTCCCTGAAAGTAAGACTGATATTTTATTCTCCCTTCTAAGACATGTAAAAATAACAAATTTCATTGGTAATTAACATCCAGGATTACAGAAATGACATTAAAATCTATGTTATTAAAGACAAATGTGAATTCTTAATTTACATATGTAAGGGACGAGGCCCAAGTAACCCCACTGTGAGCTTAAACAACCTTTCCTGGAACCAGAGCCGCAAGAGAAGGTTCCAGAAATCACAGGGAGGGACCTGGTGCCACTCCCCTTGATCAACTGGTGTCTCACCATACCTGAAACTGGAGTGCGAGCAGGTTCCAGAAGCCCAGGAACTGGGGCAATAAATAGGGGCACGTATGAGCCCCACGTGGGGTGATCTCTACACTGAATACCCCCTGTTGGCAGGTCCGATGCTGGATCCAGGATTGGTGATCTTATATCTCTCCCCCTTTCTCTCTCCATCTCTCCCTCTCTCTTCCTCTCTCTCCTTTCTCTTTAAGCTATTAAGTAACACAAGGCCCTCCTTGGTTCCTCATAAAGCCGCATAGCTGAGGTAGATACAATTGCTGGAGAACCAACTTTTGCAGAATATTTGTTCCATTAAAGTTGATGTGTATGCACGGACCTTTAGTGTTGTTTCACCTTAATCCCCACTGAGGGAATTTGCAAATCTGAGTCACTTTTCCCCCTCTCGTAGCTGGGACGTGACAACATGTGGCTGTTTATTGATGCCACATCAAGAAGGAAGATATTTTGATTGTCATGTATGTATTTCAACGCTTACAGGATTTTGGGGTTGGGGAGTCCTATTTGCAGCAAGTCTAGATATCTAATGTTACTCCAGTCTACAATAAATTTAAATGTTAATGATGTAACAAGAGAGTGGACACATATTTATATATTGTGGATTTTCTCAAATATTGCCTACAAACTGTCCCAGCTACTACTCTTTCATAGCCACAGGGAAGTGAGGCATTAGCTCCTATTCCATTTGCTTCTGCACTTTCTCCAGGAAGCTGAGGGGAACTTGCTCCAGCAGGGATTAGGATCTAGGGTTTCTCTCTCTCTCTTTTTTTCTTTTTTTTTTTTTTCCTTTCTCTGTGGGTTCCCTCCAGAAACATATAACCCTCTTTTTGCTGATGTTTTTCACAGTGTTGTGAAAACATCACATATATATGCTGAGCTATATATGTGAAAATAAATGCAAAAGAAGGCAGTTCTTTCTCCCCTTTCTCCCTTACTTAATAGACACTGGAATTAATCTCCAGTGAGGCAAAAAAGGTGTAGAAAAGGCAATTATTTCTCTTTCAGTAATGTGTAATATGCACTTTTCTTCACCCGGGAATATAGTCCGTTGGTCAACTTTTCAACAGACCTCAATTCCTATTTGAGTAGTAAAATTAGATAACCCTACTTTGAAGACTGCTGTCACAGCTTCCCACACAGCATTTCCTTGAGGGGAGAAACTGAATTTATTAAGCCCTGAGGTGTCCACGTTAGCAGTGGGGTGCACCCACATCAAGAGTCCACCACCACCTTTTTAACAGGTCTCATGTAGCACCAGTATATCTCCAAGAAAAAAAAAAGGTATTAGAGAAAAATCATATGAAGCATCCTGTATCAGANTGGTGGTGTTGTGTTGGTGGTTGGACTCGATGATCTTAACGGTCTTTTCCAACCTTAATGATTCTATGATTCTATGTTTCTATGATCCTCAGCATGGAAAGACCTATATGCCCATGGGCAGGAAGTCAGTGCTCGTCTCATGGCCATTACCATAACCAAAGTCCACATAGGTAGACCGGTAAGATTATAACCCTATCTCCTCCTCAGCTCCTGAGTAGTGAAAAAAAAGGCAATTGTCTGACTGTTCCCAGCTGTGCTCTAAAAGCAGGTTGCTCTGCAGCTAAAATCTCATTTCATATTTACCCAGTCACGGCATGCGTCTCTACCCAGAGAGGACTATATGCATCTGCTAGCACTTGTCTATAGATAACATGTCCTTGATCTCATCTCCCTCCTTTCTACAAACATGGAACAGACACTGGCTGATGGGCTTTACGGGAGTGCCAGCCCTTTCTCAGCCAGCTTGTTAGAATATACAAGCCCAATATCCAAGAAAATCCTTGAGAGTAGTGTTTATTCAGATATAAAATATTCAATATATGTGGCAGATTGCACCACTTTCTCCTTAAGTGTTCTGTCCCAGAAAGTCCATTGATATCCATTGTAGACATCCTAGCATCGCATGCTGGTTTCTCTTGTACTCTTCAGTCTTTGCAAATTCCATATTAGGTTTATAGAGTCATACAAAATATGGATGACTTCTGGAGGTCAGCTATTCCAGCCTCCTGCTCAAAGCAGGGTTACCTTCAAAGTCAGATCAGATTGCTCAGGGACTTGCCCAGTTAAGTTTTAAAAATCTCCACAGCGTCTCTGGGCAAGCAGTTCCAGGGCTTTACCAGTCTTACTGTATTTTTTCTTTTTTTTTGCCTAACCAGAATTTCTTTTTCTGCAGCTCATGACTGTTGTCCTTTTTCTGGTCTAGAAAAAACTGGTATATAGAGAGTATTCTCCATAAAGTAAGCTTCTCAGAAAGTATTATATTAATTCATGGGTGTTCTGTAATGAGCCAGCTGAGGTGAATGGGGAAACACTTGACACCACCCCCATGTTGAAAACAGAAATTTGGCTTTGGCCAACAGGAGAATAGCCACCCTTCAGTTTTTTAGTGGTGATTGATATGCCTCTCCTTTCTGTCTTCCACAGTTAACATCAGTGAGAGTATAACTTCTTTTGCCTCTTCATTCCTTCTCCTTTTCTATGTCCAGCAGAACAGGCCAGAGAGAAAACTTTATTGTGCAAGTAGTAAAAGCACCTGCTGGATAGAAAAATAATCAAGAAAGGCTGGGCACGGGATAAAAAGCTTTCTTGTAATAAGGAGTTGGGGGGGTGTACTTTCCAGAGGATGAATTGTCCTAGGCTGCTCCATGCAGAAGAAATTGCTAAATGCCAATACATGTGGGATGTGAGGATGGAATTGGAAGGGTTCAAAGTGAGTCATGCCTTTCTTTCTGGGAAAGACAGAATGTGTTTTGCAGACAGGAAAAAATCTGAGAAATTTTGTGTGTGGGGGGGCTTCTTTTAAGAGTTGCAGCTAGCAAATTTTTTCTTGGTGTTGTTTGCCTCTCCTAGGTCTATAAAATCATGGTCTAATGTCTTCTCTTCCACAAATAATAGGCAAAGGTGAGAAAAAATCCAGATTTTTCTGTGCAAAAACCTATAAATAGATTCAACAGCATGAGGGAGCAGCAGAGACATTTGTAGGCTAGCCATGAAGCTCACTTCTTAGCTAAGATCTCTATAACTCTTTCTATTCTGCTAAATAAAAGAAGACCAGGGACTGAGTCCTTGTCCTGAGGCCATTTGACAGCAATTGGCTCACAGCCACACTGCATAAGGCTGGTTCCCTCCGCAGCAGAGCTGTGTCTGTGGGCCTACTTCTATTCATCAAAAACAGAAGTAGGACATAAATTAACAGCTAAACTTTGTGAACAACCAGAGGTCCCGTGTTTGAGCTCATTCCCCTTGGCAATGTAAATGTACTCAATATCACAGGAGATAAGAAATGTTTTGAGTGTGTTATGGACTTATGCTCTGCCAAGAAGTTCTTATATCTTACAACTCATTTATGTAAGTGTGTAGTGCAGGGCAATAGGAGTGATTATGTGGGGTGAAAAGTTAGGGGGTTAATATCCACTTCATTGTGGTATCCACACTATAAGCCCCACACCAGCCTCCGATCTGTTGCTGTAAACTGAGTGTCCACTGCAGTGTGGAACACATTTGGTGCATGTCTAGAGCACATTTTCTGTGTTACATCTCACTCAAAGGGAAACCTGTTCATGTGGTCAAAGACTGTGCCATGATAAGAACCAAAGCCAGGCAAACAAACAATTAGATCATTCCCTCCAAATATGCTTTCTTGATCTCTAGTGAGTCACTAGTGAAAAGATAAAAAAAACCAAACAAACCAAAAAAACACTCCCACCCCCACCAACCCCACGTATTCCAATCACATTCCAATCTACTTTGCTTTACTGAAATAATGAAAAGTCCATTGAATCCTGGGCTATGTTTGACAGCAGTTGAGCTCTTCTAACTGTCACCATTTCTCTAAGATCCCTGAAGTGAAAAGGCAGATGGGTTCAAGAATCAAGCTGAGGAAATGATGAGAGATTTGGAGAAAGTAACATCCCTGAAGGTGCCAAAACTAATGTGCAATTTTATGTAACTAAGGACCTAAGGCTATATAGAAATGGTGTAGTGTAGTTTCAGACTTCAGCACTAGGTTTGGAAGCTGGATAGGTGAAGGTCACTGTTTTCCTGACACAATAATTTACAGCACAATTATAGGACTAGTCTAGCTTCCTCATATCAACTGATATTTGGGGGGCGGGGTGTGTCTCAGTTTCAATCTTTTGGCACTTAACACTTGCTGAGCAAGTTTTGTCTATTTTTCTTTAGTCACATTCAGGACAGGTTTAGTCAGATTTAGTCAGATTTCTAAGCAGGGTAGTTGTCACTTCTCTTGAGACTCCATCTCTTACCTCTGTAAATGAAATTGATTGAATGAAGCTGACAGTTTGCTCTTCTCTTGCCATTCTCAGGCCTTTCTATATCCTTCTGAGAATCTAGCTTGTCCCAAATTTATGGGGAGGGAGCTGCTGGTCCAGTTACTAATATCACATAGAATAGTATTTAGAATAAAAATACTTCTTCACAATCCAGAAGCCAGTGAAGAGTTCATTGATGGGAGACAGGACACAAAAAAAAAGCTGAAAATCCACTGATTGTTGAAGTCATTAAACTCTTATGTACACTTTCTTTTAATTTTCCTGTTAAATTTGAGTTATTGATATCTGAATGTCACACTGTTCTCAGATGGCTAAAGGACATTCAATGGATAAATGTATCTAGACTGACTATGTCAACACTTTTTTTTCTGTCTAAATTGAAGGGCTTTTTTTTTCATTTTCATTTCCATTCACCTAGCTGCAAACTAGGACTTGATCTAGTTCTCTTGTTTGCTCTGTCTTCTCAAGAGAAATAGGCATGTCTACAGTACTGTTTCCCTACTCACCATAAGTAGTACAGAGGCAAGCATAAATTTTGTAGAAATGTGTGATGTTGTTTAATAAGATAAAAAGAAAAAAAATCAATTTTCTTATTTAAAGATGGTTTATCTCCTTTGACAGCATTTTTGACACTTTTGAAAGTTAATAGTGTTTGGCTTCCCAAATGGCATGCACAGGTAAAATGTGATGAATGTCACTAACCTCTAGAAAGTTACTTTTTCAATATTTAATATTTCAATATTTCAGTACATATCAACTATACAATGTTGAAGTATTAACAAATTATCATATTATCTATTCAAGGTGCTAAATAGGATCTTCTGTTTCACAGATTTGGAAACCAAATTTCCTAATGGAATAATACTTTCTCAAAGTTTAATTAATTATATTTATTTTATTGGATTTGTTGATAATGTGGGGATAATTTCTCAGCTATGTCAAACTGCCTTAATAGAGACTATGAAGCAATTTGAAATGGACCACAGTTCAAAGTTTGCCTTAAGGCTGGAGACTGACTAGCCTATATTCTGCAGGTCATAAAATGTGAATGAAAGGGCTCTGGCTGACGGGTTCTATCAAATAAAGTATAAACTGAAACAGCCTATTCTCATATAAGAGAATATGTGTCTTATCCCTACTTTATTACTAGAACAAGAGGGTTTAGGTTATTTTAAAATATAATTCTAAATAAGCCCTAGCACTGATGTTTAAGGCCTGTTCCAAAACTTTCAGGCCTTCACAGGCAAAGGGAAAGTTGGAGTGGTGACAAGTAGTAGACATGAAGGAAAGCTAACTGATGATCCAGTTAGGACATGAACACTTGAAAATATAAGGAGTAGTCCACATAACTGCTAGTCTAGTAATGGCGAGTAATCTATAGTCTACACTACTTCTAACAAAAGATGACCCTTTAAATCCAATTAAGGTGGGCAAGCCATCACACAAGAGGCTAAAAATATTAAAAATCAATCAATTACATTGACAGTCCCTGAACTCAGTAAGAGACAGACCTTCAGAAAGCAATCTTATAATTAGAAGCTGTTTTTTTATAGTTTATCCTGCAAGAGCTGGCTCAAGTAGCTTTGTAGGGATATACCTGAAATAATTGTGTACATTCTGATTGTCGTTAAGTGTTGATGGAGGAATTTTAGCTAAGTTGTTGCATACTGTCTACTGAATTTTTCAGATGATTCAAGTCAATGCATCAGGTAGACTTTTTCACAGTATACAATATCAGAAGTTTAGGCTTGCAATATATGAAGGTGTCATTACATATTAAAACTGGTTTAACATACAACAGGCTGCAATTCATCTCCAGCCAATTACTTTTTCTGATAATATTTGCACTTGGGGTTTGTTGGTGTGAACAATTTAAGAATGCATTTTTAAAGTAGTTTTGTCCTTGAAGAATGTTGGGAAGTCTTTTATATATTCCTGGGCTTTTAAAATGCTGTACATGGGTAATGGTTTCAGGTCAAATCATTCATACCATTTCATACCAGAAATTATTCATACCAGTCTTAAGCATATAATCAAATGCACAAGTGAACACACAGCTTTAGCTTTTCTTCCTCAAAAAAGAAAACACTTCTGTTAATTTTGATTTCTGTCTATACTCAGCAAGGTGATTTAAGGTATCTCTAAAGATTTTTATGTTCACTGTATTGTTGTTTTATCTTTTTTCAGTATTAAATAATCAAAATAAATCATTATTAGAAGAGCTTGTGTAATTGTAGCCACTGAAGAACAGAAAACATCAGTGATAACATGGTACTATTTGTTATTTTATTTTATGAAGCAAATCAAAATACTTGTATAATTATGATTTCCAGATTTTTTTGTGTTGTTAACTTTTAGAAGTTTTGGTAGACTTGGATTTTAATTTTAAAATGCAGGGAAAGTCTGCTATCTAGAGTATCAGACAATGCAAAACTTTCTGTTCCAATTTAGATACAAAACCATAAAGAATACAAACCTAGTTAATGATTAGTTTTGATCTGCTGTATTTTCTTTATCTAGTAAATTCTTTATTCTGTGTATCTTTTCTGTTTCTCTCTTATACCTCTATCAACCTCATACTCCTAACAGTTTTGTTTCTTGTGTTTGCCTGGGATTTTTAAGTTTGGTTGGTTTTTTCCTTACTAGAATAGCATATATCACAATTGAATAAGCTTTCAGTGCTTTTTAACAAATACCATAGAATACTTTGGGTTGGAAGGGACTTTTAAGGTCATCTAGTCCAACAGCCCTGCCATGGGCAGGGACATCTTCGACTAGATCAGGTTGCTCAGAGCCCCATCCAACCTGACCTTGAATGTTGCCAGGGATGGGATATCTACCTCCTCTCTGGGCAACCTGTGCCAGTGTTTCACTACCCTCATTTAAAAAATGTATTCCTTCTATCTAGTCTAAAT
>VZTQ01006287.1:0-17110 GCA_013400755.1 Pelecanoides urinatrix | reverse complement strand
CCTGAACTCTGCACTGGTGAGGCGGTACCTGGAATACTGTGTTCACTACAAGAAAGACATTGAGGTGCTGGAGTGTGTCCAAAGAAAAGCAAGAAAACTGGTGAAGGGCCTAGAGCACAAGTCTTATGAGGAGCAGCTGAGGGAACCGGAGTTGTTTAGCCTGGAGAAAAGGAGGCTCAGGCAAGAACGTATGGCTCTCTACAGCTACCTGGAAGGAAGTTGTAACGAAGAGTGTGTTGGTTTCTTTTTCCAAGTAACAAGTGATAGGATGAGAGGAAATGGCCTCAAGTTGTGCCAGGGGAGGTTTAGATTGGCTATGAAGAAAATTTTTTTCACTGAAAGGGTTATCAAGCATTAGAACAGACTGCCCAGGGAAGTAGTTGAGTCACCATCCCTGGAGGGGTTTAAAAGATGTGTAAATGTGGCGCTTAGAGACATGGTTTAGTGGACTTGCTGTGTTAGGTTATCAGTTGGACTCAATGATCATAAAGGTCTTTTCCAACCTAAATGATTCTATCATTCTATGATTTTATGATGTCCTCCAACAAAACTGTAGTATGTACTACTTCTGAGAAATAAAGCCAAATTAATCTTTACCTTAGGCAGGATGTCCATAAAAATGAAAACACTACTCACACGTGATCAGTTATCTGATGCTCCTACTTAGAAGAACATGAATGGTAACTGGAAGACAAATGTTTTAATATTACTTAAAGGAGACTAAGTACACTGTGTTCAGTCGGCAACAATCTCCTGCAAAAATAGAAACCATGCTACAAAGAGATATTTAAGTGTTTTATCTCTGGGAAAAAGAACACTTATACCCAATGTCCCCCATCCCTGCTAATACCACCAGTTCCCCAAAACTTTATGCCCAGTAAATCCACTACAGTAAAAGCTCTGTGGCTTTTTCATTCTCTGTCCTTCCATTCACTCTTTCACCCTCAAGCTATCTACTACAAAACACCTGGATAGGAAAAACTCCATTTCCAATTACTGCAAACAAGAAGCAAAGTTTTCCATAGGCAAGCCCAAGCATCTCTGCCTCATTTGCTATTCAGGGACAACTACACTAGTGATATCCAGAACACCTGTCACAGCAATGAAAGCCAATAAAGACTTTGTACCCCTCCAAATAAAGCACACAATAAATAAAAAAAAACCCTTCTATTTAATGCGTTCTACAATACCCTTCCTACCTGCTCCCTCTACAGCCCCTTGTAACAGCCATTGATCCTCAGGAAATCCCAAAACAGCTCCCACGACAGGGGAGCTCTTTATCTATAGCTGGAGAAATGAGACATAAAGATGCAAGTGAACTACCCAAAACTCATACAGGAAGTCTGTCAGAAAGAAAAAGAAAGGAGAGATTGAACTCAGTTTCCCAGCTACTTGGTGATGAACTTTCATTCTCCATCTGAAAGGCCCTAGGATCCCACACCAAGGGGCATAAGCACATCAGACAATCTTTGATGGACTGGACTTTCAAGTTTCAGCTAGACCACAGAACTTACAATAGCTTTGTTCACTGTGAAGAAACAGATATTGTCACTATGGGCATCACAAATATGCAAAACACCTACAAACAAATTGACAAGAGAATTTTTTGAATAAATACAGAACTCCCACAAAAGGACGTACCCCTCCAATTAAGGAATTAAAGGAAGAGTTTTCTTGCTTTTCATACTTTCCTGATAGATGCACAGTAGGGGCGGGGAACCACACTTTTATTCTTCACATTCTCTTTTAAAATTTCCTCCTGGCATTCTCTTGTCCTTTATGAACTTACTGGATAGCCTCAGACTGTTAAGGTTACTCAAGTCTCATAGGTTTTGGAGCGAGAAGACAACTTACTTTACACATAATGCTCCCTTCATTGCTGATTCCCTTAAAGCTTGGTACACCAGAAAGCTATGATAAATTTGAAGGTAATAACTACCTACAAGGCCAAGTGATGGTATGCCCCTTTCAAAAGCACACTGAATATGGCATGAAGACTCAAAATTCTGTTCCCACAGCTTCCTAAATCACTCCCCCTAAAGAAGCGCATTCAGGAGAAACTGAATTTTCTACTTTTTTTGTCTTTCCTTTCACTAGGCCTGTTTTAGAGTGGATTAAGTAGGCTACTTAGCAATTTAGTATTTGCTTTGGCTTCTGCACAATTTAAGTTCAGCATAAGCCTTCGTTATTATTTCCCATTAAACATCTATCTCAAACATCTGCAATGAAAAAGCAGCAAGAGTAACAATGGATAATGTTCTGGAAACTTTTCTTATGAGAAAGGTAAAAGACCTATTTGTGTGCTTTCAACTAGGGGAAAAAACACTATGTAGATGAAAGGCACTGAACTTCTCTTGGTAGCTCTTTAAAGGTGCCTTAAGCTACCCTGTGGCCCAAATTAGGAAAGTACACCCAGCGGCAGATAGTCCACCACCACACCAAACTGGAATACTTGTAAAGAAAAATGTTAGAGGAATGAAACTACCCGTGTATCCTGGTTTTGGCTGGGATGGAGTTGATTGGTTTTTTTTTTTCCCATTAACTGGTATGGTGCTGTGTTTTGGATGTAGTGTGAGAACAATGTTGATGACACTGATATTTTGGTTGTTGCTAGGTAATGTTTACATAGTCAAGGACTTTTCTGTCTTCCCATGCCCTGCCAGGTGTGCAGGGGGCTGGGAGGGAGTGTGGCCATGACGGCTGGCCCAGCTGGCCAACGGGCTATTCCATACCATATGACATCATGCTTAGCATATAAGGCTGGGTGAAGAAGAAGGAGGGGGGGATGTTCGGAGTGATGGCGTTTGTCTTCCCAAGTAACCGTTACGCGTGATGGAGCCCTGCTTTCCTGGGGATGGCTGAACACCTGCCTGCCATGGGAAGTGGTGAATTAATTCTTTGCTCTGCTTGTATGCGTGGCTTTTGCTTTCCCTATTAAAGCGTCTTTACCTCAACCCACGAGTTCTCTCACTTTTACCCTTCTGATTCTCTCCCCCATCCCACCCGTGGGGGGTGAGCGAGCGGCTGCGTGGTGCTCAGCGGCTGGCTGGGGTTAAACCACGACACCGTGGCAGTGTAGTTTAACAAGCCTTTTCTGTATCTTTTATAGCAGCCTACTCCATAAAGAAGTAAAGGAATCAAGAGGATGTATAGAGATATTAAAATTTATCTTGTTAAGTTGCTTGTAATTCAAACTACCCTCATTTCCTACAAACAGGTATGCTGATAAGTTTGATTACCTGCCAAAGAAAGAAAAAACTCAAGGACTGTGTAACATGTAACAGATATTAGCATTAGAAACATTTCTAATATCCTAAGTGATACATCTTATTTCATTTAATTGCTTCTGCAGTTAACTGTACTTGTGCAACAGCAGGGACATTAAACCACTGTTATAAAAGAGAAGAATGTATTTCCACTTTTTCCAGAATAACAAGTCAAAGAAAAACACAAAAACATTGAGGCATAAATAAAAACAGAAGGTATGTCCTTTAAAACATGTATGTTCCCCTAGTACGTACAGACATTTATTTCTTGAAGTTCCCCTCTTGGTTATCTGTTTGAGAAGACATATTCCAGCATAACATGCTACCATAGTCAATCATTTTCAGAATGTCGTTAAAGGGTAAGATAAGAACACCTATCTACTACCATCACACCCTAGCCACCCACACAATCTGTGCAGAAGACTCTCAACTTTTTCCTCCAGTACTACCAGAAACAAGGAAGTAAAGAACATTCTGCAAGACTGTAGCAAAACTGAGGATAAAAGCTTACTGCAGATTATGAAGTGCAGCTTTTTCCTGTGCTTATTTAAGAGTCTTTTTAAAAAGCCACTGGAGTAGATTTCACAGGACCTAAGTCTTTTTTGCAAAGATTACTTAGGTTAGCTTCATTCCCTCATTTTATACTCCTTCAGAATTCATTCATAATGCAGCCTGCTCTTGGAACAGGCACAAGTTAAGAAAAGGTGATTCTGAATTTCAGTGATGTATCAGTCCAACCTCTGACTTGTGGCAAATGCAAAAATTTGCCTCATTCATACAAGCATTGACATTAGTCAGTTCCTCAGAATCCAGCACAAATGCACTAGGCAAGACTGATTTTCACTTAATAATATTACTGCACAGCCATCTCCGGGAAGATATGCAGGCTCTAATCTACTGTGACCGGCACGCCCTGCTCCTGACCCCCATAACAAAAAACCTACTTCCAAGCTCAACAAAACAGTGAAAACTCCAACATTGATGGTCTTGAAACTGTGCACACATGGCCTGATGTACCTTGACAATACACTACCACAGTTAAAAAAGGCCACTTCACTCCAAAAAGGGAACAAGCTATGTGACAGCATCAGCTTCAAATGTGTGTTCAAGTAATTTCTTTTACTGATAGAAAGATGCCCCCAGAAGTTCAGAGCATCTTTCACCCCCGGCTCTGGAGGTAAATCTAAGGACATCTCAGCCAGGTTCATGCTTTACATCTCCTCATTTTCTTCCTACAGACACACTTGCGATCCGCCTTCTACAGAAAGAGACAAGTACTTTTCTTAAGGTAAGAAATGGCATAAGCTATCAATACTAGTGCATGTACTCCTTCTCTAGCCAGCTCAAGTGGCTGACAGGAGAGCAATCTTAAGCCTGTCTGAACAGGGACTTACATTCTCAGCAGAATGTTCAGGCTGCTGCTTCTTTCGTAAAGCCAGGGTACTAAGACCTTCTGACAACCATTTGGCATCAACGTGATATTTTTGCTACCTCCTCTCAATTCTCCACAGTTCCCCTTCTTGTCTCTGCTCTGAACCCTCAGCGTCTTGGTAACTCACTTGTTGTGCCACTCTGTCAATATTTCTTGTTTTCTACTGTTATGGCTATACAATTAAGAGAATTAATGAAAAGCAGAGACTTACACCCTTTCCTTGCTCATTGCCTAGAATTTCTACGTAGTGCAGAGGCAGTCACAGACGCGGCAATCTGATAACTGTTTTAAAGCATTACTTTTAGTATTCTTAAAGGCTTATGCGGTGATAGGTACAGGGTTTTCTTGTGGTGGGGAGGAGCAGAAGGAAGAAAAGGACTTGCTTTAAGTTTTGTTTGATTCTCAGAAAAGAAGAGGCTAACAGTTTTACTTTCTTAAGCTACTGCATGGAAGATTCTCAAGCTGCGACAATTCTTAACTATTAGGGGCTAAGTGACTTACTCTACTGTCTTGGCCATTTACTTTTGTATGCATGCACAGGGCTTAAGAACAATCCATACCTTATTTGTAGCAGTAGCGCTGGATCCTGGGACTACAGGCACGTTGGTCACTTGCACTGATAAGTAGTTATTGTCTATGAGGGGCCAAGCACCCTCCACTTTGCATGTCTGGAAGTGATCCTTAAAAGTCCTCAGATGAGGATCACCAAACAATCCACAAAATAGGTAGGTAGTAGGAGGAGTCTTCTCCCCTCCCTGATGTTGTCTGGCTTCTGTATGGCCACTGTAATTGCAGGGATCATGGGCCACTTCAGGGTTGGTGGAGGATGTGGGTCCATCTTTGGAACAGTTTCTCTGGCTCATAAGGTCGCTGATTCCAAGCACTGCAGAATGGTAGACTAGGTTTCCTCGGCATACTTTGGAATTGCGATAGGTACAGGCAGAGTATGCTCGCAGGGCCTTACAGAACTCCAAATCAAAGCCTTCAAGAGCCGAGTTTAGATGTGAAGTTAAGGATACAAAATCAGTGGTGCACTTCTGGATTTGACAAGGTGTTTGCAGCTGGCAGTCACCTAAGCACAAAACAGATGGCAGAGAGAATCAAGCAAACGTCTTAGATTGCTATACCCCATTCCACACCCACAGGTACTGTAGAAAACAGCTTGAAGACAACTTACAGTGCTCACCCACTGGGGAAACATTATGTAATAGAGAAAAAGGAGTTGGGAGGCAGGAAGATAGTAATACAGACTATCTGAAAGGCTGAGATAATCCATGCATGACTTGATTGATATTGTCTAGATGGAAATTAAGAGCACTAACTCCTTCAAAGCATGAGCCCAGCATTTCTTTTCAGATGTCAAGGTGATGCAGTTCTGTGCTTAAGTTAATCACTTGGTCAATAAGCAAGTCTCCATTTAGTCTGTCAGTGCTTTACACAAGTTACTGAACTTTTAAACAAAATCCTGCCCCTCAGAAGGATGCAGTAAAGGCAGCAAGCGATACACATTTAGACGAAACAGACTGAATGAAGCAGAAAGTTTCTCTTCTAGAAAGCAGAGGGAGGAAGCGGGGGGGAGAGGGGGAAGGAAGGAAGAAGGGTAGGGAAAAGGGCAGGCCATAAATTCAGTTTGCTTTATTCCCCTAGCACTGCCATAGCTGAAGTTTCACTGCTTGCTTTCTGGGACTAATGAGTAAGAAAATTCACAGCCAGCTAAGGAATCCATACACTGCAATAGCAGTACCTCTTAAGCTTAATTCAATAATAAGACAAGGGCCAAGGAAACTTTCTTCCTACAAAAACCTGAAGTATTTATCAGATGTATGCAACAGGTATACAGTTCAGTTTACATGAGCAAACCAGTTAAGACCTTATCTGATCACCTGATTTCCGCAAAGAAAGCATAATTACCATCCCAGCAAGCAAAATGGAGTTTTACAGCCCTCTCCTCCACAGTTCTCACTGTCACGATCTGAAATCCTTCCAGATTCTTACGGCAGTTAACAGCAGTTTTTTGCAGGTAACTTTTACACAAGAACTCATGAGGAGCAGAAACAAAATTAACAAGACTGCACACTGCACTAAAGGAAACAGAGCCACATGTTCCACAGGGGTTAAAACTAGGAGGACACCAGTCAAAGGAGAGATGGAGTTCCCTCCCATCCAAAGAGCTGAAAACAGCCTAGAAAAGGGACCTTCATAAAGAATATGTGTAAGACTTCATGCAATAGCTGTCCAAGCATCCAAAACTATCTGCTAAAAACATGCTGTGCTTATTTGTGCCTTTTATGACCTATAAAATGCAACTGTGCATACATTAATCTGTAATTTCAAACTGTCATACAACAGATTTTGAACACCACAAAACTGCTTACAAAGATACATGGAAGTGTGGAAAAAAAAAAAAAAAGGGAAAATACAATATACCTAACAGATACTCTTCTCCCTCACCTCAAATCCCTCTTTACAACATTTCCCACTTGTTTTGTATGTCCTCAAAGTAAAAGACATGTGTCTAGTCTGATTTTAACAGCCTAATTAAAATGTTCCTATAGTCCTGAGACATGAGTAGTGAAAAATCGACTGAATAGTAATGTAGCACTTTTCATTTTAAACACAGTTGTTTTCTGCAATTCATACAGTCATGAGAGGATATAAGCAATTTTTTTGCTTGCCCCTTAGATGACACTCCTGTGAGTCAGTACTCACATGACTTACTCTGAATATCCAAACCATGAATTTGTAAGGGCAACGTGTTTTGCCAGTGATGGGTAGCTAATGCAAATCTCCTGTCAAAATCCTAAGACAACACAGAGTAGGAGGAAGTCTCTAACCTACAGCGAAGCATGATCATGCACTGTATGAGTAAGCAGTTTCTCACTTGATCTTTGTACAAGTGATATGTAGCTTTGCAAAAGAACAGGAAAAAAAAACCCAATCAAATTCTGTGCTTTCAGATACACAAACAAAAAAGACCTATGCCAAGCAAAATGACACAGGCAACGTTGGTTCACAGCCTGACTTTCAAAGCATCAAAACTTTTCTTATATTTCCGTTCAGTTATGATTTGTGATATTTTAATCACATATAAATTAGTCTAGCAAAGCAAGTCAGTCGTTATCAAATAGCCTAATAAATCTGTCCCTCCACACTCCTTGCAACTTCAGGAGATTTGCTTGCTGCTTTCAGTGGATTCTTGGTGCAGAGAGCTGTGAAGGAATAGCGATTTGACTAAAATCAGATGACCTTTCTCTACAATTCATTTCACTAAAACTATAAATATATAAAAGAGCTCAAGCTAGACAGAAACATTTTCACAGAACTACAACCGCTCAGAATCACTTCCGAGTTGAAAACACGGACCCACTTTAGCAGGCATCTGCAGTGTGCGGGGTACCTTCCACCATCTCCCTACTTTCCAATCCACCAAGCAAATGCTGATTTTACTTGAAGCAATAGGAAACAGCAGTTCCCCGCGTCCCCAGGCAGTCCGCCGCACAGCCCGGCGCTGCCTAGCTTCGCTCCCATCACTACCAGCGCTGCATCCGCCTTCCCACCCGCAGGCTCCCGCCCCGCCCCGCGCAGGGCCGCGGCACAGGGCGCTCCCCGCAGGGCGCTACCCTCATGCTGTCTACGCGGGAGGGAAGGCGTGCCCAAGCAGACACCGCTCGCAACTCGGCACCGGCGCGCGCCCGCGCCGCCCGAGACGCGCGCCCCCGTCGACCGAGCGCGTAACACCCTACCCCCGCCTCGGTCCCGCCGTGCCCAGGCCGGGGCTGCGGCTGCACGGCTCCGTGGCGGCGGCCCCCGCCAAGCCCCGGCCCCACGCGCTGCGGCCCCCCTCGGGCCCCGTCCCGACTCGGTACCTGAGCCCAGCAGCAGCCCTAGGGCGGCGAGGAGGCCAAAGGCGGAGAGCGACGGGCGGCGCGGCCCACGGCGGCGCGGCGGCTCAGCCGCGGCGGCGCGGCAAGGCGCAGCTCTCCCCATGCCCGTCCCATGCAGGTCCCCGGGCTGGCGGCGGGACGGGGCCGCGGCATGAGGCGGCTAGCGGGCAACCTCCTCCTTGCTGCTTCCTCCTCCTCCTCCTCCTCCTTTTCTTTCAGCGCCGCGGCATCGAGCGAAGGCCGCCGGGCCACAGCGGTGCGGGCGCAGGGCGGCGTGGCATGGCGGCAGGACAAGAGGAGCACAAAGGGAAGTAGCCGGTGAGCGGGCGAAGGAGGAAGGGAAAGGAAAGCGGGCAGGCGGTGGCGGCCCGCTGCACCGAGCAGCCCGCAGGCCCCGCGCCGCCGAGCGCACTGCTCCCGCCCCTCCCCGCCCGGCCAGCTGCCTCCCATTGGCTGTTCGGCCTGTGCGACGAGCCCCACGACGTGCCGTCGATGCGGCCCCGCCCCCGGGACGAGGCTGAGTCGAGCGGGAGGGGTGTCCCCAGCTCCCCCGCCTCCTCGCGCTTGCCTCGTGCCCGCGGGGCGCTGCGCAAAAAGTCCCTCCTCCGTCCCGCCGGACGCGGTCCCGCCTGCCTGCCGCCGGCCCCATTGCTCACAGTCACTCGGCCGCGTGCGGCCAATCGCAGCGGCGCCCGCGGGCGGACACCAGCGCTCCCCACGGCAGTGATTGGCTGCGCCGGTACACACGCGGCGGGAGGGTCCGCAGTGCCACACACCGACGCCAGGGGTCGCGCGCGGCCCGCGTGGGGTTCCGGCCCGGCCCGGCCGGGAGCGGGGTCGCGGCAGGGCGGGTAGCACCGCAGCCGGACTGACGTGGGGCCTCCGCCACGCAGGAGTGGAACCTCCTGCAGACGGGCCCGTCCAGGCACAAGCCATATCCGCGGCTTTTTCATAGCAGCCAAAAGGTCCGCACCGCCCGGTTGTCCCCGGACAGAGCTCCAAGCATACCCGCGGCAGAACCGGGAAAAATAGCGAAATTAAACGGACGTATCAGTGCAAGAAGCACTACTGGATTCTCAGCTACCCGTGGTTTACTTTTCAGAAGGCAGGTGTGATGCCTGAGCCGCTCCCCCGTGGGCAGCATCTCCAATTCCAGGAGGCAGCACCGCGGGCGGCTCCTCCCCGGCCGTCCTGGGCGCCGCAGGGCGCACCCGTGTTCCTCTGTGCGCGCCCACGGGTAGGGCAGAAGTTCCAGCACTACGCCCCTGGTAACTCGCTCATGCCACACCGGGTACTTACATCTTGTTTAACTCTAGTGCGCTGCGTGGCTCACTGGGGTCAAGGCTGCACCGTGCTCTCCCACTGGACGGTACGAGATGCTTTGCAGATTAGGACCTCCATATCAAATACGTGACAACACGGGCATGGTGAGTGGCCCTGCTGTGGGGGCAAGAACAAGGCCCACATAGAGGTAGCTCTGCATCCGCGTTGTGGAGCACACTGCTGTGGGCATGCCAGCCAGTCCAAGACACATTTGGGGCTTATCTGCCGGGGCTGCAGAGGTAGCATTTCTTGCCCATTTCTCTGGGAAAACTTGCACCACCTTCCTGCCCAACAACATTAATCTCATCAGGCAAAAACTGCAAAAACTTGAAAGTACAGCAGCCTCACAGGTGCACTGGCATTTTTGTTTCTTGCTTCTTTCCAGGTGAGCAAAGGCAGGCGTTGCCATGTGTTGTACTTAGGATCTCTGTGTGGGCCCTGACCTTGCACCCTAGTGCTGAGCCTGCCAGTTCTGCCCACCATGCCCACCGTGCTGCCCACCTTTGGGAGACACCTGTGGAAAATGCATGCTGCCAGCACTGCCTTTTCAGCAGCACCCAGTGGGGGCCACCCTCTCACCCACTTCCACTTCAAGAAAGGGAAAGCACAGAGCAGGGAAAACCATGTGGTACCCCTGAAGGTGACATTCATGGAAGCAGTCCATATCAGGAGCTGTTTGCTTTATAGGATGCAACCTGTAGTTTGCAAACTTGCAAGTGAATCCAGATGTGCACCTGGACAGCTCAGCAATAGTTCCTTTCCCTCTCCAGTTCCCAACCTCTGAGATCTCGGTATCTCTGAGCACCAGCTGAGACTGCTTAAAGGCAGGTGGAAGAAACTCAGCACAACAAACAAGCAAACGCTCTACCCGAAACACACCCCTTGCCACAACCTCAGCTTGAAAAAAGGCACACGACAAACGGCTCACCCCGAGCACCCCCATCGCCTGCCTGCATCGCCGGTGGCGGNTGCCGGGATCTGGCGAGGCGGTCGGTGGGTCAGCGCTCGGGCGAGGCGGGCGGGAAGCCGCCCCCGCCGGGCACGGCGGCGCCCATAGCGACAGCGCAGGCAGTGGCCGGCGTCGCGGGAGCGGCAGCAGCGGCGAGCGGCCCCACCCCGGCGTGCGTGCCGCCCGCCACTCTCTCTCCGGCACGGGCACGAAGGCAGGAGATGTGCTTTTCATGACAGCATCACCTTTCTGCCACCTATGGAAAACTAATGGAGCGGGAGAGAAAGCGGGAAGCACGGGCAGCCCCCCTAGGAGTGCAGGGATGCTCCTCCACCTGCCTCTCCTCTCCCAGCCGGGCGCTGCCCCACCGTGCCTGCGGCCTGCACCCACCTGCCCGTACCCCGCACCGTCGGCCCGACCCCGGCCCCTTAGTCCTTCATCCCTGACACCCGGCCTGAACCCCGACCCACCGGGGCAGCCCCAAGTACCCTCCTGACCCTGCCGTGGCTCAGGGCACATCGTCCCCACCCCTCCCAGCTCTTGGCCGCCAATAGCTCCATACTTACGGAGTGCTGGGAGTACACTTGACAAGCTGCGCACACAGCACAGCCCCCCAGGAATAACAGTGACAGATCAATATACAACATCTGTCTGGAAATCTGACCTCACAAATGCAGAAGCAGAATGTAGTAGCTGGGCAGAAGGGCGAACAGAGAGGGGGGAAAAAACTTCGAAACTTGGTCTTGTGGCTGGGAAAGTCTTGGCTGGATTATTAGAAAAGCTATGGATCCAACTTGATGTTTTCTCTGGCCCATTACATTTTCACCCTTGAATTTGCTACACAGTATTTTGGGGGAGCAGATGTGCCTCTGATGTTTTGGGAGCTAGGGGCTGTGTTGTACACTGGGTAGGTACATTTTAAAATGAGCGGCCCTTTGCCTCCTCTGCTGCACATGTCACTGATTTCTGTGTGCCTCAGTCCAGCAGTAGATGGATCTGAAGAAAGTCCATTGGAAATTTCTTAAGGGCTTCAAGGTGCTTTGGAAGAGGAGGCAGCGTGGGGGGAGGGGAGGGAGACCTCAGTCTGTTCACAAGTCTGTATCCACAGCCTGCGGTGGTCTATCAGTCACAGATCACTGTGTGGGGTAATGGGAGCCCAGAGCTCCTGAAACTTCCTTTCCCTTTCTGACAGTGGAAGCCGGCTCAAAATCCACTGTTGCAATCAGGAAAAGTTGCAGTTTTGATTAAAAATCCTAAAGGCAAGACTCATGTTATTTCTTACCCTCCTTATATAAGCACAAGGGAGATTGGGTGCATAAAATAATGAGTGAGAGTTCAAAGCAATCCCAGAAAGCTGCCCTTGGAGGTTGTTTTCTAATGTGATTCCAGCTCTTTACCATTCTTCTTCTTTGTTGAGTAAGTGCCAACACAACAAACATAATTTAGCAACGCGAAGCCCTTTTCTTTCCAAAAACATTACTCAATGAGTCTTAGAAGTCAGCTTGTCCAATCTTAAAGAAATGCAATAATTAAATAAGCACTTTGAATAGGGCCTGAAACAGACCTTCCTTCTGTTATCAAGGCAAGGGGCCTGGTAAAGGAAATGTCTCCTCACCTCTGACTTTTGTCAGATTCCTGAGCTGTTTGACACCAACAAGCATTATTATTTCTAAAGCAGTTTTTTCAAGTGTTGAATAACTGGGGGGGAAGGGGGAGGGGAAAAAAAAAGGCAAAGTAAAAGCAGAGAATCTTTCATTACCTTTCAGAGATGAGCTGTCTTTTATCATTTACCTAGCAATTTGGTATCTCTGTACTTTTATAGTGATGCTCATTATTAGCAGGTTGAGAAGTACCTCTGATCATCACTCTGATTTTAGCAAAAGTGATGTTTCACATCTATATCACAAATATTTAAAAGTGCTTTCCAAGCAGGAATTGATGTTTGGAATATCCCCCTGAGACATGGTCCCTGCAAATTTTATCTGTACAGAAGCTCTGTACAACAGCATCCCAACATACAGAAGATGATCGTTTTCCTCTTTTTTAAAAGGCAAAAAAGGAGGAGGAAGGCAAAAGAGAGAGGTCAAATACTAGAGAGAGAACAAAAGAACTGTTAAGGTTCTGTTAGGTCTATAAAGTTAAATTTTTTTAATGAAACTTTACATTGTAATGTAAAAAGGCTATATGCCATCTTAAAAAATTGAAATTAAACATCCCAACTAGCTTCTGCTCTGACACTCATTTCTTTCCTGTGACAGAAACCCTACATACAGAAGACCCAGGTCCATCTGTCTAAAGATTCTGTGCAGAAAAAAACCCACTTAACTAGTTTTTCTCCTTTTTTTGGCACTTAGAAAATTACTATAATCCAGTAAGTTCCTTTTTATTTTGCACAGGAGGACTTAAGAGGAGCAGGTTTTGTCAATAACATACATGCCATCTGTTTCACATAGCCTCATTCCTCTCAGCCCAGTATCTCTAAGCAAGTATCAATCATTGGGATAGCAAGACTAGAACCTTAGCATCCTGGGACACACATTCTCTCAGTCAAGGGGATAGAAAGGGGAGGCACTGCACATTTCAGAAAAATCTAAGTTTATAGAAAAGATTTTAGTAGAATGCCATTTTACACATTCCTAAATGCCACTGAAAGAAAAAAAGAAAGGAAGAAATGACAGAAAATACAAAAGAAAGAGTGACTTGTCATAGTCAAAGATGGAAGGTGAGCATCCTTCATCCCTACATTACTAGTACAGCCACTGTCCTAAGTAATGTTACTGTTTTACCCACATTATTCTTTACAGAAATCCCATTGCTCAGTGTCTGTAGTGGCAGTTGCTAAGGGCTCAGTAGTTTTAAAATTTAGGACACTTTTATTGCACATAGACCTAGGCAACACACATTTTTCCTTGAAGAGCTTGATTTCCTCCTCAGTTACACTGATATACTTGCATTAGAGCTACTCCCAATGTCCTCTGGTAATAAATAAAAGAACAAAGGCTAAAAGAAGGCTTAAAACTAAGGCGTTTTTTAGATTAGATGGAGGACTCTGAAATAGTTGGTTTAGCTATAAGTCTGGCAGCTGATGCATGTGAAGCCAGGCAGTTTGGCAATCGGAGTCTTCTGAGGCCAGGCACGAACCTGAAGGGCACAAGCTAGTAAGAGGGGGCCAGTCTGACAATCAGAAGCAGTGTAGTCACCTCCTATGGAGGTGAACACAAGATAATTAGTCCTGACAAGAGTGGTCAATTATTGTCACTGAAGTGACAGGGTATACCAGAGCTTGTATCTCTGCAGAGACATATCCCAAGTGTCCTTCTGCTAGTCGGCTACAGACATGTATATAATGCTGATAAAGGTCCCATTGCCACCAAGGAATCCAGAGGTGACATTGACACCTAAGCATAGGCTACAAAATGGAGGCAGGCAAGGCATGTCTGAATATCAGCTACTGTCAGATAAGAAAAAATTATTTCTTTGCATGCATCTACTTCTGTGGTTTATTTTTGGAGACTTCCAGGCAATCTTTTGGGGTATGATCAGAGCCCACTTATGGAAACAGCAGCACAATTCTGCCAAAGGAAGTGCCAAAAGATGGTCTACCAACACCTGCTACAAAGTGCTTGGCAGCTGTTGAAGAGAAGTCTGCTATGGGTAGCAGAAGATTGAACTTGCATGGCAAAGCTACAAAGTTAAAGGGGGAATACCACACTCCAGTGAGCTCAGAACGAGGTCTAAAATAACAGTCCTTGTTTGAATAGAATGTGGTTGATTCACTTTTTCAGGGGATGCTCCTGGGAAGGGTTTTGATTTCTTGCCATTAAATGTTAGGGTCCTGCAACTTCCAAGGCTTGCAATGTTCTTCCATATGAATTTAGGCATCATACAGACTTTCGACAGGTGTTTAGAAGTAATCTTGCAGCAGCTTCAGGTAGGAGTATGGGGTGTGGCTCAAGAGCTGTTTTAACTGGCTGGAACATGGCACTTAATGGTGCTGCCATCGGAAGTTGTGGGTATCTGCCATTGCAGATATCTGTCTGGTTTGCTGATTGGCTGCCATTTTTTACAAAAGCAGAACAGATTTTGCAGATTGCATGGGATTTGAATGGGTACCCTGTAACGTAGCCGGTCATATTTAGATCTTGAATTATATAAGGATTGTTCTTTCAGTGAGGGAAGAAACATGCAAAAAGCTTTTTTGGAATTAGATAACAGTGGATGGGAAAACACTGAGTGACTTTCAGTAGGATGATTAGAGGCAGAAAAGGATAACCAGATGGAGTTTGGCAGAAAAAATCCAAAGCCATGAGTTTTTTTTAAAGAGCCAGTAGGCCAAAATGATAGATATCTGTGAGACACCATGATAGAAATAATGTCCTGGCTTTTAAATTGTTTTCTACCAGCAGTATGTAAATACTTAGATTTATCTAAGAGAATCCCTTCCAAAATGGAATAAAATTATTTGAATGGCAGAGAAACATTATTTCTGTAGGGCTGGCATAACAGGTATAAAGGAAACTAGGTTAAAGTTATAAAATAATCTCTTTATCTTGGAATACTGAGTCTGGTATCAAAGGAGCAGATCCTGGAATATGACTGTCTGAAAGCACCAACTCCAGTATTAATATGATCAGCTATCAGAGGCACTTTAGGAAGCAAGTGTAATCATGACTTTGCAGTGTTTTGTGAATCACAGTTCTCTGAGACCTGATGAGAGGTGACTTCTAAGATCATCACCCAGAACATTCTTAGAGCGTGAGGATGAATTATTGTAACAGATATACTGAAAGGATAAATTCTGTGGCCAAAAGCACACTGGGGTAGGAAGGATGGTCACATTCCATGATTCATTATAATAATTTTGTTGTTCATAAAGTAAAGAGCAAGTTATTGAGTCAATGGTAGGGGTATGTTGAAGGCTTTCCAACCAATGCAGGGCTCCTGCAGGCAAATCTGGAAACTCCACAGTCTAGGTGACCAGTTTGTCCTAGTTGCAGAGATTTTGAATGGGAGGGCTGGCGGGAAAGTGGTCCTTTTCACAGCTGACTAAAGTCTTTCCAGCAGTTTAGCAATGAATGAACATCATGGGGAATCAGCAGAGGCTTGTCTAAACTGGGGCTACTTTGCACATTGATTTTAGCCAGTCCTGCGTGCAGTGTAAATGCCATCTAGCGAATAATGTATATGATATGTCACAGAAGTGCCGGCAGCCATGCGTCTGAGTACACTTAAACAAATCCTACAGTACATGTTTGTAGCATTCAAGCAATGTATGTTTGAAGTAAAGTGATGAGGTTGGACATAATTTTGAAAAAGTGCTGTGGTAACGTGATGGATGTAAATACACCTGAGAAAAGCCTAATCTATACAAATCTCAAACTTTCTAGTTTTGTTAATACTTGCTTTAAAAGCACTGTAGAACTGCTTATTATCACCCTAGTAAAAGGAGCCAAGACTACATTAAGAAATTCCTCAACAAAAATATGACTGAAAATAGGAGATGTGCGACAGAAGTATGGAGGAGAAACAGTCTTCATTATTTGCAAAAAAGTGTAGGAAACTATTTAAGACTTTAAGTCATTTGCTTCTCAGCTGTTAGCCTTTTTAATTGTACATTATTGGTGTATTTTGGCATATAGCTACACTTTTATACACTTCTGAAGTACGTCTGTTTTTCAAAGAACTGCCAGCAAAAATGGAATATAGCAAGAAGGTGATCAGAAGTTATCCCTCAAATTGCTTTGGATTATGACAATGCCAGATCTTCATTCCCTTAATTTGTTGCAAGTATCTCTAAGCAGATGCTGTGCGGTGAAGTAAATGGTAGGAAAACTTTCCTTAATGACAGGTAAACATGAAAAAATATATTCTTCTCTTGAGCAACTGCATTCATCATCCTTCCTGTCCTGAAGTGGATACATACAGTCTTTCAAACCGAATATTAAGGGGGAGCCTGTTGAGTCACAAGTCATGAGGCAGGATTGGATCCACCTGAGAATACTGAGAGAGCTGGCAAAGGAGCTTGCCAAGCCACTCCCCATCATTTATCTGCAGTCCTGGTTAACAGGGGAAGTCTTGGATGACTGGAGGCTTGCCAATGTGAAGCCCATCCACAAGAAGGGCCGGAAGGAGGATCCGGCCTGTCAGCCTGACCTCAGTGCCAGGGAAGATTACAGAGTAGTTCATCTTGAGGGCACTCACAAGGCCTTTGCGGGATGACCAGGGGATCAGAACCAGCCAACACAGGTTCATGAAA
>VZTQ01006283.1:25051-42535 GCA_013400755.1 Pelecanoides urinatrix | reverse complement strand
CCAGCAGGCCCGGTGCCGTGTAATGGCTTTTCATGCAAAAAGTTGCCTAGACCCTAATTTCTAGCACGCTAATTTTTTTGAGATGGACATGAGTGCTCACCAGGACTGTCTTGAAATGGAGGCTAGCTGGGGTCTCATCCTCTCTAGAAACAAAGTTCAGCCAAAGGCAAACATGAAGAAATTACACACCTTTATTAATTGGCAACAATAATTGCTTCCTAATAAAACTGATCAACCATCAGCAATGATGAATTATTTCACAGGGAGTTTGGTAAAGACTACGTTTGCCTACTGTAGAAACAGGCAAATGACAAGTTTGTTTCCTAGCATCGCTGGAAATATCTTCCTGAGTATTACTGGGGTTCTTTAATGCTTCTGTAGTCACTCTGACTTGTCAGAGCACCATCTAATGTGGACTGTGCAATTTACACTGAAGTCAATTGGAAGTGAGGGCACTCAGCAGTTGCAAATCTGCTTCATAGTTCTCATGACCTGTGGGTCAAACAATTGTCATTAGTAGGATTAAAACTGGCACAGAATAAAATATGGATACATTTATGGTGAGATTTTTAAAGCTGCAGGAAGTTTTAAACACTGGCTTCCAAAATAGTTGACTGCCTGGATCCCTTTTGTTGTTCAGTAGAAAGTTCCTGCTTAATTATTCTATACAGTAGTTGTAATTTGAACAGTTGTTTCTCAGTTTTTTCAAATTATTTTGAAATTTCAGAAGGGCATTGGCCCACAGAGAGAACATACATGATTTCAAACTTTGTTATTTCAACAGGTAGGTGTCTTTTTGTTTATCTGAGGAGAACAAAAAAGTACATAAACCCACTATTTTTTCTATTTTGAGGGGAAGAGTTGTCTAGCTCAAAGGAAAGAAAAAATATTTATTTTTCAAATTTGGATGGAAAGTGGAATATATCATTGTACTGTGTACTTTTTTGCTTAGTGTTAATTATAATTTATAAATTACAGCTGAGTCAGCAACCACAGTTTCAGATATGGTTCCAGTCTTCCCCCAGAGTCTGGGAGGTGTTCAATTTTGGTTCTGTTTATTCTTTAAATGAATAATGATAATATTCCTACAATGCACATTTCATCAGTAAAACAAATGTTTTTATAAAGGAGTCATTATCCTAAGTTTATGGATGGGAAAATAACAAACAGGGATACAATGCTAGGTCTGAGGTCAGTAAGACACCCAGTGTCAGTTCTAGGACAACAACTCTGATCACGTGATTATCAGAAGGAACCACCTATCATTACTTATAAGTAAAACTCCACGAGTTCAGCTGGGTTTTTTTTGGATAAAATCCTCAAACTTTGAAGACTAATCTGAATAAAAAATCTTCTGGTGCTAAAACATTGAAAAAACTGCCTGTCATCTGAGGGAAAGTGGAACATTGAGTTGTGAGGCAGAACAGTTGTGTTGTAAAATTAATGTATTTAATCAGGTTTTGCTTGATACATATTCTGCATGTTGAAATTCTGCCTAAAATAAAAATTTTCCTGATACAAGGGTTTTCTCCAGTTCTACTGATGTGTTTCTAACCAGAATATTTTGAACTTTCTCCAAGAGTCCTCCAGTTTTTCCTGACCATTCTAACTTTACCTTTGCAATGAAGGCAACCAAGCATTTCTTTCCTTTAGAAAACACTTCTCTTGAGGCATCCAACGATATTCTATGTATTGGCCAGTTTTCAAAGAAATGTTGTTTTGTAAATGAGCTTGCACAGTGTTTCAATTGCTTTTGGGTTGTATAGTAGATGAATAGTAATTCAAAATGTTAATGGTTTCAAATCAACTACCATGTTAAACATTCTGGGGATTGCAATAACACTCTTTAACTAAAGAGAAGTTATTTTTGTGTGTGTCCAGTAATTTCTAAAAGAAAACAGGAACAGACACAGATAATTTACTTTACATGCCATACCTGCAAGAGCACAGACTTGTGCTAGTAGTACATTGATAGTACAAGGGTAATGCCTTTAATGTTTGTTCAATAACTCCATGCCAAACAGGTATTTTTCATTCCAGTGTGACTAAAATGGCTGTTCAGGTAGGGCTCTTGATGGGTGATGAAAATAAGAGACGGGCCTCTACTTAGGATGCTAATATGTGCTACAAAGAATTATTAAAAAAAAAAAAAAAAAGCAGCTTTTTAAAATAAGGACTTGTACAGCATTGATTTTTTTAATAGGTTCAGTATCATAAATCACTGGAACCCCTTTATTTTCAGAAATATAAACCATATGCATGAGTGAAATTATGGCCATAAAGGGCTATTTTAGCATGAACCACAGGTTCATTTTAGAAACAAAACTGTTATTTGCAAGCATTTAAAGTTAGAATGAGAACAAAAACAGGCTGAAAAATACTCCTACTCAATCCACATGCTTATTCTCTGTGTCAGAGATTTTTGTTTGCTGGCAAAAGTAAAGATTTTCAAAATTGTGACAGCTAGACTCAGTTCGTCTAGTAAACACTCGCTTATGTCTGGTTGTTTCACTGAATTCATACTTTCAGAAGAAAGTATCAAATTCAAACTAGTTGAGGAATGTGAAATTTCAAAGAGATTTTACCGTCTTATATAAAGTACGAGTTTGGTCCAGAGTATGAAATTGTAAGCCATCCATGCACTAGACATTTTGTGCAAATAAAGATAGACCTAATCTATGTTCTTCATATCGATATAACTAGTTGAAACTCAGAGCAATTAAGAAGTGATTCTGCTCAGAAAACTAATGGCAACGTGGGGTCTTATGTCTTAAATGTGTGGTTAGTTTTGAAGAAAAAAAAAAAAAAACTGAAACAACAGCAATGGCAATTGTCTCCCTAAACAGTGAAATAAGCTGATCAGTTTCTCACCTATCATTGTTACTAACGGTCTGCAAAACAAATTCTGTTAAGGTTTCTACCTTTGAAAGTGCTTGCACAGGAAATTTGCAGGAATGTGTACCTACTTTCTTAACATAGGACTTTTTCAAGCGCTATGGCCTTATTTTAACTATGGATGGGTAGTTTGACAAGTCAACAGATCTCATTAGGAACCAAAGAGAAGTTGTCCCATGTCTTTTCAACATAGACCAGGCTGAAGCATAAGTGCAGTAAGAAGTACTCTGCTCCTGTGCTTGAGCAAGCTTCAACAAAGTACCCTAGACGAAGTCCAGAGTCTGTGAGAACTGGATAGAGCACCAAAAGCAGTAATATGCATTCATGGTCTGTTCTGAGGTATGGTGGGAAGTAAGGCAATACGGAAGGCTGCAGTGTTACAGACACTACAGGCTGGTAGCCTCTGTGTAGAGCATGGATATGAGACCCAGAAGAATCAAATCAGAGATATCTTTTTCTGCTCTTCAGAACAGGAAAGGAGAGAATCCAGCTCAAAACCTGTTTTTCTTGTTTCATGATTCTGCATGGCTGGTGGAAGACAAAAACCACAGAAACATTGTTTGTTGTCACTCATGTAAGCAAATGTGAACCTGAATCTACCAAAGAAACACAATCACTGAAGAAAAAAGCACAAATTTCAGATAGTTATTTTTCGTCGTAGCAGTATACTGTTATTAGTTTTTGAGGTGTTTTCATTTTTACCATAAAACTGCCTAAAATGGCAAATGTGTATTTTAATAGTAGTACAAATAATAAAATAAATTTGGAATGAAGCACCTACTGATGTCAAAACATATCAATCGGCTTTCTAAAGTGAGTTGCCAATGAAAATAATGCAGTGTTTTCATTGGCATACTAACAGCTCCTTATATGTCATTATGAGCCTAATTTTCTTTGCTAAAATTTTGCATAATTAGAATACACATTGCAGTCTAAGAAGAAACCAAGACTTTGTAGTTTAACTGCAGATGGATTTGAGTCAAAAGTTTGGATAAAGTTCCAACTTTTTTCAAAGCTTAGGGGTGTTTGGATCTGGTATTGCGGTGGTTTTGTACTTCAGTGCAGTCAATGGAGACATTCTTGTAGGGTTACACAGGAGCTGGATCAGGCTTTCAGAATGTAATGTAAATGGACAGTACCATAAATTTCTTTATTACGACAGCATGAACTGTAGGATTTTGTAAGGAAAAAATTCTTAGCATTGAAACTTGAAGTGTAATCATATTTCCAGCTGAAGGGTTCTGTTTATAACTTTATCAAGGAACTAGAAAATAGCAATCCTCAAAGAAATTGAAAGATTTGGACTTCCTCTGCTTGACACACCAGCTGAGTATAAAACAAAAATGTGAAAAAAAAGAAGTTAATCTGCATGGTCATTAGATTAATTATTCTTTATAATAAATACATCAATCATTTAACTTCAGCTATAAAGGGGTTGACTGTGCTCTTTGTTAAGATCCTGTAACAATTCTCACTTCTTAATGAACCTTTTTTTCTAGCCAGAGGGAAAAAATAATAGTACCATGTCCAAAATCTGTCCAGAATAAAATGTTTTTTAGCTTTTCTGTAGCTAAGAAAACTGTCCAAATCAATTTCAATCACATTTTATTCAACAGAAACCAAACAGCACACAAGTCTGTGACGATAAATTCTATTTGACCACAATTTAAATAGCAGTGAGACTAAAGCCCAATTATTAAGCTCTCTCACCCAGGACTTCATAATAAAAAAAAAAATAGAATCATTTGTGTGTATGTGTATAGTATAGGAATATTAACCAGCTGCACATAAATAGGTAGCTAGTAATTATATAGTCTGGGTCAGATTTTCATCTGGAGTTTCCACAGAAATACATGACAGCTGAAGATCTGTGCTGTTATTTTGCTACCTATTTTGCGTGTCACAGACAGTTGGCCATCCTTTTTATCTGCAGTTTGGTGTTTATACAGCAAACAATGCCAGCTATGTGTATATCACGTGCAAGTTTCCTTCTAGGTGATTGTAGTACAACATCTTGCAGTTCTGGGCATGCCACTAAGGAAGCATCACATAGAATTGACACTGTAGTTTTGAAAGGAAAATTACTTCCAGAGGGGATATATTAGTAATAGAAACTGAGGATGTGTTGAAGGATATATATAACTTCATGGGAATACGTAAACAAATCCCTGTCATATCATCTAAAGAATTACCTCATTGAACTGGTGAGATTCAGGGAGTTCTCATTTGACTGAATATTAATGCTCCTGCAAAAACCACTGAAACATGCTGAGATGCACCTATCGGGTTATAAATACATACAGGTTCATATTAATACTCAACTCAAACATTCCGCATTTTCATTCTTTTGCAGACTACTCTAGGAATTTTCCATTTCTTCCTTTTACAGGCCTTTTAAATTTTGGAAATTTCAGAGAGAACAGTTCTGTAAATGGCCTCTATCTAGGGTTCATAAAACTGGTTCAGTCTGTAGGAGTGGTGTGCCAAGGCGATGAAGTGCTAAATTCAGATAGTACACACATGCTGGGCAAAGGCTAGGCTGTGGTCATCATGCAATACTAAAAAAAAATAAAAACTATCCATTGACCTTTGCATGGAGGGGGAGAAAAGGTGTATAAGTCTGTGTCCTCAATGATAGCCCACAAAGCTACTGGGTAGAGAGAAATAGACATAAGTTTACACCACCAGAAGTTTCAAAACATCTCTCATTCCTTGAAGAAGTCAGAAACTGAAGCATTCAGAGACTGTCATTCTCTCACATATTCAAAGACTGGATATAGCCGAGGTACTACAATGCCAGAACACTGTCATGTCTTTCATGGAGCTCAGTTTTTATGGACCACTTACAGTGAAATAACACTTCACTCTCTAAGGTCTTTCAGCTCTGTCTTTCTTAATGAGAAGACTGTTAAGAAGACTGACTTTTGAAGTGATTTTGTGACAAGACACTTATTCTTTGGGAAGAGAAAAAAAAACCACTAGCGTATTTAATTAATTATATTGAGGGGACAATCATTTAATTTTAGTTGCTCTTTCTACTGAATGAGTTTTAAATCCAAAGCTCAGAAGACAAAGAAACCTTTCTGAGTCAGGAAGCAGCAAGACTGGGGTGGCACTGTAAGGGAAGATGAACTGGGAGCTGGAAGTGACAACACATCAGCACAAGGATCCCAACCAGCAGTCAGTGATAGGGTTATGTTTCTGCAGCCAAGACGGTCTGAGGATGACAGGATAGAGGGGGTACACAGAGGTCTCTGACTATCCAGGTCCCATGGTTTACCTTAAGGTGAACATCTCCACAGCTCCCATCCATAGCAATGAACATGGCTGAGGTGGGTTGGGGCCAAGTGGGCATCTGGGCATTCCAGACAAACTCAGAGGCCACAAAACTATGGGCACAGTGGATTGGAGAGTGCACTTGCCCCGAGAAGATGATGACAAGGAGTATTGTGTGGCAGGGTGCTGGTGCAGATGCCTCTTGACTGCACTCCCTTTGCATGGAGGTTGTTCAAGCCAGAGGCCTTTCTTACCACACCAAATGCATGATCCTTCTCCCCACACTGCGTCCTCACTCTTGGGATGTGGGGTGAGGTTGAGTGGTGCCCACCTCCGTAGGCTTCTCCTCTGTGGGTGGTAAGTAAAGTAGAGGAAAGTGTGGCTGTGCTCCCCCAAGGGCTCTGGTACTCTCTCTTGCGTGCCATCAGGCACCTCTCCAAAGTGACAGTCAGGTCCAAGAGCTGTCCCAGGCTCTCCGTGGCTCCACCCTGGCCATCTCCTCTTTGAGGTTTTTACTCAGCACTAACGTATAGTGGGCTACAAGGATTTACTCCCTTCTAGGCAGTTCCCACAGCCAGCTCCATGATCTGGATGGTGCTGTTGGCGGCAGACTGGCTGCTCAGCTGGAGCTCCAGCACGAGACCCTCAGCGATGGCTGTGGGATTGCTGTTTCCAAAATGCTGCTCCAGAGCAGTGAACTGTGAGCCCAGGGCCTGGGGCAGGGGGCATTGCCTCCTACCTGGGGGGACAGCCAGCTAGGCCATCCTGGAGGGCCAGGAAATTACTGCTGAGGATGGACTAATGTCTGTCGTGCAGGCCAGACATTACACAACATTGAAGATTAGACCCACCTGACTAATAAAACCCTGTACCCTTCACCTGATCCTCATTAAAGTGCTCGGAGAACTGGGGGGCAGGGTTTGCCCAGGGTGCGGTGGGTGAGGAAAGCCCACAGGGCTGTGACTTGCCGCTACATCCTGGCCCCATTTTAGGCAAAGCCCCTGGCAGGCAAGCTCCATGGGACACAGCTGTGGGTCCAGACCCTCGCATGGTTGTAGGGTGAGGACACATGGTGCCTGGCTGTGGGGGCAGCCCTTGACACAGCCATGGGGGTCGTCCCCCATCTGCAGCTCAGGTCCTGTCAGGGTTTGGCCTGAGACCATCAGCAGGAGGTGGGGAGGTCCCTGACCAGACCCCGGCAGCTCCGGGTCCAGGGTGGTGGACATATTGACTTGTATGAACGAAATACAGCAGACAATGAAGAAAGGATACACAGAGATAAATTCCTGTTTATTTGCATGGATGGATTATTTCAGCAAGGTTTCCATGTTTCTGCATTGTCCTCAGGCGATGAGACTTTTTTGTTTAGATATTATTACAGCATGTGTAGTGGTTGTGAAATCACTTTTTTCTTACATTAAAAAACCAAAATTCCCCAAAGCCATTGAAGTGTTGTTAGATTCATCCAAGACTGTATTGCCAGACTTCAGTCGATTAAAAAAAAGTTAAATACAGAGAACAGAGCCACCATTCATATTTACATAATGAATATCCAATTGTTAATAGACAGTCAGAAGTTCAGGTGCAATCAAAAGTGAGATATTAGCAATGAAATGCTTGCTGCCTATGAGGAATTACATCTCCAGCAAACTCCACCATTGCTGTTGGAACTAAACTTTTGTTTGTTTGCACACATGGATTATCCTAGCCTGCAGCTATCTTAATGTCTCTAGTCACACTAACATGTTAGGACACAGTCTACCTGAAAGGAGGGAAAGCGGCATCAATGGGGAGACAACTTGCTGAAAGCCCATGTTGAAAGCCCAATCCTTTGTGAGCACCATTGTGAGGGCCTCAAACATGGAGCAGTTTCTGGCCTCTGCAACAAGCAAATTCTGTGGCTTCTTTAATAAAACTGCATCAGATCACTGATATTCCATTTGCAAATCCATGCAAAACTATCATTTATGTCTGAATGATTTCTGATCTTTTAATTAGGTTTTTAAAGGTGTTTCTATCACACTAGCAGTATACATCTCTGCATTGCTGTCTTAGGCAGGCTGAAGAAGCTGAAGGGAAAAATGGCAATAATTTTTACTATAGCTCTGTTACTTTCACCCTCAACCTTGGCACCTCAGTATCCTCTCTGCATTATGTTAAAAGCAAGTCATTGACTTGAATGTAAAAACCTTAGATTTATGTGTTCTGCAATTTCTTAAATTTCATACACTGGACCACTTAAAAACTTGAAAGAATCAGATTTTATATAGTAACTGTCAACATAAGGGGACAGTTCTCTGATTTATATCTAGAAATAAAGGCTAAAGTTTCAGGGTTGCCAATCCACTCACTTGAAAAACACAGTAACTACAGGAGGGAAAGAAATGGAAGAAATCCTCAGTGTTTACAATCACTCCCTAATGGAACATTTCTATGCTGTTTACTGTTAACCCCTTCCATAGGTTACCCCGCTTATAGAAAAAGATAACTGTTTGTTCCTAAGGACATATTGACTATACATTACTCACTCAGTGTCAAGATCTAGCCTCACCGAAGAAAAATGGTGTAAAAAAAAAAAATCTTACAGGATGCTAGTTGTTAAATACCTCGTCTCCTCTGTGATAGTTTCTCTAATTGTGTAGCAGTCCTTATGTTTTGATGGGACTGTGAAGCTATTGCTTTTGAAGTTAGCTAATAACTCATGAAAAATATGAACTTCATCCAAATTGAAATTTTTGCTAAAATTCAATTACATAGTGAACTTACATAGCCCGGAGCCAGCTCCATCTGAGAGGGCTGGGATGAGTGAAGACTTACCTTCTACTCACCTCCCCACCAGAGGCAGGTTTGACACACAGAGAGGAGCTCCTAGTTATTAAGAAAACAGTCCACTAGGGAAATATTGTTCTAGATGCCTGGATGAGAGGTAGCCAATAGATAAGTCCAGGAAAAGCTTTGATAGAAAAACAGGTCTCCACAATAGAGCAGCAGCAAAGGTATAGAGCTAAAGTAGCAATAGCTTCAATGCAGCTGGCAAATGAAAAGTCATTTCCAGCCAAAACACAAAGGAAGAATTGCTCCAAAACCACAACAGGAATAGAAAAAAATCATAGATGCTAGACTGGAAGAGGACTTTTTCATTACATTAGAGTGAAATTTTGGTCTTGTGCAAAAGAATAAAGAAAACTTTTATTAATTTCAGGATGGCCTAAGATTTTGCATTGATCTAGCCTATGGTGCCCTTCATGAAGCTACTCCACAGCTCTTAATGCCCAAATAGGTAAACTAGTAGCTTACAACTACTGCAGAAATAAAAATACCTGTCTTGCTGCATTGGCATCACCCTAGCTTAGCCTCATTAGTATGTTATCCCTCTCCCTCCCATCCCATGTGGCTGCAGCTCTGTAGAGAGAGCAGAGCTGTGTACTCCTTAGTGGAATCTGTTCTGTCACTTTCTGCCTGCTTTTTGTTTCCTGCCTTTCACTCACACTTACTGATTGTATGACTGTAAGGACTTTCTCTGTCTCTAGCTATCCATACTTCTTCTTTTTGTCAGACTTCATAAGACTTTGAAGATGTCTTCAGGTTAGGGTTGCAAATCCCCCAGTCTTTGATGACAAACACAGTGTTCTTCTTTTGAAACAAATTCTGCCCTGAAGCAAATGCTGGTTTCCCACATGTTTGCTCAACACAGAAAAATAGCTTCTGGCACCTTTTCCCCTGACCCCGCCTTCCCTTTCCATGCCCTCAACAAAACGGTGCCCTAATTTAAATGGTATGCTTATTTACCTATGAAAATGGAGTTCTGCTTTGGGGAAATGGGAATTGGATGCAAGCAGAGCTTCATGGCACATCACAAAGATTTTGCTTTTTTGAAAAATAATGAAATGCAGGGCAGGAGAGGAGAAAAAAATGAAGCTATGCAAAGATCTTCAGGAAACACAGAGATGGTAAGTTCTTTGAGGTACATCATGGCAGGTAAAGGATGAGATCTAGAACGGCCAGGAATTCATGGAGAAAGGCTCAAAGGACCATCTGCTTCTGTGGTTTTTCTATTTTCAGAGTGTTCATAGGTAACACATAAATGTCTGTTTCCCAAGATACATACTGTATCTCTATGGTTGGGCAAGTAAGATAACTAATGCACCCAGACAGAGAAGGGGAAAAAACAATAATAAAACCAGTAGTCGTTGTGAATTTTGCTGTTTTGGCTATTTCGTTGCCTGGCGTGTCTAATATACCTAATTTTTCTGTCAACTTTCTTCCATTTCAAAAAGAATAAGTTAGAAATAGGAACGAATCTTTACAATGTTAAGGTAAGCATGGCCTATGTATCAGTTTAAGACCAGGGAGCAGAGTCCTTTGATGCACAGAGACTGATCTGCAGTTGTCTCACATTTTCTGCACGCAGGCTCTGAAGGTATAGCAATAGCCCTTTTGATAAAGCCTGTAAATCCAGCCAGGGACACCCTCCAGGTACCAGGCTAACCCTAGCTTAGCTCCTGCCAAATCAGTAACAGTTAGGTGGACTACAGCAGTTTCAATTCCTATGCTTGCACTACAAGAGCAAGTGAACTCCAGATGCTAACTCCTTCATGATAAGGCAAATCTAGTATTGACTCTTAGCTTCATGTCCAAAATCCCCTCTTATCTGTCCATCTGGTCTCAAACTTAACTATGAATCTATATCTAACAGACCCACACCTGAATCACATCTGTTACTGACCTCTCTCTGTTACCTGTAGCCTGGCATCCTCTGTTTGATCCAGTTCCTTCTGTGGTTTATCAGCTTATTCTAAACTTGGATCCAGCCTGGATCCAGTTCTCATTCCAGATCACTGGCTGGAACTTTATGCTCAGCTGAAACTTCACTCTGGGCCCAAATCATGAGCTTTGCCTGGAGACGCCTTCTGCTGTTACTCCTTAATCTGTAGACTAAGCTGGAGGCTTTTTTCTTTTTTTTTTTTTTAAAACTACAAGCTTGTGCTCATGTACCCGTCTGGTTCTACCCCTCATCTGTAGCACAATTTAAAGAAGATCTAATGTCTGGTGCTTACAAAAGTCTAGCAGATGTAATCTTCTCTTGGAGATATAATTTTAAAATGTTCTTAACTAAGGGAAGTACTCTGTAGGAAACCAGTTCAGGAGTATGGAGCAGACTGGAATATCTACTTTGCATTCCACCAGTTTCTGACTGAACTTACACAGACTATTGTATTGGACTAACTATTTTACTGTTGATGAAGGACACATCATGCTTATTGTGAAATAGTTCATATGCTTCATGTTTGGTCTCATTTAATATATCAGCCCAACAGTCATAAGTATAGAGATTCATCTGATGACTCCACAGTAGTGTGGTTGATATGCTGTCTGGTCTTTTATGTTCAGGTCCAATTCTGCAATTTACCCAAAGAGATCTGACCTCTATAACAGTGCATTGAGATGCACTTGAAGATATTTAGGATTTCTATTTGTGTCTTTTTGCTGTTGTTGCAGTGATTAAGTTGGTGTTGGAACTGATGAGTGGAAATCAAATCACCTTGTACCAGCAGGGGTGTAAGGTAATACACAGTATTTCTTGAAACAGGAATTTTAGGTGAACTTATCTGAACACTTATTTGCCACACACTTTTACACTCGTAGAGTTTCACACTTACCTAATTATTCAAACACAGCAGTAAAAATAGTTTCACATTTTGTTTTTTAAAGTATTAGCAGTTACTACTTGCAAGCCACCACTGGGGAATAATTTCAGCAATTAAGGCTACCAGTGCTAATTATTCTATTAGTAGGTTCCTAAGTTTTCTACTCCCTATTTGGTCAATGTTTATAAAGCTTAAGGATTTTTGCAGGTTTCTATGAGAAATAGGATATAAATAACATGGTATAAAATACCTTTTCATTGTGACCCATTGTATAGTAGAGAAAAGGTGATTAAAGATGATTTCACAACTGTTTGCATGGGAAGTTTTACAAGTATGACTTAACAGTGTGACTCTTACCTACAGTAGACTGTAATCTGTGTACTCCTTGCAATTCCAGGAGCTGCTATTGTTGTGGAATCATATGCAAAACTAAAAGCCCAGGACATTTTCCAAAGCACAAGCTGTACTCCTCACTCTGTGTGCATGTGTGTGTGCACACTTATATATGCATATGGATATAGATATGTAGATACAGATATATAGATACAGATATGTAGGTATGTCTATTTCTCTGTATAGCCCCAAAAGTTTGCTTGATTCTTTTTTGGCAACTCATTTTCAGGCTGCATATGTTGTTTTGGATGGGAAACACTAAGTCCTGGGGCAAGGCAAGCCCACGGAAGAAAGCAGTAGCCTTTGACTTTGGACACCAAGGACTTGCAGGATTATATTTTGTAGGGAGGACAGCTCTTCTCCTCAGCTGAAGAGTCTGCAAAGATTTTATTCTGTTATGAACCCTTAGAAGTATGGTGGTGACTATTGTAATACAAAGAGTGATTTAGCAAGAGCTTGGAAACCATTGTCTGCAAAGTTTTTCAAAATTATTACAGAGCTTACAAGAGTGGGTGATGTCTATAATGCTTAATAAAATATCCCACCTAAATAAAGCTTTTAGAATGCGACCTTAAGAAAGTATCAGTACTTCCAGTTTGTGGTTACGGTTTGTACTAATGCAATAGAATGTGCTTTCCATATTAATTGTGATGGAGAATTCCTTGGCAAAATTTTAGAATAAAGTTTGTGCATATTCTGTCAGTTATTTCAACAGGAACAAATATTGCTGTGTTGGTAGTCGGTAATTTTTCCATGTTAATATATGTATATTTTTAGACTTATAATAGAGTCAGCAATATCTTTGAAATATGATCATTAAAAAGGAATAAACAAACTCCCTTGCCTCTTTCCTAGCAACTAAATCTATCTGTTGATTCTCTCGTCATTTTCCAGACTTCACATCCCAGTAGAACTGGAAATTGCCCACTACTTGTGATCCAGACATGCAGCTGAGCTGTTTAGGAGGTGGACATGATTTGAATTCCCACATCTCCCTTTGTGAGGTAAATGACCAGCCCATCCCAACTGTTGTTTCTCATCAGGTGTATTTGAGTTACCCTTCCCTGTTATTTCAAGAGCAAACATCATCTCATGTTTGCATTTTCATTGAGACAGATGCATTCTTGTGGAAAAGTTTTTTGTTTTGTTGAATTGGCTCTTCCTATAAAAAATGGTTTTGTCAAAAATTACAAAAATTATTCCCACCTCAGCAACATTTGCATTGGGAGAAATGGCAATTTCTATTTTCAAATTCTAATGTAACCAGACTCAAGTGCTAGTGCTACTAGCACTTAATTATAGCCAGAATATCCCTGCCTAAATTCTACTTACTGTAACATTTATGGTTTTGATTTACTATGCCCTAAACCTTGTTACCAGAATTTTTACCTTAGAAGCCTGCGTAAGGAAGGGTCATAATATAATTTTTATCTCCACATATAGCAAATAGCTTCTATTTTTAAAGGAAACAATAACTGATGATTCAATAGAAAACCGCCCAGTGACTGTGTAGATAAGGCAGTGAAGGGGCCAAGGGAAAAGGGAAAATCAAGCCAGGCCAGCTTAAGTCCTGAATGCCAAATTGCCAGCAAATCTTCTGCAGCATCTTAAGGTAGAAGGGACTTGGAAAGATGCTGATCATCAGGAATACTTTACCAGATGAAAGAGGAATAGTTGGTCATATGCTAAATGGATTAAGAACTGTTCCTGAAGCAAAATTACATGAAGGAAAGATGCCCAGAGTTCCCGGAGCACTGATTCAGGCTCAAAGTAGACAGCAGACTGCATCAGCCTGGTTTTTAATGCCTGCATGACTTGCATGCCCCCTAAATGGAATGCAGCAGTGGTTCTCAGCATGGCCACTGTTTTGTCCTCATAGATCTTCCTTGATGTGTTGCTTAATCTGGATCAGGACTTCTTTGCTGCCACATCAGATAGTTCAGGTGCCAAAGAACTCATGTTCTGCTTTGTCAGGTCATATTCATTTCTAAAATAGTCTTGTTGGTTGATTAAGCAAAATTGCTTATTCTACAAAACTGTTGAAATATTTATTTACTTGTTATACAGCTGCCAGAGTCATCTGCTATCGCTGCTTATCAGCAATTCAAAACCTGGCTGTATGTTTGGGATGTCTCTTCATCCCAGGAACGTTGGAGAATATCTCTTTACACAATACATATACAGCTTCAGAGGAATTTCCCTCCAATTGTGTTATATACAATTTTATGGGCAGATCTTTCTACTTCATTTTGCTTTTAGAAAAATTGTTTCCTTCTCAAACTGAACAAAGAATTTTACTAAAATGATAAAGCAATGTAATTTCTAAAACCAGTCTCTGCTTAATCCCTCCTGCTCAATTCCATGCTGCTTTTTAGCAACTAACACATACTTCCTTGCATTTTTCCATCTTCACCTCTTTTTGTCTCTCACAATGGTACTTTTAATCATATTTGATATTTAGAACACTCCTTGCCATGTGCTGAAACTGTAAAATCATGTTAAAATGTCAAGAACTTTCTTAAAGGTATTAATTTCCTTCACAAAGGCACTGGGATGAGTAGTACTGCTAACAGAATCACATGACCATTGTATTTTCTCCCAGGCCTGGGTGGAGTGCTAGGTATTAGCTTCACTTGTGAGAAAAAGGGATCAAAATAAGAGTGGGAACTTGTCATTTCTGGGGTTACCTAGCAGCATGATTGTTGATATTTTACGGTGGAGTGAAGTGAAACCACTTTATCTTGTCTGATGGGACACGGTACAGGAAGCAAATGTGTTAGGTAGGAATGCTTGTTCCCAAGCAGACCAGTTGCCAGCCAGCTAGGTTGTATTTGGGAAAAGAAAAGAACAGTAACTGCCTACCTGCTGTGGAAAAATAATATCACCCCATCTGTTCCCACTTCCCAACATGTTCTCCACTTACGAGGGAGAGACCTGTGAGAGTTGCTCTGCCCTGGGGGAAGAAAACTGTGATAGAGTCTCTTATGTTTTGGTGGGACAGTGAACCTGAACCTGTATGTAAGTAACTCTTCCCTCTCTGCTGCACTAGGATTTGTTGTGCAAATCCTTCCCTCAGAAGAGAGAAAGCACATACCTTTGGCTAGGACATTGTTAGGATTGATCCAAACTCGAAGGAGAGGTGGTGAAACTTTGGAGCAGAGGTTGGAAGAAGAATGATCGTTCCTAGTATTTAGGCAAGGCAAAGGACATCATAAATTCTCCTTTCTTCAGGTCTTACCTACCCTCCTTACCTAATTGGATGAATGACAAGCTTCAGTCTTCTGGGATGTCCTCCTTACAGGATCTTAGGAGGTTCTTTGTGAGTCTGCTGATTTTAGATTTTTCTTTTTTTCCAAGAGTCAAGGGAGAGACTTCTGTTATTGGACAGATTTTGTGGTTCTACCAAGCAGCTACTTCTGTGACGGTTATTGGCTCAATAGCTCTAGAGAAGCTACAGCTGGAAATTCAAGCATAGGAATTCAAAAGAAGTATCTTTTTGCCAGCTGGAGGAGGAGAGGTGGGGACAGGTCATCAAGAAGGGCTGGTTTATCAAAGCAAATCCAGAGTTAAGTTAAAAGGAAAGGTCAAGACAGAGGGAAAGGGACTGGAAAATGTGGTCTACTGGTTGGAAGGGGATAGAGCAGAATGAACAGGAAGACAGGAAGAGCGGAGAGGCTTTGAAAGAAACAACTGAAGACAGCAGAAAAAGTGCTAGGAGAGATGTATTGTGTGTGAGGGATTGGCCAGGGTTAGAAAAAGTCAAGAGCCAAGGGAGCAACAAAGGTAATGTCAGATTTGTGAGAAGGAAGGAGAGGAAGAGCGTTAAAATAGAGGACTTTGAAAGAGGGAAATTTGTGGTGGTGGTAGGAAGTGCGAGTGGGGAGAAATGTTAGAAATGAGACATGAAAAGAGGAAGGAAGAAAACACCATACTTTACACTGGCTTTCATTTCTGAGTAATTACAGTGGGATGGTACTAATTTAGAGCCCTTTCCATTTAGAATGGAGTATGTCAATGAAGGATAAATTAAACATCTGATATCTGAAAATCTTGCATGTGGTGAATTAGAAAGTTAAATACATCTTGTGCAACCTCCATGGGTTTTCACTTGCAATACCCCACCAATTACACAGATCTTTCTATTCATAAAACACACTTGTGTAAGCATTACCATTCACAAATGACCCATTCTTGGAAGATGACAAAGAGTTCATTGTACAGGACTTTATAAAACAATTATAACAGGTGAAAAACTTCTGCATTCCTTTTTCATTATGTCTTAGGCACTTCTGGGAACAAGAAAGGTACTGAGTTGCTTACATACCTACCCAGTGCCACGCAATTTTGAGCCTGACAGGCTAGTTAGACCTCAGCTAAGCTGAGTGAGAATAAAGTCCTCATTGTTAAGCCAGAAGGAAAAACTTGCAGCTGCTACATGTGTAGGTAAATACATGGAAAATGGAGATGATTATATGCACCGTGAAAACTGCTAGTTTATGCATCTTACCATTTCTTCACACTGCACAGGGCGTGAAGCAGTGCAGATTTCAATTTAGGTAATGTATATGCAATCGGAGTAGAGCGGGGGACCATGACCATGACAATCTGTCTCCTGCAGATTAATGTCCAGTGCAGGCAGGTATGTCATAAACTATGGCTTAATATGGAGAACCTCTCAGTGTTTCCCTCATTTTCACTAATGCATTGTGTGCGCTTGTAAGAGATTCACAGTAGATGTAGGGCTATTGCTTTTAAATGTTGCCTCTGACCCAGATAATGTCAAAATGTCTGAATGCAGGCTATGCTCTTTTTAAAAAAGCATCTCTAATGTAATGCAAATGCACACTGTGGGGAAATTCCAGCTGAGAAAATGAGGCCTTATATTTCTAAAACCATATACATGTCAATAGTCCATTATTCTCCAGTTTTAAATGTAATTGCAGCCCAGCTTGGAACGAATTCCTGAAATAATAAAATGCACTGAGTAGCAGTTACTGAGTCTTCCAGTTATTTTATGCTCCCCCCTGCCCTGCAAAAAGAAAAAAAAAGAAAGAAAAATGGAAAAGTGAAGTGAAAAAAGTGGAGGAGAGAATGGAGTGAGGAAGGGAGGCAGAAGATAAAAGTGAAAGTCATATCCTTTTCTTTAATGTGTTATTGGAACACTCTGTGCAAAAATACGCTGGGCTCCTAAAAGGCATTACAACATCAATGCATCTGAAGTTTTTGTATTAATGTATCTCAGTCCAATTTTGTATGACAAATTATTTCCAGT
>VZTQ01006283.1:0-24674 GCA_013400755.1 Pelecanoides urinatrix | reverse complement strand
AAACATAAATGGCTCAATTGCCTAGTCATATTTCTAGGGTGGAGAACATACACATGGAGTTCCCCAAAAAACCAGTATGCTACCAACTGCTTAAGAAGCTGAAGGATTATTATGCAGTGAATCCATGATAAGTAGTTCTTCTGAATATGAAATTCGAGATACAAATGTGTGTGTACTGTAACTGTCTTGTGAAGACTCAGAAATGCGAATTTATTTTGTCAGTGGAGGTGGTTTTGTGGAAACAGGCAGTTGCAGTACGAACAAACTTTCCTTCTCAGTTTCACACAAAGCAGGAGGTAGCTGCTAATAGCATTCAGCATGCTTTATTTCCCTTTCAGTCTTTTTTTCCCTTCACTTAAGAGAATCTGGGGTCTTTCTATCTGACTTATGGAGGTGCTGTTAATTATTTAAACCTTTCATCTTTCTTTAATTTATGTCATAGTGTAAGTATAAATTCCACTTTTTATCTGTTTCTCATCAAGCTGCATTTCTGTCATTGTTTGTAAGCCTGAGGATAGACAAAACTGTAAAATTAACTGTGCTTCAGTCTTTGAAAGAAAAAAATACAGATAAAAACAACCTCCTCAGGACTTAGTGCCTCTGGTAGTTGATTAGTCCCTGCAGTAGGGAAAATTAAATTTTGTGGTTGAGACCCAGCATGCTTGGATGGTTTAATAATGTTGTGGCCATCATCCAATGGCTGACAACCAAGAACTGAGGTACTTTCTGTTCTTTACTCCCTCATGCAACACCTGAAAATCCCGGGGCGAATCAAACAGCAAATTAAAGCTCAAAAAACACCCCTCACCTGCAAAGCATGTATAAGGAACTCATTTTAATGCTTTCAAGCTGAAGTCATTGGGACAGGAGCCCAAAAAAGAGCGACAAAGGTATTTTGGTAAGTTCTTAAAGCACCTTTTTCAATTTTTTCTAGCTCCAACTGTGCTTGCTGTTTTAATGTATTTCTATTTCCAGTGCATGTATCAGTCAGTCAAAGCCAAGTAGCTACTAAAAGCAATCAAGTCACACGAAGCATTTCAAAAAGCCAGATCAGTGATTATGACTAAATATACAAATGAAGGCTGTGGCTTCTCAAAAGTAGTTGTGTGAGGCATTTCCTTCCAAGAGCTAAGCCCAGTCTAGCACCCGGTGTGCACTCTGTACTGCATCCTGATTCTTAACTGGCCAGGGTGGTGGTTTGCACGACACATACATCGCCTATGCATAGAACTGTCCCTGAGGATGACTCTGTGATGGTCACATCTGCCAAGGGTAAAATGGCTTTGTTACCTGGCAAATGAAAAGTCAGATGTAATGACATTGGCTCTGTTATTCTCAACACAAAAAGCAAGAAGGGTTCAGTGAAGTGTGAGGTTGGATTTGGATTATGCTATGTAGAGAAAATTCTCAAAACAAAAATAATAAGAAATTGCATTTTTGTGGCCTCTATAAGGTTTTTGCTACATTGTTTTTAATAAAAAACACAGGAAATTTGGATGGAAGTAAAACAGCCATTTTATACTTCAGTGTTGAGAACATGGTGGATATTTTTCTTCCAAATACCTTTATATTCACAGTTTTGGCAAGTTCTGGTTGGAATTTTGCCACTTTTCCCCATTAATGCCACATTCACTGGGGAGAAAGGTGACGTTTTCTTTTGGATCAGATATATTCTCAGAATAATCTTGAAGAAACAGCTGTCAGCTTTGTTCTGTTCTCATTTAGACTGAGGCTTCAGCCACAAAGAGAGCAATTTCTTTTATCATTCACTGTGGTATACTATCAGAAAGCTTCAGTACAAGTATTGACTTAAGAACTATACTCTGTTGCAGTTTCTTGTTAGTGTTTTGCTTGAAGCAGGATGGGATGGAGGAGAGAAATGAGACCATGTACTTTAGTGGTAGTTCTTTCAGTCATATCTCCAATTATATCCTCTGAAATTGTTTCTCTGCCTTTAAATTCTTTTTATCCGAAGTTCTTGGGGAAAAAACTCTACACAATCACATTGTTCTGCTTGTTGGTCTGTCTGTGCCATCACATCTAACAGTTTTGCAGCCAGTGGTCAACTTCAGAAAATTTGAGAAAGAGAGAGGAGTATCAAGAATATTATGTCTTCATCGATTTTTCTGAAAACAGGCAACTGAATGGGGAAGACAGAATTAAAATCTTAAACCTGAAGGGTAAGCAATTGAAACTCAGTTCCCTTTCTGTACTGAGAGGCTGCCCCATGAACAAGTTTGACTGGTCAAGTGAAGTCAGAGACTACCTTGAATCTGCTATGGCATGTGTTAAGTCTGGGTAGCTAACCTGGAAACAGATGCAGAACAGAGGTGAGAAAAGCGTGTATGTGGAACATCAAAAAAAGCTAAGGGTACTGAGAGATTTGTATTTGTGAATTTAAAACACAGACTTATAGAAGTGAGCTGGGTTTTTGTAAAGATGTTCTTTGAAGGCATTTCTACACCATACAATTGGACAATTCTGCATTAGGAAGTAACTGAAACTTGAACTTAGATTTTATCTTCCAAAGCCTTTCTGCTTCATATCTTTATGGAGCTGAATATACAGGCTGGTGCTCAGCAGGTCCCCAGGCTTAAAATGTGTAAAATCCCAGTCTGGAGATGAACTTTGTAGTTTAATACTATTTATTATTTACCTAGATAGGTATTTATCTCACTCCTTCCTTATGGCCAGCCCTTTGCTCCAGCAAATAACCTCACAATTGCTGGTTTAGATAGGGATATAATGCCATCCTCACTTTACAGGTGGTGCCTCAAGAACGGGACAGTGTAAGTGATGTTTTCAAGGTTGTACAAGACACACATGACACAGATTAAAATGTCTGCCCTGAATGCAAGTCAACAACTTGATCTGAGCAGCCAGTTTTTCTGGGCCAGCCAGCTATCTCTTGTGGTGACTTCGGCGCCTCAGGAGTCTGGTGGAGTGATTAGAAACAAAGGACTCCCACAGGAAAGCAGAAGACATCAGCTCCCAGGGAAGTCAGTGTGTAAAGCAGTGTTTCCTCCCCATGTATATCGGGACCAAAGTACACAATTTGAAAACCACACAATCTTTTTTTTTCCCTCTTTTTCTCATGTTAAAGTGATGGGGTTTTTTTAGTTTAATCCCTTTGTTGATTTCACTGCTAGTTTCTGTAAGCAAGCAGCAAGATTTCAATATTCTGTTCTGACATGTTTTGCCCAGTTTAGACAACATTCTTTTATTTTCACCCAGCCTTCTTTTCCTTATTTAGTTTTTACCCTAATGGCAGTCCTGATTTCTCTGCCACTCAGAATGGTTGATGTTGAACGTACTCTCAAGGGCATTTGCTGGTGCAGTCATTCCTCGAACTCTCAGACATATTGGTAATGCTGTTTTCACAAGGGTGATTTGCATTCAGTCTAGAATAAAGTCCAGTACGTGCCCGCAACATAAAATGTGCTTGTTATGAATGAAGTATATGCAGAACCTCTTAAGAATTCACCCAACATAATTAGATACACCCTGGTTCATCTAAATGTTATCCAAAGGCTAAATATCTGAAGCTTTAATTGAAAAAAGCTCATTAACTTTAAATACAGCTAAAGTTGTTGAAAAAAATCTCAGTGGAAATAGTAGATTCTGCATGAAGACCAAAAATAAAAGCATTTGAGTCTGAAGCTATTAATCATAAAGTTAACTTGCATATTTGTGCTACATTTGAAGTAAGTCTGAGGGCTTAATTAAAAACAAAAAAAAAAAAAAAAAGAAAGAAAACTTGTGCATGCATGCTAACTACATTTTGCTATTTTGTTGCATGTTCAGTGGGTCTCAAGTACTTAAAGCAGCCCAAAATAAAAAGAACTGCTTAATGTAGAAGCATAGTAGACAGGTCTGCTTGAAACAAAATGATGATTACATGTGATATTTGTCCACAATGTATTAAACCAATAATTATTCTTATTGAATATCACATCAGCAAATTAGCCACTACCAGAAGAAGATTCAAAATGTGTATATATGAAATTTGTTATCACAGCCAATAGAATATAAGACCCAGAGGTAAACAACCCTTAATAAATTAAGTAGTCTAGTGTGAGATGATGGAACCAGAGAAAGATTGTACGACATGGGTTGTACTGACAGCAAGCTTCCACCTGGAACAGAAGAGAGGGGAGAATACCAGTCAAAAGTGAGACACTGGTAGAGTTGTCAAACTTGCATAATCTTTACATCTGCTACAGAATGACCGGGACTAGCTGACACAATCACCTGACTTTCAGAAATGTTACCATGTAAAAAACCAGCCTAATCACTGCAAAAGGATTTGGTGCAATGTTGATGTTGATACAATTGACATGGAACAGTGTGTGTTACTTGTGAAATACAAGCGGAAATACAGTTTTCACAGCTTCTTTGATTTTTTTTTATCCTTATCTTGTGAACTAAAGCAGAAATTAAAATCAACCAGTGCTGTTACAGAATTGTAACAGCAATTGTGAAAGTGGCATCAAGGCAGATTCAACACTACAGCTCTTTTTTTGTTATTCAGATGCACATGAATTAGTCTGGAAGCATACACCACAAAAAAAAAAAAAAAAAATTAACATTAGGTAATATTGGTAAAGTGTTTTTTACAGTGTCTGACAAATGTGGATGGGAATTTCACAAGGATTTTAAAAGGTATTCTTAATATCTGAGCAGTATTCCCCTACCAGTTTTTATGTGCCAAACCCCTGATCTATGACAGTGCTCAGAATGCATTTAAAAATTACTGTAGCTCAACCTGAATGATCAAGAGTCATTACATTCAAATAATTTCTCTGGGAAAACAGTTAAGACCCAGCTTCAAACCATAATCATCTTTCCTAAAAGGAACAGCCCTTGCCATTAAAATAAAAATAATAAAATCCCAACCAAACCTCTCCTCTTCCTTCTTTTCCCAAAGTCATCTATTAGAAATAAATTTCTGAGATAGATAGATACAGTAGGTTACTGTAATACACTGTGTAAACATTAATTAGTAAAAATGAAAGTAAAGATAGTTTTTTTCAGGAGCTTCAGTTTTAAAACCGTAAAATTGTAGTGAAATAATAAGAATTAATAGTACTAGGAGTATTAATAGTAATAGGAGTCTTTCATTTGCTGATTTTTATGTAGTATTAAAACCCTACATGAAGAGAGAAATCATGACTTAAAGAAATATAAAGACTTAATATAAACTAATAAAAATATAGACACGTACAAATATTATTTAAACAAATATAAACTACTACATAAATGCACTACTTGTTCTTCAAATAAATCATTCTTAAATCATTCTCATGATTTTTAGTGATAGAGGAGCTAGACTTATTTGTCCTGAAGCTGGCAGTCCTGCTATTTTCTTTCATGTTGCTAATCTTCACACATTCAAGCTCTCAAGAAAATATTGTACCTTTATAGTCATATAATATTTCTTTGTCTAAGGGAAGTCATATTGTACCTATATAATCATATATAATTCGTGGATTCTAAATAATGTTTGGGTTTTTCCTGATAGTCACATGTTGTGATAGTTAACAAGTTTTAAGACTGCTAGAAAATCTACTAGATAGATTCAGTGACTTTATTTAATAGGTATTTAGTAGACATTTAGTAATTAGTAGATATTATAAGAACATGTGACTGATGCTGTGTTCAAACATGTCACATAGAAACTAAGGCCAACATTTATAATTGTCGATGCTTGCAGTCAACATTTATAATTGCGGATGCTTACAGTTAGCCTCTAAGAATTATTCTGAGTGTGTGGAGAATTCTTGTATTTCATAACAAATTTTAGATTCTTATAACATCTTAAATGAGGCTGCTTATTTCACTGCCCAAACAACTGAAATAGTGCCTAATTAGAAGCCTCCAAATTATAAAAAAAAAAAAAGAAAAAAAAAGTGAGCAGTTATTTTCTGTAATGCTGAGGGAAGAATGAGCAAATTTGTGAATGGGATTGCTAAACATAATGTGTGGTTCAAAGAGGTCACTTTCACCTTTCTTCCTAGCAAATTTTTAGTTAGTACTTATTAAACCAGTCCCATACATGAAAATATTTGAAGAAAAGTCAAATGCAGGTATTTTCACTTGGTTTTGATGAAGTCCCTAGCTATATCTAATCTTCATACACCCGATTACTTGGTTGGAATGTGACAAGAAAAATGAACATGAAGTCTTTTTGGCAGTTAATAAATCTGGCATATCTTTCTCTTGTTGGGAAGGAAATCAAGTATTTTTCAATCTGGCATTCTTGTATATAGGAAAATATAAAACTCTTTCCTGTTTAAAAACATGCAGAAAAAATATTTCAGGTATCAAAAATTTGCTAGACTGCTTTATTGACACTTTTCTTACTTTAAAATGGGTTTTCCTCTCTCTTATCTTGGGATAGGTTGTTGGGGGGTTTTTTGCCACTCTTTCTGCTTGTAAGATGAAAGTCCCCCAACTGGCGAACAGAAACTACACCCATTACCATTTGACCAGACTAAATACTGGATTAAAGACCAAATGCTTGCAGAAGTGCTGGTCTTAAACATATATCATGGGAGCTGGTTGACCAAAACACTTTACGAGTACATTTAGAAAAGTTACAATTAAGGAGCTGAGTTCTACCATCATGCTCAATTTGCAATTATTTTTAGAGGAAAAAGCCCCAAATTTAATGACTATTTTGGTTCAAGAGTGTTTTTATCCACATACTTGCCTTAAGAATGGAAAGTTTCTTATACACAGAATTCCCTGAAGTTATTACTTTCAGGTAAACATCCAGCCCTCTTCCCCCTTGAAGGATGGTTTATTTCTTTTTCGGTTAAGGCTCAGGTTGCAAAGGAACTGGGTGTGATATTTACATGCCTCAAGGTAAATGTAATAATACACACCTAAACAGTTTTGCTGAAAGGTAAAGCCTTACCTAATCAAATCAGAAATCACACCCCCTGCACCATATGTTGGAGGCTTTTAAGACCCAGAAAATGTCCAGAAAAATTGCTGAATTTGGAAGAGTCTTCCCTTAGACAAAGAAAAAGAAATTTTCTGGACACTTAGTAATTAGCATTAAAAAGTTCATGCTCCTTTTTGGACAAATGTTAAAATAAAAAATGCTTGAAGCGTTGCATGAAAAGGATTGTTCTGTACAGTCCTCAGGTTACCAGGGTTTTGATTTGTTTTCGTTTGGTTTTTTCCATATGTTTTATGAGGTTTAATGCACATAATTCAAACACCAAATGCCTTCCTGAACCCTGAAACTGCCTTTGGAGGCAGGACTGGGATGATACAAATCCAAGAGGAGTAAATTTTTCCTAATTTTGAAGTGAGCTTTGAGAAAATGCAAACCAACAAACAATGTAATGAGTGCTGCTTGTCTAAAATATGATTGATACTCAGAACTGTGTGCAAACCTTATACAAGCAAGACTGTCACTTGCTACAGTTAGCACTGATGATAGGTTTAAGCTATAGTCCTGGTTGGTTTGGTATGTCATGCTGTGTTCCAAGCAGCAAAGCTTGCTATAGGGAGTAATGACATGATGGAAAGGAAGGCGACTAGGGACAGAAATAAATATGAAAGCAGGTTGCTGGAACTAATGAGTAATCAAGCAGTATTGGATTTTTCATGTGAGCTCATTCTACAACAAGTGTTGAAGAGCAAGGAAATCTGTTTCAGATTAGATGTCCTTGCCAGCCAGTCTGAACTCCCTCCCTTGTCAAAGAAATAGGATATGAATTTTGCACAACATCTTGTGGAGTATCGTACTACAGAGCCATTGATTTTCCATACCATGTTTTTGATTTAAGTATTGCTGTCTGAAGGTATTGATGGGTAACAAGAAAAAACGGATCTCTAGGACTGGATTAAAGTAATACATGTATTTGAACTACACAGAGGTCCTCTTTGTTCATCATGAGCCCACTTGTTGTTAGTCCAAGAGACTTAAAAGGGTAACAAGAACATCCTAAACAGTCCTCACCAAATTCTTCTAAAAACCAGAGTTTGCTCTGAAAAGCAATATGGTGAAAACTGTCCCTCTCCCATTTCTGAATTAGATCCATTCTCTGTCTGAAATCAGCTGCATCCACACTTTTCTCACTGACCATAAGGTAATATTTTACTATTTAATATGTATGTGATTTGTAGCCAATTTATGACAAAAGACACAACTAAAAAAGAAGTCTTTGTATATGAAAGAGAAATTGAAGTATAAGCTGGTTTTTTTCTGACTAATTTAATTCCATTTTCTGTATTAAATAAAGATCCACAACTGTAAACAGTTAATTAACAATTGTGTTGATAATGCATGAATCATGAAAGAAACAAGCTTATTGTCTCCTAGCTGGATCAATTTCTGTGAAATAAAGAGGAAAAAAGTTCTATTTATGTTCAAAAAGCAAAGCATATGTAAGTCAGTGCAAACATGAAGCAGTTCTGTTGTATACACACCATTTTTAAAGTCATACTTCCGACCATAAGCACAATTTAAAATGTAATTTATGAGGCAAAGTGGTACACTCCACCATGTAATAAATGAAACAGGAAAAGACAGATTACAACCTTCTTGTAAAGTCACTAAGCCAAATTCTGCTCCGATATACATGTACAACGGGAGCTGGTTCACCACCTGTGAAGATAGGAGGTGGCCTACATATGCAGAAGATGATAACCAAACCAGGTGATGATTAAATGACCAAGTGGGTTTAAAACTGTCTTCTTCAGTGATCAGCTCTTCAAAATAAGCCCTATTTTTCCTATTTGTCTGCAGTAGTAGGGACACTGACACTAACAAATACCAGAAGGAAGAAGTAGAAGGAAACAACATAGTATTGATACAGTGGAGAAGTGCTGTTAATCAGATGTGTCAAGCAGGTGGCCTTTGAAGAAGACAGGAAGCCATGGAGGCTAATTACACTTTGCTTCATGTTGTGTTGTTGTGAAAGGTAGATGTGAGCGTTTGTTTTCAGGCTACTGCAGTTCACACAATTTTGGTCGTGACTGGCTGTCAACTCTATACATTCCCATGCATGAAGACAGGACCAAAACTATCTCTAGTAGATACTTCCTTCATCCTGGCCTACCGCAGTGTAAAAAAAATATTGTGACTGGTCCCCTAAAGGGTGTCTTTTATAGTTTTGGACCAAGTAGGAAAAACTGCTGGAGATCCTAAATATTGACTTCCTCAGGTTCTTTAACTTTTGATAGGGTCATGTATTTCATATAGGAAAAATAAATGTCTGGTAAGAGATAAAGAAAGCAAACAGGCTTGGCATGATTAGTAGCTATGACTTACAGCGTGAACACAGAGAATTGAAAAGCGATATGCTTGGGACAGTCTGGTCTCTTAGGATACTTGGTCCTGGAATTGAAGATGTCTCTTTACAAGTATTCATGGTTGAGAAATTAGTGAGGTTTCTTACTATTGACTTCACAGTCCTGACCTTGCTTGAGGCTCTGTGGTCAGCAGAAAAATCACCCCCTGCCATGGGCAAGGGCGTTGGCCCAAGTAATCTGTTGTGTATATTCCACTGATGGAAACAAGGTATCCCAGTCCTAGCAGTTATACCTAAAGGAGCTTATACACCTTATTCCTGCCTGACCTCAGGTGCTATAGGCCCATCTTTTGTTTAGGCTCCTCAATCCAAAGTACAAGTAGTCCAGCAGCACATGGTATATGCTTTTCTGTAGTAGCTCATGTTCTACTCTATTCTCTGACTACACGATTTTTGAGATGCTCCTCTATTCTAAGTCCTCCTCTAATTAAACTGGAATACATATAGGCATTGTGCATCTCAGGATTTACACAAGATTTTAAACCAGAAATATCATAGAAAATCCCATACATGGACAAGCCAGAAGTCTTCTTTTTTTCTACCAATTCATCATAAAGCTAGGAATCAACAACCTGAATGTAGCTAAATTTTTAAAAACAAACAAACAAACAAACAAAAGCTTTCTTAAGTGGTTTTTGGTCTAGCCAAATTGTTGAAGTAAGACTCTGAAGAGATGACAAAAACCCCATCTTGTGCCACAGATGCTGGCTGATCTGAGGTATGTCATTTAGCTTACACATAATCAGGATAACACTTCCCTACCTCAAGTGCATGTGGTGAGGATAAAACTGACTAATGATTATTGCCCTCTTGAATATTGGGAATCAGACAGTCCAGTGAAATGAAATTAACTGAGACAAAATGCAGACTGCACAAGTACATAAAACAGCCTGAAAATATTTCTAAATTTCTACTTGTATAACCTGCTAAATTTCCTTAATTCTGTGTCTACACCTAGTACTATTTTCATAGCTCTGCCACTGATTCAGTGCACAGCCCTCGTTAAGTCAGTTCAGGACTTTGTACTGCTTCCTAGTTAATGTCTCCTTCCTCATTTTGTACACCTGCTTCTGTACACTTGCCACTGTACACAGTCTGTAAAGTATACTCAAAATACTCAATTTTATTCAATGCATATGAAATGGCATGATAGACATAATGGCATAAAGTAGGAACATTGCAAAGACTACAAGCACTGCTAGATGCAACAATTGTAATCCTGAGTAGGATCTTGCAGTTGCTGACATCACTGAGAGAAATATCAAACCACTTATGCGAAGTCTGGGAATTACTAATGACTAGATAGGTTCAGGGATAGAACTCACAATTACCTTTATCCACCTCATAATACTAGTGTATTTATCTGTTGATTCCTAGATAAGACTTCTGATCATTCAGGATATTACTGAAAACTGTACCCTCATTTCAAAGTGTGCATATAACTTTAAGACTCTGATGATGCACTGGTATGAGTGTGTTTCAGTAACACTGAGAACACTGTCTAATTCTTATCCTTTTGGGAGAAAAAGACATGAATATTTGAGAATGCATATTTAGTTTCCAGAAGCATATTCTCTTTAATCGAAATATATTTATAATCACCAGATGTGATTAATGTATATTTGTAGGTAACTGCTCTGATTTTGAAAAAAAAGAAAAACCTCAAAAATCTCGTACATCATGTCTCCAATTCCTCTAAAATAGCAGTGTGAGTGTACACTGGAAATAGCTGAAAGATCATTCTGGTGATCTAATTCAGATTTCATAGCAGTATAAATCAAAAGTTTCTCTGAGTGCACTAACAACTGAATAATTTGAAAAAAAATCTTTTTTATTTGTTTCTTCTGCTTTGGCTTTTGATTAAATGGCATTTTGAGAAAAAAACACTTTCTACTAATTTTTAAATTTCACTTAAATTTTAGGTAATTGCTTTTGCTGAAAAATGTTGATTTCTAATTGGAAATGTGTGGGGATTTATTAGTGTCTTTCAGGGCATAAGAAAATGAGCAGAAGGGGAGGAAAAGAGAGGGGGAACATGTTCAGACCATTCTAACAATGGAATTATGCCAGTCAAACAGAGAATGAGGATTCATGTTTTCTTCTAACTGGAAAGCATGATCATACATAATGTTGTTGTGCTAACAGCAGGTATGCTATTTTAGAAAATGGCCCCCGAAATAACATTCTTCATCATTCTCAGTTCTAGAAGTTTAGATATTCATGTGTTAGTACAGGTTCACACCTTATGAACACTGAAAAAATGGACGCAATAGCTCCTTAGTGAAGAGTAATACCTGTATCTTCTCCATAGCACTGATTGTATCGGGATGGTGCTGCTTGTGTTACTTCACCTCTGATTACTCCAGGATTGGAAGCAGTCAGTCATATGAGTTTGGCAGCTGCAGGATCCAGATGTGCAGCCCTTGAAATGAATCTCTCTGGCAGTGGCAGCTGGCTACCACTTTCTCTTTTCTGTTTTTCTCAGCAGATGTTACGTGATTGTGCTGTGCATCACACCAACATTATTCATTTTCACACTATTTTCTTGTAACAATGGGGAACTGACTCACTGTGACATGTTTTTGATGTGGAGAGGAACAAATTATACAGAGAGGTCTGTTTCTCTTGCCTATGTTGCTTCAACTTCTTTGACCTGAGTGGATTTAGTCTTGATTTAGGTGGACTGAGGAGAATAAGGTTCATAATGCATGGTAATCCTACACCAGCAACAAACCAAATTCATCATTCCTCTCTGTTTTTTAAACAGTGCAGAATGCTCCTGTCATTTTTCAGAAAAACTAACCCGGACAGTACACTGGGACTGAGAAGGAGATTCTTATAACTTCTGAAATAGTTTGCTAGCAGACTTTAAACCAGAGTTAAACTAATTAAAGTAACACTGGAAAGGGAACAGTTGACTCAGTCATTCTGGAGAATATGGATGGGGATGAAATTGAACAGCCTGTGTAAAAAAAAAGGCAGAGATAATACAGAGTAATTTTAAATCAGGCTACAAATACATTTTTGGTACACCAACGTTAGAAAAAAAAGCTTTTAAACTTAAAACAATGACTGAGTAAGAAGTAATATGAAGAGCAGAACCCAGGATAATAATATACCCTGCTTATTACTCTGTGGCACTAGGCACTGACTAGTCCAGATAATCTAATGATGCATAATCCAAAGCTGGCTGCACACATGTTTATTGTGTAGTCCTTTGTTCAGACTTATTCCCTTCTTGGATTTTGATCAGTTCAACCACATGCAAAACAAGAATGAATTGGACATAATTCTCCTGGGTTTTCTAATTAAAAAGAAGCTTTAACTGAAATTTATTAGGGAAAGATAAAATCTCACCAGTCATTTTCTGTTAATGGTAGGGGATGCTGTGAATTTCTGGGCTCTTCAGGAACTGTTCTTATGACATATGCAATTGAAATAGGAGGATTGCTGCCTGCAGTTGATATTGGAGTACGCACTAGTCATCTCTGTCCCAACAGTTTCGTCTAAAAAGGGGACTAAAAGGGGAAAAATAAATGCATGGATTTTGTTTGTAAATATATGATCCTAGATATAATTGGAATACTCGGCATCCATTATTCTGGTGGCCAGTTTTGATTCTTATGGAAGTAATTTCTCCATGCATCTTTTTGGTTAGTCTAAAGGAGGAATATTCTCCCTTCCCCTCTGCATATGACAAGAGTGTCTCACGTTGGTGACTGACAGTGACTCAATTCTGAAGTCCCAAATGTATCAGGATATATAAACAGGGCATGGCTGCCTGCATATAACCAACCCAAATTCATTCTTCGCTTTTGGCTCATGGAAATAAGTCTTGAAGTACAGACTCTATGTTTTCTTCACATCCTGTAACACAGCGTGTTAATAAAAGGAAGGAGCAGACATCACTAGGTTTGATACATAGATGTGAAATACCTCTCTGGTGTCTCACAGGGTTTATTGGGAAATAGTTTTTATTCTGCATGGTAAATTTGGCAGCTGCTGTCTCCATTTCCTGATTTCCTTTTACTTTATTCATCCTATGTCTTTTTCCCAACTCTGCAAAGATTTGGGTCTGTATCTTGATAAAGATTCTAAGGACATCCAGCTGCTACCGCGCTTTGCAGGAGTGCCCATATACAACCGCTGAAGACCAAAAGCTTGAGAAAGACTGTTTAAATAATTGTTTAGCATGTAGCTTTCTTTAATTGCTTGAGTTACATCCCAGCAGAAAGAGCTGAGTGGTAAAATCAAGTGGACTATCAAAAACTCTTTTTTTTTTTTTTTTTTTTCCAGTTCTAGTTTCCACTATAATTCCTGAGTGTTCCCATTTTGCTGTCTTGGCCTAGCCGATAAGAGCTAGATCTCTGCTTTTTTAAATTCTGGACAATGTGGTAGAGGCCTGTTGGCTTTTCACTGGTTATGAAATTGAGACGTATAGAAGAACCTAACCAGGCTTTTCCACTGGAATTGCTTCCAAGCTGGCTCAGGTAGAAGTTATGTGGTTCTGGCAACATTGTACATTTTGAAGGTATAGGGTGCAAAAAAGAAAAAAACAAGCAGGAAAAAATGGGATAGAAAGAATTCATTTTTCCCTAACATAAATCCTTTTTTATCTTTAGCCATTTTAAAAGAGTGAAGGACGAAGAAATTGAAGATTTATTTACTTTATTCTTGATTAACCCTTTATTGCCCCAACATATATTGCCAGTGATCTTTATTCTATTTTCTCTTTTATTTAGTTTTGTCTTTCTTATTTTAAGCACCACAAAATCTTTTAATCTCTCTTTGGGTAGGATTTATATAGATGCAATATAAAAAGTCATCAGGAACATTAAGCGGTTTAAATTTGTCAGATTAGTATTAAACTTATAGGATATTATCTGAGCTAACCTAAGACAGTGAATTCTGCTTTGTACCATAAAGAAGCCTGAGACTTCTGCTGGTGCTTACGTTATGTTCCTTACTGCCCTATTTTATAAGGACAGGATGTCTGTTGGGTGGTAGCAGAGCAGGAGAGTTAGCATTTTTAGTTCTGTACATGAGCACTGCTAAGGAAAGACAATTCTCTTTACATTCAAAATAGTTTCCCCGCTCCATTCACCAGCTCCAAACTCAGCTCTCATGCCCTAGCAGACTTGGAGGTGATTAGGGTAGCAGGGATCAGAATTAGTCTGATGCCTTCATCAGCTTATCCTCAAAGGCCCACAAATAGCAAGTTATGTTTTCTTTCTGTGCAAGTTCTATGAGATTAATTTTCTATGTCTTTGTGTTACTTTTTGCCTGCAAAGCTTCTACATCTGGAGCAAAAGAGAGCCCCCTAATTTCATTCTTTCACCCTGAACAGAGTCATAATCTAAGTGCGTGTGGGGAGAGGCATGTTAGTAATAAGAGAAGGAAATAGGGTCACCTGTGAGAGACAGTCCAGATGAGATTCAAACAGAGAACTGTAGTGATGATTTTTGAGAAAATTGGATGATGGGACTTCTGCAATGCAAGTCTGATCTGGGCTTGGCTGAAAAATACCAAAAAGCTTAGGTCAGAACTACAAGGTTCAGTGCTTCTAAACATATATAATAAAGGAATGCTGCTTCTGCCTTGCATTTTCTCCCTGCTTAATAGAGGTTTTGAGCCATATTTCATGAGGACACACAAACCTTTCTAAAGGCTACCTATATTTCTGATATCTTTTATAGTTAATTCAAGAAAATGTATATTTTTAAACGCATATGGTAGTAATTGTCTAGCAAAATGGTTTCTATCTAGAAACAACTGGCAGAGAAAGGAGGAAAAAACTGAGAACAGTGCAGGCTCCAAGAACATTCCCAAAGGACAATACTTCCAACAATAGGAAGATTAACATGGGAGAATGAAAGGCACATGCTAGAGTCACAGCCTTTTTAAGTTCTGTTATCAGTTGTTGTAGGATCTAAATTCTTTTGGATACTCACTTTATTTATAAGCATGAGAAAGACTGACAGCTTTAAATGAGGGGTAGGTGTATGTCAGATTCTTGGCAAACAGTCAGAGCTGCAGCTCTTGGGTGGTGTCAGGGAGGGAGGGAGGAACACAGTCCTGAAAAGACCTCAGTACCGCAAAAATTCCAATTGCAGCCCATTTCCCTAAGCATTTTTGTTATGTCTCTATACTGTCCTTCTTTAAACACATAATTTTCAAAGACTGCACACATGCAGTGTTTTATAGACTGCCTAGGTCAATGTGCTTTGCTCAGAAGAGTTTGTATGCTCTATTGTCTCTGCCACAGATTATGGTAATGCTCTCTCTTGTGTTACAAGATTTTTTCTTTATTTTTAATAGGACAACAGCTTTCTTTCCTTCTCTTTTTGTGTGATCATGTTACAACTAACCCAATTCCACAAAGAAAAGTAGTCAAACAGAAACAACACAGTGTGCTTACCCAAATTCTTGGGGACTAACCTCTCGTTATTGACAAAATTTTCATTATAAGAGTACAGTTATGTTTTACAGTAAGAGACAGAACTGGGAGAGGGCAGTAAGTGTTGACTAGTCTCTGCTCATTTTCCAAATGCAGTTCGGCTTAGCACATAACATGCACAGACAGCAAGCACCAGAAACAGACACACAGAAAGAACCCAATCTCAGCACAGATAAGTTTAAAATAATAATATAATAAAAAGAGCAAATAACATTTTGCAGACATCTAACACAGAGTAGTTTACCCTGGCATTAACCTTAGTCTAATGATGAAATTATATTTGGCACTGCGGTCAATAACAATGGATACACTGTAGCCTGTGTGGTTTATACATTTACCTAGTGCTTTACTTGGGACAAAGAATTTAAAACAGAGGCAATGCAGAAAAAATGCAGGTTTAAGTTTACTGTAATATAAATACACATACACATTGCAGCAGATGTTATTCATTGGCAAGTGCTGCTACATAATTATGCTGTGAGCTTCATAATATTTTAATGAGCTTTTACCCTAAATAGCAATGAAAATGGAACAATAGGAAGCTCTCAAAAAGCAAAAAACTTTGGGAACAGGGGAACTTGTTAAGTATTTTCTTTTGGGGAGGATTGTCTTTGGGGAAAAACCCATAACATACATTAGAAAACATCAGGATTGAAATAATGTCTGAGTTCAGTAAAGCCGAATCAACTTCAATGCATGGGTAATCTGCAAAATAAAGGGGTTGGGTTATTTACTTATTTCTTTATTAATTCATTCATTCTTTTTTTGTATAGTACATTTGTGCTAAAGGAAAGTAAGAAATGATACTAGTGTAATTTAAGTTGAGTTTGTTTTTTAATGCTGGGGAACTCTTAAGCAGCACTGTAACAGTAGTGCTGTTAATATACTGTGGCAATTAAGTCCTAAAATAAATAATAAAAAACCTTAATATTTATTATAAATGTCATGGTGTTTTAAACATTGTTATACATAGAGTAAAAATCTTTGGGGATGCATGGCAAGGCAGCCAGTGAAGGGTTTGAGTTATTTTCTCCAAAAGAAACCCCAACCACAAAATACAAACACAACTTTACTAGGGAGAATTCCAGCGAAAAGTGGAGAAATCTGATAACCACATTAATGTTCATCATTTTAATTCTAACGATCTGTAAAAAAGATCTCTATTCTGCCCTGGATTTGGCATGCCACCAGCTACCTGAGCACATAAAAAAACCAAATGTCCACCTCCTCCCACCCGAAGCAGCGTAATCCTCTTGGATTTCATTTCAGCAGACCCCCCGTTATGAACTGTTTTGACAGACCCCTCTGTACCTCCCGCTGAGGCAGTTTTAAGCACAGGAAATCTGCTTTTTGTTTGGGCCTCCTCCCAGTGGATTCATGGGATTCTTGCCGTCAATTGCACTGGAAGCCCTTTCTCCTGCCAAGGGATGGGATGAGCAGGCAGGCAGCAGCAGGGTGGGCGCAGCATCTGGCTGCAGTTGGTCTTTGGCAGCGACCCTCCCATCCCTTCCTGTCCTCCGGCTATAGGGGAAGGGACCAGAGCCGTCCTCCGTGGGTGTCTGTGGCAGGAAGCCGGGGAGCCCACGGCCTTGATCTGCTGCAGCCACTGGAAGTGCCCATGATGGTTGAACACGGGAATGAAATCCAAGTGGATTGTTGTGATGCAGGACTGCAATCAAGATAATTTTGGTTGAACTGCTTGTATCCTCAGTTTACTTTGGGATAACCCATGCGTCTCCTCCCAGCTTTCTCTGCTCTGATTCTGTGCCAGGTCGGAGGATAGCAGCACTGACTGTGCAGAGATCATCTGGCAAAGTCCTCCCTGCCTCTTATTTCCTGGAATTGCGCCTGAACTGACTGGTGAGCAGGGCCGTACCAGTTTTGCTTTTATATGCTTTCAAACCTCACACAGGGATACATGGAATGGAAAACTGGTGTAATTTGATGCTTGAAGTCCGTATTTCTACAGTGAAAAGTGTAATATCTAGAGTTTTTTCCCTTCTGTAGGGCATTTGCAAATACACTTGGATACATAAGAGAAAAGAGAGAGAGATTTCCTGGGCTGGAAGCTCATGTGCCATCAGGGGATCCAGATGTTCCAACGTCTATGGGTAAAACTCATTCCATACCTGGAGGATGGAATACTGGCCTGTCCTCTGCATCTCACAGGGAAGCACCTTAAAGGAAGAAATGGCTGGTCTGCCATCATGGAAGGGCACAAGAAAAGGGGGAAAAAAGGCCCTTAGGAAGCTTACCATTTCCATACACAGAATTTGAACATCGCATGCACACACAGAATTTGCCAAACAGTTTTTATTTGTTCACAAATCCCAACTGATATGTACAGGAGCATATCCTGAACAACGAGCTCAGGGTTTCATTAACATGGAAGCCAAGGTTTGCCTGTACATTTCATCCAACTTATTAATGAAGTAAGAGCAGGTGGGTAAAGTGACTTGTAAATGAAGGTGTAGAAAACAAGGAGTAGAGATGTGGGAAAGAATTAAGAGTGGTAGATGAAGATGGTTTTCAAACTCTGTTTCTGTTCATCCCTATTTTCTTTATTCACTTACATCTTGAGGAAACGCTGATTTGTTCCTGCTAAGTTTGAAATTCTGAGATGCATCATGAGGTGAAAACCAAATTTATATGAAATTCATCCAGCATAAATTTCTATAAATCAGTAGAAGGACACATGATCTTCACAAGCTGGCAGAAGGTAATCTTGGGATCCACCTCCTGCAACATTTTAATCCTGCCCATTAAACTGCTACTTAATTTAAAAGTACATGTGCACCAAATACTTTGGGAGGAAGCTGAATTGAACTTGCAGTCTCTTTACGATGTTCTTTCTCTTTGATGCTGTCTTTTGAGCAAAGAATTCAAAAAGATAATCTGCCTAGGAAGAATGATGTGGGCAGTACAGATAGCTCTTTTTTTACTGGGGTGATTACTTTTGGTGATAAGTTTGAGAAAGATTGTGTCTTGTTCTACTGTACTTCTACTCTGAACGCCTTTACCACAAACACAGCAATACCAATGACCTACATAGACAAATGTGTGACAGAAGAGCAGTGGTCAACAGAAGAATATATAAAAGCTGCAGGGGGATCAGGGACGGGAATGGCATGTTTCTCATGAAGATGAGATCTTCACTGATCTTTGTTAGCCCAACTCTGGGAGTTGTGGATGTGTGAGACCTATGGATGTAGTTGCTTACTAAGCAATAGAAATTATGGGAAATGTTCTGCCATGTTCTGGGATGCTGTCATGCATCTTTAGTATTGACAAACTACTGGTCAGGATAGGCTGGTTTATAAATGCTAAGCAATGTTCTGTAGTCCATGATGTTTTCACACTGAATTAAGCATTTTTGCTCTCATTGCCTTACAGATAGCAAGAAATCATGACAGAAGTTGCGAGGTGGTTCAGGAAAGATGACCATATGTGGGTGTGTTTATATTGTTCTGCAGAGTACTAGATCAAAAGTTTTTAATCTTCTTAGTACTAGATCAAAAGTCTTTAATCTTCTTGGTCTAAAAGCAAGATTTACCTTTTTTTCTTTTACTATTTTTCTCCAGTTTGAAATGTTCAGAACATAAATCATACACCAAACTAAACTTCTTTTTCTAAAATTAATTGTCTTTTTTTAAAGAAAACTACATACATATAAATCATATTGCTTCAAAACTTTCCTCTTTTTTAGGCAACATTGAACATTTCAGACTCTGGTTTTCCTTTTTATCTTCTGTTATTTGTTTTCACTGAATGCAATATAGTGAATCCCACTCAGAACCTTCAGGGGATGAAGCTGCTGTATGTATGTTTTTAATTTGATTTTGGTTTACTTTTTTCCATTTTATTACATTTTAAAACTGCCAACTTTGGAAAGCTGCAAGGTGTTTATAGTAATAATGGAGAGTATATCAAGATGATGACAATGAAATATGCATGCTGTCCTCCAGACCTTCTTCAAGCTAGAAAAGTTTGGAAACAAATGGAAAATGGGGAGTGGATTGTCACAACTGAAAAGGAGAAATAAATTGAAATCAATATGACTGAAATCAAACATCAACCCTTGGACTGTACTCAGTGACAAAGAGAACAGATAATCAGCACTTATTTTAAAGCTTAACATTTTTCAAAACATATTTCATGAAGCACTTCGGAAAGATGGAAGACTTCTAAAGCCCCTGTAATGGAAACTTGTACAAAAATTGGTTTCAAACTTTGTAGTCTACTTTAATAAAATTGACTTTAAACTTGTTTACTTTAGGACAGAATTTGCTGTCCTGTTGGTTCGTATTTATCTTTAGGCTTTTACTCACTTTTAAGAATTATGCAAGTTTTAAAACTATTGATAGAATACCAGTCTCCTCTCTTTCCCCCCCTCCCACCTCCTCTCTCTCTTAGAAATTATGTGTGTAGTGTGATTCATAGTACAGGCACATATTTCAGGAAGCTGCATTGCATGATGGAATGAATTATCCTAACAAAGCTGCCAAGAGCACCTAGTTATTGAATTCACCATCAACTTGCCACAGTGTCATAAGCCCAAATTTATGGACAGGGGGAAACAAAAAAACCCCAGAATTTTTGGCTTTTTTTACAAATTACAGGAGAATAGCTGGACTGTTAATCAGATTATGCTTTATCAGTAGATTTATTGCCACAGATATTAATGTGTGTTTCTCAGGCCCCTACAAAGGATAGAAAACTCTGTTGAGGATCTAGGACATACACCTTCCTCTTTATTTAAATGTTCTCCTTTTATGACTGCTGGTTCAGTCCCTACCAAACATTAAGCTTGTTGCCATTGTGGATGACTAAGTACAAATTTATGGCATCATACAAGTTATCATGTAAATTGTGGACTCATCCCTCTCTTTACTGTTCTTTTCCCTCTAAAATGTAAACTTTCCAGATTATTATTTTGCTGAAATAATGAAATTTGAAGAGCTATACCTAGTTTAAAGGTATAAGCCTGTGTGCTTTGCCCTGATGATCCCAGTGTTCAGTGATGTTACATCAGCTTCTCTATAGCACATAACATTACTGTATTATGTTAGTCATGAGGGAAACGTTGACTTCCAAAACAAAACAATCCTTCCTAGATCTTGCCAAAAAGGTTTGAATTTAGATATCATAGTCCACTGGGAAAAATAGAGTGCTTTTCAATCTGTACTCTGTAGAGCATACTGTGCTTGTTGTAACGTCTCTTATACAGTGATAATTTTTTTGTGCTTTAAAACGTTAAGAGCAGCAAGCAAGGCTTTTCAGGGTAGAGGCCATATCTTCTTACATTTACAGTGCATCCATTACGATATCTGTTCCACCTTCTGAATAGGAGTGTAGTACACATATTAAGTGATAACTCTAGATACAAAGAGTAAGATGTCATGGAAGCTTGAACACACGGTTGAGGGAGGAAGAAAGCTTCCCCTTCCCTCCCCCTGCCCTATGCCCTACAGATCAATTTGTCTCTATTAGCTAAAGATGGATATACTATAACCACATTTCTTTTCATCCTGCTTTTGGGTGAACAAGAATTTACAGTTGCCTTTTCAAAGAAAATAAAATTCCACCTGACCGTTTACTAAACGTAAGTAAGAGAAAATTAGACACTCTTGTTCCATCCACTCAACAACCAGTTTTTGTTTTGCAACTAAGTGAGGATCTACATCATTTCCTAAGGGTCACCATTCTCCATCAGGTAGCACTTGTTGATTCAGTAGTAATTATCTTCTTGAGATAGCATGGATTAAAAAAATGCAACTAGAAAATTCAACACCAGAAATAGAAATTCTAAGCTGTTGATTGCTCAGTGACAGAGATATAAAAAACATTGCATCCATAGCTTATGAAGGGAGAATTGTGCAGAAATCTTTCTTATACTTACTAGACAGAGTGTTATAAAACCAACTCCATCTGTTTAATTTTCAGGGTGGATTTTTCAGCTTTACTATGGTTTATAAAGGTGCAAAGTGTCCTTTAATACATGTGTTTGTATTGCAGTAGATATCTAAGTGATGAAGGCACTCTTCTACATGAGTAATATTTGTAGTCCTCTGTGTTGAGATTTTATAAAAGTTGCCTCTTTGTGACAGCCTGTCATACTTAGGAAAACTGTGATTGTATTGTGCTTGCAAATAGGCATAGCCAAAACATTGACTTTTGGACCAAATACATCACTTCCACCAGAGTGAAGGGTCTAACTGTTGGTGGTATTAGACGGGAAATTATTTATCTCACTAATATTTATGTGTCCATCTGAAACAGGATATGTAACATTTTTACTGCCTTGCTGTGCAGAAGGGGCATGAGAACCTACTGTAGTCAGGAAGACTAAGAGCAGTGAAGGAAGTATCTTCATCAGTGCTTTTTATCATCCATATAGAACATCTCCAAGGCATGAATTTGGCAGGAAGTAAATGTATATCAGCTACATCGGCCTTCATTTATAACTACAAGCAATTCACTATAAATTGAACTTTATTGAGCAAAGGACTAATGTTTGCTGTTCTATATACAAATTCAGTAGTTAAAAAAATCAGTCAGAAAGTTTTCCAATCAATGTCAAGAACATTAAATGCATCAATTAAAAGATAAGCACTGAAGTAATTTTCACTTGACGGGGTTACAGCAGAAGTAAACCTACTACCTGGTGGTTGTTGCAAGACTTGCTTCCATGCCAGTCAGCATTTATTGCTGCTAATTATTAAATGCATTCTAAAATGGCAGTTATAAAATGGCAAATGGGCCTGAATGGCAATCTTGTAATCGTGCTGTAGTAAGTCACTAAGATTTTCTCTATCACAAAGAAAGTGGCTGAATGAGAGCAAGTAGCATTGTCCTATCTTCTCAAAATCTCTACAGACATATTCCATCCCAAAAATGAAGTTATTATGGATATGGCAGTATGAATTAGGAGCTGCTACAAAAGGAAAAAAAACATAATTGGAAGTTAAGAAGACTAAAAAAAATTGTAAATGCTCCATACAGAAGGAATCACAACAATCTAGAGGATAAACTGTACATTATATTTATATTGCATATTCAATATAGGATGTGTGAATTCACAGTCATTTAACCCGTGATGGTGCAACCATGTCACTGAGCTGACATGCCAAGCTCTGGAGAAATATGATGTATTTGGTCATGACAAACAGTATAGCAGTACGGTTTGAGTAGATACTCCAGGAGGCATAGCACCACAAATACACTGGTATCTGTGGGCTACTATGAAATAACACATTTGCCCTTTTCTGAGGATCATGTTTTCATAAGACTTCATGACAGTACATCAGCACAGCCTCTTGTTGGGAATTTTTCTCCTGCATAAATTCTAGGAAGTCTGAAACTGGAAGCTACACTGAGCAAAGGCAGATTAGGTCATCCGCATTTGGCAAGAGGAGCTGGAGAACAAACATGGCTCAGCTATGACAGTCTTTGGCTGAACATTTTCACTGCAGTTAGTGTGAAGTGCTAATACATCTTGCCCTATATCATGGTCCTTCTGGCTGTGACAGACTTGCAACACAGGACCAATGTTAGCATTTGGATAAACAAACGTAATGCATTTCAGGAAGGAGAAAATCTGTAGCTGAACCATATTCAATCCTACCTTTTTTGAAGTAGCATTTTCAAAAATATTCCTTGCCCCTAGGAAAGAGAGTTTGAGATTCATTTCAAAGTACTGGTGTCCAGATATTCCTTTCCTAAAGTTCCACTGTTGCAGCTATCTAAAATGTCTGCATTAGCCAGTATTTTACTTAACAGTCCATTAGAAATTTAAGATGAAATTTATTTCCTTGTTGCCATCTGAAAATCTCTGGCACATATTTTAAAATCCCTTACATGTCTGTATACTCTACTCCTAATCTAAATGCTGGGCCACTAGTACTAATACTTTAAAACAATAAACATTTTGGTTATGTTTATTGTTATCTGAGGTCGTGCTGGAATAATGTTTCTTGTTTGATTCCAGTGTGCCATTTTTGTATAAAAAGAAACCAATGAAGGGTAAAAGTAGTGGTTATGTGAAGCCAGAATTTGTTGATCAGAAAAAAAAGGATGATATGGTGAGTGTCCAAAAAAAGGTAACTGGAATGAAAGGCAAGGGAAAAAGTTGCAGAAATTTGTTTCATTTAGTTTAGAAACCTGAGGGAAAGCTGAAATGCAATTACAATCTTTGAGTACGAAAAGGTTTTACAAAGGAGGCTGTCATCAGTTGCTTTCTGTGGCTGACAGGGTATCAGTTTTTTTTGGGGGGGCGCGGGTATGGAACATCAGGAAAAGCTTTCTTAAATATGAAGACATGACCCAAACAATGTTTTAAAATACTGTGTTTTAAAAATGGGTTGAATAGTCATCTATTGACAATGGCCTCAATATACGTATTCTGTCTGTGAAAGGAGCTGGTCGTAAAGGTATTGTGGTGGTTTTGTAGCCCACCTACATGGCCTGGTTTGGCCATGCTTGTGGTATTATCTAACACTGCAGAAAGTCTTTGGATGAATATGGAATTGTGAGAGCCTCCTATAACTCTTTGTCCTCAGACTCAGAGACAGACCTGCGCCTATCTTAAATTAAAAAAAAAAAAAAAAAAAAAAAAAAAAGAAGCTAGTTTTCTGGTTAGGAACTAGGAAAAATATAGATATCTATAATTAACAACTACACCTGGCTCCAACCTGGAGGTCAAGACGTGACCATCTGAGTAGAGAAAACAAGAGGAAGACAGATAGGAAAACATAAAAAGAGAGCATTTGAGATGCAACAATAAATACCGCTTATTTTCTTTCTTGATCCATCCCTCTATCTCTCTGTGTTTGAGAATTCCCAGGGTTCTGGCACTTCTCATGTTCTTTCCTCCCTGGGGCCCGGGTCAA
>VZTQ01006281.1:0-13502 GCA_013400755.1 Pelecanoides urinatrix | reverse complement strand
TTTCTCTCCACAATAACTTCACTCTGTTTGTCCAGTTTTGCTTTGGCTATTAACAGTTTTGTTCAGGTGATTAAAGCACTTCTTTGTCAGGCTTTGGGTTTGTTTGGGGTTTTTTTTGTTGGGGTTTTTTGTTGTTTTTTTTTTTAATTATAACTTGAATCCTGGGATGGGAGGCAGTTGTAAATTCACCTGCTGTTTCTGTACTTGTGAGTAGCAAGTGTACTTGTATATATAAGTGAGTAGTTTTTCTACTCCTAGTTTGTTTCCCTGGGCCAAGATCTTAACTGGGGCACATCTCTGCATTTTATAAATGATCAATTAAATAGTGTCATCTGAAGTTAAATATGGCTATTGATCTCCTAATTTCCCCTTTTTCCTCCAAACTGTCAGTCATATCAATGAAAAGATTGGACATGTAGAATCTTGTGAATATGATCTTTTTACTATTTCCTATCAAACACCTAGAGAAAGTCTAAGGTTTTGAGTATGGAGTGCTCAGTGTTCTGAGTCCCATGAATAATGGTCCTTGAAATTGTTTTAGTCTTTTATTGTAAGAATAACAGAGCATATCAGTTGTAAAGTGTTAAGTCCTGTAGTTTAACATCATTCATTATCCCTTTTCATTGCAGAAAGTATCTATAGGGAAATGAAATTTCTTTAGCAGTCTTTCATTTGGTACTGAACATCATTTTAACTGTCCCCCCCATCTCCAGGATGGGAAGAACAAAATAGGTCGAATGCATTACTTTGGGCAAAGTTTTCTTTCTTCACCCTCCTATTTTGACATCTGATCCTCTATACCTCTTGAAGAAAAGGAAGAGAGAACAGCAGTGAAGAGAGGGATCACCACCTCAAGTTACCTTTTTGGTTTTCATTGTTTGTTGAAGAAAGCATGTGATCTTATTAGGCTCTCCATGATCTGACAAACTTGAACTCTTAACTCCGCTGTATGCAGAAGGCAGGAGAACTAAGAAATGAAAGAAGAAACAAGGTGGAATGTAGAAAGTAGTGAGGAGAAACTGGGAGAAAGAACTGGTGTCTAACAATTCAGATTTTGTTCAGGACTGAAGCTGGTGGAGATGAGTCATATCTCTCATATGCAGTCCAGTTAGGACCATCTCATGATTGGGACATCAAAGCCCAGGGTCCCCATTTTATCTTCTTATTTCATATTCACTGCTGAAGGTCACTTCCTGTTTCTGGCATCAATCTCTAGTTTTCTAAAAAGTGCCTTGTGAAAACTTTTCCCATGCTTGAGAAGTTCTTCATATAGTCAGCCAAAATTATATGTGTGTTTTCCTTCAAATATCTCCATAAAACTTCCTTATCCATAATGTCTAAAGCAGTTTGACTGTGATAAAGCTGTTAATGTGCCTGCCAGGTTGTTTGACATTATCTCACTGTTTTCTTCTCCATTTTTTACTTGTTTTGCCTTTTGTAAACCAATTCTGTAATTGTACAGTGCAACCATAATGTGCGTATCAGTAATGTTAAAATAACGACAAAAGTAATCGAGGAAGCATAATCAAATAAAGCTTTGCTTTGGAATGTTCCAACGTTTTGAACAATAGTTCCCTTCCAACACATATGACTTCAGTGTCAGAAACAGAAATTTAGCTGAAATTGAGAGACAGTTATGGAGAAGTTAAGAATAAAGGATGGTAAACTTAACTTTCCTGAAAGCATATCTGACTTTCATTAGGTGCTTGGTGTGTTAAAATCTAAAACTTACAAAGCAAGAATGGAATAAGACCATCTATATTTACTATTAACTTTGCCATACAACGGTGTCAAGTTGTCCTTAGCTCATTTTTAGTAAGCTTATTGACAATCATGAGGTAAAGTTTCAATTGGTAAATTTTACGATTCCAACCTGCTTTCCACTCCAGTGCAGACTGGCAGTTGGCATGCTTAAATTAAATTCATAGCAGTTACTGTCAAGTTTGAAGGTACGGCAAGTTTGAGCTTTCTTCTAAAGCAATGAAATGGCATGAGTTGGATAGAAAAAACAAAAATTATCTTTTAAGCTTTGGCATAATCTCATTAGGTATTCAGTGGCCTATAGAAAGAACCAGATCCAGTGTCTAAGGGCAAAAAAAAAAATGACCACAGTAACTTGAATTCTGAAACAAATTAAAATCTTTAACAAACATGTAGCATGCTTTGAGTATTTACTACTGAACAGCTGGTGACAGGTGGACATAAGTATGGCCTGGCCTGCCAGTAAGCTTTTCATGTTGTTCAGCTGCAGCACATAGGGTCTGTTAATGAGGTTTAATGCAACACATTTGTAGCAGTGCCAGTAGCAATCAGAAAAAAAAAGATAAAAATCACCCAATGGAATATGATGGGACCCTTTGCGTGATGAGGCTTTTGTTAGGAACCTCCATAACTAATTTTAAAACTTTGCAGTGCTTAGATGAGGTTTGGAGTTTTTTATAAATTATATATGCATTACTTGCATATTGAACTTTCATGTTAGATAAATCCAACACCATCAGTTTTTTTTTCTTTACATAACTGTGGTGTTAATTGAATTTTTGGTTTTGTTTAAGACTGAGTCTGCCAAATAGTGAACTATATTTAGGCGTTTGGCTCAAAAGTACCCCCTGATATTGCAACTCCTGACACATTGCATTGCTGGAAAAGTTACTTGACTGATTACTGAGAACTGTAGAAATAATACAGAATTATGGAATCAATACCTGAATGAAATACTGCTTCCCCTAGCTGTCCAGTTACATGAAGTAAGCTTAGAATGTAAACTGAATATTATTTCATTAACAAGTTCAGAGTAAGGTCAAGTTCTAAGGTAGTTGAACTGCTGTATATAACCTGAAAATTATAAGTTGCTTGATTTCTGTTTCTGATCTCTTGTATTTTGCACAAACTTAGGTCTGTGTGTACCTTTCTGACAGGATTTTTTTTTCTTCCTGATACACAGCTCATGCTAGATACGTGGAATGAATCCATATTTTCAAATATAAAAAATAGACTTCAGGATAGTGCAATGAAGCTAGTTCATGCTGAAAGACTAGGAGAAGCTTTCGACTCTCAGCTTGTTATTGGAGTTCGAGAATCATATGGTATGTGTTGCACAGACCAATCTCTGTTGCTTCCTCACTTTAATGAATGAATTTTCATCACACAAAGTTGACAGTTACGGTGGTAGGATTGGAATGATTATCTCAGCATTTTGTATTGATTTTGTTGTTGTTGTTGGTATGTGATACCAATTAAATTCTGTTTAAAAATCTTTAACTTCTGAGTGATTTAGCTACCTATCAGTTACTGCAGAATCGGTGTTTTCAAAGAGCAAACTACTTTTTGACCTTTTAGGGTTGCAGATATAACCTTATGTCTGTGCTCCTTTCCGTACTGTTTCTGACTGTTCAGACAGTTTGAAGAAGAAATGCTGAACAGGCTGCGTCTAAGACTCCCAGTCTTTTTCTTCTTTGCAAAACAGATTGGTGGGTCTGAAACTTCTTATGACATTTCACCATTGCCTGCCTCTTCTTCAAAACTCTGCAGCCTGTTGAATATAACTTGTGGCTAATACTCTTTCAGATGACTTTATAGATGTCCAATTCTAATTTTTTTTTTAAAGCATATTCCATTTAAGGACTTTATTTATTTCTCTGTAACAGTTGAGAGGAAGGTGGAAGCTTTTTTCCAAATGGTGCAAAGCACTGCTGAGTAGCAGTAAGCTCACTGTCTCCATTCTTGTAAAACAGAAAAAACCCAAGGCAAAAAAAGATGGCTAAAGTGAAGACATTGGAATTCTAAGAACAGTGTCTAAGAAAAGCTCAGTCTGGTGGAGTTTTCACTTTATTAGGCATTATGCTGAGCTTTTATTTTCTTTTTTTTTCTTTTTTTTCTTTCCAATTTTGCAGTTGTATGTGTATTTCTGGTTACCATGTTTGAATGTCTAAAATGCTGGAGATAAGTATGCAGTTCTTTCCAGTTCCTTATCTAACTGTTTTTGGAGCAAAGACTGGACAATTTTAGGGATCAGAGTGCATTTATAGGATACTTCAAATTGTTCAATGCAACCTTTTAATACAAGACTGGCTTTAATGAGAGAGATTTGCTTATTATTAGCCACATAAGTTTCCAAGACTTGAGAGTAAGTTTGGGCTTTCTTTTTGCAGTTAACCTTTGTTCTAATCCTGAAGATAAGCTTCAGATATATCGGGATAACTTTGAAAAGGCGTATTTGGATTCAACAGAGAGATTTTATAGAACACAGGCTCCTTCTTATTTACAACAAAATGGTGTGCAGAATTATATGAAATATGTAAGTAAAAATTATGTTGTAACTTTGTTCTGAAAGTGTTAGTACTTAAAATGATTGCTCTTCTACTTTCGCACAGGCAGATGCTAAACTAAAAGAAGAAGAGAAAAGAGCACTACGATATTTAGAAACAAGGCGTGAATGTAACTCTGTAGAAGCAGTAAGTATAATGTGTAGAAAAAATGATGTATTTTATATTTATGTAGTATTATTACATTGCAGTTTTGATTTTTGTGTGTGTTACACTGTTATTTGGCAGCAGTAGGCTGACATGAAACTGTTGATTTTATGGTTTTTAATCATCCCATTATATTTTTCCTTGCAAAAATCTGTATTACTTTCCAATCTGGCAATTTACAATTTCTATGAATGTTTTAATACTAAATGTAAATCAAAAGTTCAGATCAAAGGGTAGGTTTTTATTCAAGTTGATTTTTATTCTTTCATTTTCAGGTATGATATTTTTTTTTCTATGCTTAACAATGAGAATGATGTTTAAAAATAAGCTGGCCAATCTAGTAGGTGGAGAGTTTCTCAGTGCTCATTTAGAATACCTGAAAGAGTTATTGTTCATTGCAATCAAAATAAGCAATAGAAAGCTCATTAAAACTGTTCTAGATTTCCTCTTAGGCTGAAATATGGCCATTTAATATAAAGGATGGTTTTTTCAGTTTTTCCTTCTCCCCCTTGACCCTTGAATATTTTACACAGTTCAGATTCTGGAGGAAGAATTAACTGCAATGAATAGTTCATAATTGTCTGTGTTGAAATTAGTTCAGGAAACAGATTATTTTAAATAAACGCCTTTTAAATCTGAATTTTCTGCAGTGGATCAAAATGTAATTTATGTCTTTTGTTAGGTTGTAAGTTGCTCATTTTGCACAGCTATAAATTGTAATCCATGTCAAAACACCTAACAACAGAGAGATGGTCCTGATATGTACAAGCAGTTTCTGCTCTAGATCTAGCCATACTGTCCTGTTCAAGCCAACCAGCCTGGTCCAAATGGAGTATGCTGGAATGAGAACTATTCTTAGCTCTTGGATGTATACTTGGAAACTAAGTAGGGTAGTTGGTGTTCCAAAAGTGATGGCTCCCTTGAGAGAAAAGAGGCGACAGAAATATTGAGCTCATTACTGGTTTGGAAGAGAGTTTACCACATTTACTAACCTACAAATTTTTAAGAAATATGGTTTCCTGTACAGATTTTATTCAAACTACATAAACTTCTATGAATCAGTGGATGAATTAATTATTTTATAGAGCACAGTTGTTGAAAACAGGCTAGATTTTGTGTCATGGCAAACTTGAGACAGATCAGACTTTGGTGTTCAGATGGCTAAATGAGCTAATTCTGTGTTTCATATATTTCAGCTAATGGAGTGCTGCGTCAATGCTCTGGTGACATCTTTTAAAGAGACTATTTTAGCTGAATGCCAAGGCATGATCAAACGAAATGAAACAGAAAGTAAGTGAAGCTTCAAGAATAATGCAGGATGAACTCAGCATCAACTGCATAAAAATAGATTTCTTTGTAGATACATCAAATTACTGTTCTTAATAGATTGTGGCAGTGTTTCGTAGATAAAATATTACTGCATGTGGGCAATATTATCCCACAAAAAATGACCATCATGGGTTAGTATTTTTTAATACTGCTTCTGAAATCTGTATTTACAATACCATAATTTGAATGACTAGATAGCTCTCATCTTACTTGAAAGAAAAGAATATTTTGTGCTCTGTTTTCTTTATTTTTCCTACAACTTATTTTCATTGTGTTGACCAACTCTGGTAAATGTTCCATGTGTCACTCCCCCTTTTCAGGTATGATACTTCCCCCTGGAAAAAAGTGAAGCATCTCTTTACAAAGTTGTTTTTCTGAAAAGTAGGGAGAAATTTTTCTTATTCTGATTATTCGTGCAGGACCAATAGGCCAATGAACAAATCTCTGCAAATTTTTCATCTGGTTTTATAGCCAGTATGTCACCGTGAGTTAGCTCTGCATGCCTTTTTAAAGTTTTAAAAAGTTTTTTTAACTCTGCTGACATAAATTGAGAGGTTAGTGTGATTCAGAAGTCTTGTGTTGGTCCTGTATGATAAACCAAAGTAGATAAGTCATTAAAATGTCATAATTCAAGTAGGGAATTTGAAAAAAATAAAAGCTGAAATCACAGGTTAATTTTTTTTTTTGAAGTCTCAGTATCCTGAAGCCAAGGAATATTTACTGATGTCTATATGAAGTTTTCATTTCTATGCAAATGTGAAAACTGTTTTATGACTTAGAACAGTGTAGAAAATACTTCTAAAGCTAGCATTTCATAAAATATTTGACCTTGAAACTATGTCATACTGATCTGTTCATCTGCATGATGAACTGGCAGTTCAGCAGCATGATTTCTGGCAGTAGTCCAGAGCTAAATCTAGAAAGCCACCAGACTTCTTATGAGTATATATTACAGCCTTTGGGAGAATACAGGAGGCTTATTTAAATGCAGAGCTTCAGAAGGGTTCATCTATAGCATCCAAAGCATCTTTCATTAGAAACTTGTTGAAGTATTCACACGGTCCTCTTTCCTTGCGGCTGCCCTGTAATACTGCTTGGTTGCAAAATACTTCCATTTAGTATATAAGAACTCAAGATCTCTTTCAAATCTTCACACACACCACACACCCCCACCCCCCGCTAGACCTACCTATGCTGTTTAAAATGTTTTAATGAAGGATGCAGGTGCAGATGATTAAAAAATGATTTACAGACTGGAGCTGTACATAGTAATATATACATCTGATAATATCCTCTGCTGTACTTCGCTTGTACATGTCTCTTTCTGATATTATTCGCCCCAAAGAATTTCTTTGTTTTCTTTATTAACAGCATCTGACAAAAAAGGGCTGGGTTTTTTGGCTATAAGCTGGGTGCTACTGTAAAATACTCTATAACATTAAGTACTTAATATTTACATGCTGTGCAAAGGAAGAAAGGCATAATGTTTTCCAACTAAAAACTATCAAAGATGTCATAACTTGCAAACGCTCTTCAGAATTGGCTTCGTGTGTTTTTGTTTGCTTATAGTATTGGGGATCGGAGGCCTAAATTTTATTCTTGAAATACTTCATAACAGAAATAAAAAGTAAACTTGGCTTTTGTGAATATAAAATGAAAACAGAACTTGTTTAAGTGCCCCAAGAACTACGATAAGGATTTCTTTACCTTTCAGTGTCATAACATGTTCTGAGAGAAGTTCCAGTGAAATGTTCCTTTTGGTTTTGGTTACTTGGAAATCTCTGAAGAATCTGTTTCTTTTTGGGTTTCTACAGTTTTAGGGATGCACCTGAAAACTTCCTTTGCCACCGTTTATTAGGAGAAACCACTGTATTTTTTTTTTTTCTTGAATTACTCATGCCATCGCTAGTTTACAGAAACAACTGTAGAACTCTTCAATTTTGTTTCCTTTTTTTGGCCATCTCTTCCTCCCTCTCACCCTGTTTTAAAGTAAAATGAAAAGATCCAGTAAAAGTTGAGTGAGCTTTTTGGACTTGCCCGATGTAAAACAGTGCTTCCATCACTTACAGTATATCTAAATTGCACTGAGAATACCTCTGACTTCATTTTTTTCTGGTTCCTGAAATCCCATCGTTTAGCCCATTGTGAGTTATCTCTAGTAGCATTGCAAGCTCTTGTTGAAGGTTGTTGGTAGTTTCCATTCTTTAATTTGCATTATTATGTTCTAAAAGGACTTTTTTCTTCTCTGCGCATTGCTTTTCTATTTGGTTCTGCAACAGTTGTTAGGATACAGAAGTTGATAACATCCTCAGTGGTGACAGGACCTTGGTGTTGCTGACAGAAATATTGCGGAGAAGAAAACAAAGACAGGGCCTCTGGCTTTTGTCCCCTTTCATAGTAGATATAGCATTGAGGAACTAAGTGAATCTATCAATTTTTTCCTATCAAAAAAAGAATCAGAGTCCATGATCAGTTTGTTCTACTTCATTAAACAGAGTCCTTTGCTGTGTTTAGTTCAACTCCCTGTGGTCTCTCTAAAACAGTCTGGTGGCCTTAATCCAGGTGTTCCTTTGTGGACAGCTTTGTCGAGATGATTATTGATGTTTCAGTACCCCTTTTTTTCTTCTTTTTTTTTTTAGCAGTGTTGAAATACCTTCACAAAAAGTAGACAAATAAACGTATCAGTTCTTGAAGTTTTTGAAGTGGTAACTTTCAGAAAAACAAAATAAACTCTTTGGGAAGACAGAAAGGAAAAAATGCTGTTTACCTTAGTCAGTTTTGGTTACTTTAGAATTTGGCATGCTTTTAATTAAAACAAAACATTGTAGATGGTATTGGAAGATACACAGACAGCTCTGTTTGGCTTTAATTTAAAAAAAAAAAAGTATCTTGAATCCATACAACTTCCTGCATAAACTCCTGTAGGCTTCCAACTGAAATCGGAATCCCATTTTTGCCAGGGATTTTAAGGCAGTTGTACTGAGAACCTGGACTTAATCCAAATTGCCATTGACTTTAGGGGGTTTTATTCAAGCTTGTGATACTATACACATAAGCAAGTATTACATTGCATTAAATATCTCTTTTTTCCTTCAGAAGAATCTCCTTGTGGGACCAGAATTAGAACAGTATTCAAAACATCTATCCTTTTAAGGGATGAACTGGATTATCTGTTCTTTACATATTCAGTGTTCCGTTGAGATATCCCTAGCAGAAATGCGGTATATTTATTTTTTATACAGGTCTTTGACTGGTGGTGCTTTATCAGTATTTGTATCTTTCAGAGTTGCATTTAATGTTTTCACTGATGGATAAAGTTCCAAATGGCATAGAGCCTATGCTAAAAGACTTGGAAGAACATATTGTTAGTGCTGGACTTGCAGATATGGTAGCAGCTGCTGAAACTATTACTACTGTAAGTATTGTTTTTTAATAAAATAACAATGAAAAAACAACCTTGNATGTGTGTGTGTATATATGTTTGTATATTGGAAATACTATCCTGAAAGTCTTGTGTTGAGACTTACGTGCTGTAGAGCTCTTCAGTGTAGAGAATAAAGATAAAATGCTCATTCATAGTATGCAGGCTTGAGGATGCTACATTATTATGGATTAGGGAATTACGTGTAAGCTCACACTGAATTCTATGGAGCCTTGTTTTTTTATTTGATTTTTTGGCTCTTTAACTTTAGGATTCTGAGAAATATGTAGAGCAACTGCTCACGCTATTTAATCGATTTAGTAAGTTGGTTAAAGAAGCCTTTCAAGATGATCCAAGATTTCTTACTGCAAGAGATAAGGTACGTGTTTCTGTTGATCAGTTGTTTTCAGTTTAAGAATTGTTGTAATTCATCTTACATCTCTGAAATCTTTGTGCCCATTCACTGTTAAATCTAGAAGCTGCTCATGCTCTAGTAAATACGCAGACTAAAATATTGATGAAGCTTACTACCAACTGATTAGCTTTTAATTTGTGTTGTAGTCATGCATAAAGTTGCATTTGTGTTCAGCTTTGTAATGTTGTAGAGCATATCAGAAGATGATCTTTGGGTTGAGCACCTTAATGTCTGATTCAGCAATACACTAATGTTTAGAATGTATTACATATTTGGGTGTAGTATCATGAAGATATGCAACCTGCTCCATGCAATTCCTTCCTAAGTAGTTGTTTAGAGGAAAGTAGTATGTTAATGGAAAAGAGGAAAATGCAAAACATCAGTTAATGGGAGATTGAGTCATAGGATTTGAACTCTCATGTTGAAAATCAAATCTGCAGACTTTGGGCTAATAAAAAAAACTGGATTAATTTCATGTTACAGTAATCTAAAAAGACAGAGAAAACCTTTGTGATTCATATGTTAAAGAGAGAAATTGAGTGAAGCACTAATAATCTGTAATTATTTTTCAGGCATACAAAGCAGTTGTGAATGATGCTACAATATTTAAACTTGAATTGCCATTGAAGCAAAAGGGGTAAGCCATGTAAAATTTATATGAATCAAGGTTTTTAAATTGTTAAAGATTGAGCTTCTCTTTTAAAACACCTTCTTTGCATTATGGAATTTCAGATTGCTTATCAACCTCTGGTAAGACACTCTTCACATGGCAGTGGATCAGTGAATAACAGCTTGTTTAAACTCAAATTTATTTGTAGTAATTGGGGATCTATTCTTTTATAGTAGAGTAGTGAGTCAATTTGTTAGCTGAATTTAATAATACCTTCCTAGGTTATTAATTCCAAAAACCTGAGTTGTATAACTCTGCCACAACTTCAGTAGAAGTCCTGGAGAAAACTGAGGCAGTAATCTTTATGGGAATAACTGTGGCTGATTAAGGTGTAACCATCCACCAGCTGTTTACCACCTACTCTTGTGCCAGCTGTGAGTGTGACCTGTCTGGGTGTTACATTTTTGTTTCAGTGCAGGATAACCAGATTAGTTTAAACAATTTCCAGTAGATTAAGCAGACCTGTGACTCAAGAAGAAAAACTATGCTTACAGTAGCCACTCTATTCACTCAGCCAAGAGAAGGTAGCAGTCAGTTAATTGATTGTTAACATTTAACATGTGATGTGCTACTTGAGTAGGAATCTGTATATATTTAGGTGGTTATGATTTTTTATATATAATTTGTAGTCTGATTTACTATGGAAACAAAGCTTATGTAGCTGGGCTGCCAGCTTGCCTTTCCAATTACTTCTAGTTAGGGGTGGATGGGTATAAATATCTGTTCATCATTCTGGCTTGTTTGGTTTTGGACTAATGGTAAGCCTGGACAGGGATTAGCCTTGCTGGTTTTATGTTGTTGGAGGAACACCTACACAAAAGACTGGATCCCTGCTTTGTATACTTCATATAGATGTAGGCAAGGTAGAGGAGTTTTTCAGGTCTCTGCTAATGTTTTCATTTCCTCTGGGAGCATCCCAATCAATACCTCATTCAAACTGTGTTTCACTCCTAAAGCTAAACTTGTCTAGTGATTTCTTAGATACCACCATGATGGCGATGGTCTTCTGTTCAGCATTATTCTTCCCAAGCTCTTTCAAGTTGTCTACATATACTGCCTGGTTTAAGTAAAATGAAACTTCACCCTGCTTAACTTGTGCCATTAAGTTCAGCCTAAGAACAGGGGATTTGGTTCAATTTTTCACTGTTGTCAGGATCTTGAAGACTCCTGTTCAGAAATACCTGAGAACACATTGATTAAATAAGGGTTCTGTCTTGTAATAACCAAAAGACTAGTGATCTGCTTTTACTCCAAATGGTCTTTAGGAGGGCAGAAGACACTAGCCTGCGAGCTGCTTCATGTAAAGAGGACAAGTTGTCTGAACTTGTCTGAACTTGCTAAAATGGAGTTTTAGCACTGTCTACACTAGTTGATGAGAAGGTGAGAGAATGAGCAAGAACACTGGATTCTTGAGCATCCCCACAGCTTCTTATCTGCTATCTTACTCGCTGCCTTTGTTTTGGGCCCTTGAGACTAGCAATCAATTTGGTGCCATCTGACCATAGAAATAGGGTTTGGTCCTTGGCACTATTTTATTCACCAGTCTAGACACAGGTTCGGAAGGCGACCTTGTGCTTGCATGCCTTTTGAAGAACCACAGTCTGTCTACTGTAGCATCTTCTCATTCAGCTTTAATCTGCTTTTAATTCGAAGCTGTTTATACCTGTTATAAAATAATTTTAATGTGTTACTATGCAATAGATGTGTCGGGTTTTGCAGTCTGTGAAATGCAGTGCAGGAGGCTGTTCTTGAAACTTTCATTAGAGCATACTGACAAGATGAGTGAAACGTTTTATGCAGCAGTTGTTAATTCTTTACTGGAATACTTATTGCCGTGCAATATTTAGTTGTTTCAAACTGTCGTTTGAACGTAATCCTTCATTGTTAGAGTTCTAAAATTAAAAGCAGTTGGAATGATCAAGCTGTAGAAACTGCCTGAAAATGTTTGGTAGTATTTATTCTTTCAAGAAGAAAAGTGAGTTATCCCTAATTTTTCATTAGTTTACAAGCGTATGAATTCTCCACCAGGATCCTTGCCAAGGGGATCAGGAAAGAGTGGTCTGTCTTGTTAACTGTGTGACTACTCCAGAATAGTAGGATTCTATACGGTTTGAAGATACGTTGTTCTTCTTTTATTTAGTGTTGGACTGAAAACACAGCCTGAATCCAAATGCCCTGAGCTTCTTGCTAATTACTGTGACATGTTGCTAAGAAAAACACCACTAAGCAAAAAACTAACCTCTGAAGAAATTGAAGCAAAGCTTAAAGAAGTGGTATGTTTTTGCTTTCTACTTCTCGATTATTCTGAAGAATGAATTTGTTTGGTTTATTTCCTTATGTGGGTCGAGGCCTTGATCTTCAAAAACAGTTATGCAAGGTGTAATAATAGGGAAAAGTTTATTATGTCAAGTGTGTGTGTGTTCAAGTCTTGTAAACCATGCAGTGTTTCATGTCTGTGTCAGTTCACAAAATTAGTATGCAAATTAATGCCTATATCAGACTATAATGTATTACAGTAACTAATGTTAGTGTAGAAAATAATACAGGAGACTTTTACATACCGGTGTCAATGTCTCTTCTGATTTAAGAGAAGGTTCTTGATGGTTGACAAAGAAATTGAACGTGCGATATTATGAAAGATTCATAGCTGATGCCTGTGATAGTATTAACATGGTTGCTCTTAAGGCAATGTAAAGTAGCCTTTTTCTGCTTCATAGTCTAGAGTGGCATTAGATCAGCATTGACTTGTCTGATTGACAATGCAAATAAATATATTAAAATCTACTTCTTTTACAGCTTTTGGTACTTAAATATGTACAGAATAAAGATGTTTTCATGCGATATCACAAAGCTCACTTAACAAGACGCCTGATACTAGATATATCAGCTGATAGTGAAATTGAGGAGAATATGGTAGAATGGCTCAGAGTAAGTAGCCTGACATCTTTCTTTGTTTGGTTATGCCTCTTGCTTGTGGTATGTATTCCCACTCTTGAACTTAGATATCCTTCTTGTTTAGGTGAGTTCTATCTTAAATTGCAGGCCACTCAGGACATCTTATACTTCAATTTTATTGCAATACGTTGTGCAAATAAAACAGTTTAGCTCTTTTCTAAGAGAAATGTTGATCCTAATAGTGGTAATGATAGATTTTAAAATATTTCACATATGATTATGATTTCAGGCCTTGGAACA
>VZTQ01006277.1:22790-40528 GCA_013400755.1 Pelecanoides urinatrix | reverse complement strand
TAATGAAGGTGGTGAAGCACTGGAATACATTGCCCAAAGAGGTGGTAGATGCCCCATCCCTGGAAACATTCAAGGTCAGGTTGGTCAGGGCTCTGAGCAATCTGATCTAGTTGAAGATGCCCCTGCCCATGGCAGAGGGTTTGGACTAGATGACTAGATGACCTTTAAAGGTCCCTTCCAATACAAACTATTGTATGATCTTATCCAAATCACAATACAATCCCAGTTGCTTCTCAGAAGTTCTCTGGTATGTCATGCAAAAAAAGTATACATATTTTATCCTTTTCCCTCCAATGTGTGCTGTCTGAAGGCAAGTATGTTCCAGTGCATTTCTTGTGCTGACACCATCTGTATCAACCAGGCTTAGGGATAAAACTTGCTAACCTGCTCTGCAAGGAGAAAACCTCATTAGCAGCTAAAAACTGGAGATCAGTAACTTGTTTTGGCTAAATGCTTGAGCATGGATGGGCTCAGATTCATCTCTGGCTAGTTTCAGCCATGTCATAGTGTCACAAATGCAGACCAATGATCCAGTCTTTCAGATTGATATAAAAATGCAGTCATAGGCATTTTAAACATAGAATTTTCTGACACCTATTTTATATGTCTGGGTGCAGGGAGTTATGATGAATTTATAATTTTCAACAGAAACTGTAACATCTCAAAATTATAAGTTATTTAGAGTATTTCGATCAAACACTGTACAGGGACAGTGAATTTCTTGTTTTCTATTGCCTGAATACTCACTGTATGCCTGATCACAGGAGAAAAAGGCACACAGAGGTTCTAGGAACATTTTCTAAGAAAAGGAACCGCTGGTCCTGTTTAATTTGCAAAAAGCTGCTTCTTTAAGAATTCACAGTCTTACAGCAAACACTTCGAACACTCATTCACAGCATCACCCATTACACAAACGGGTATAGGCTAAAGCTGATGAAGCGAGTCACCTTCTTTAATCAGCCTGAACTTTCACTGGTAACTTCTTTATTGTATTAGTATTAAAAAAACACTACACCCCATGCTGACAACATAACTGTAATCCAAATTCCATATTGATACATACATTCCTTTAATACAATGTGCACTCCTGTTTCCAAGACTTTCTGTTTGTTGGTTTCTATGATGACCTCTAATTAAAAGAGAATGACCATTTTGAGTAAATTGGTATTTACCATTTAGACTTCTTATTCCATATTTCCCCAAGGTAACTGAAGTGCTGCTTACCAATAACACCAAGCAGTGATCACAAATCATTAATCTGGGTCCTATAAGAACTCAACATAGTATGACATGAGGAGTAATACTCAGAAGGAACATGTCACCAGGTACAATTCATACTAAAAGAGGCTTCTTTGCTATTTGGGTCTTCTTACTATTTCTGCATTCCCATTCCTTCCAGCTGCAGTTGATCTTGTAGTTACTGCCTCCAGTTGAAGGTAGTTACTGCCTCCAGCTGTCTCTTGCTGTATTCCTCTATTGGACCAATGAAAAGATTCCTCCAATCTGCTGGTTTATTTCCATTGGAATGATTCTAGTAAACTTTCAAATACTACCTCAGTAAGTTTCTTATTATTTGTGTCATGAGATACATGGGCATTCATTAAGGTGAGCACTGAGCTCAACACTATGATTAGGAACAAGATTATGACATGAAAATACACAGACCCTTGAGTACACTAGGAGCTGTTGCAGAGGATGTATGGTAGCTGCTTGAGATTTTCATTGTACAGAAGCCTCACCCACGATGCCAAAACTCAATTGTTGCAACAACATGAGAATTGTCCTCCCATTGTATTTCTTCTATTTCTCTTCTCACCTAACTTGTTATTCTCTTCCAGTTACGACCCATACTACCAGTATGGGGAAAAAACATGAAAAAGGAATGCCAAAGGAAAGGAAGGAAGGGAAATTCTAAACCACACATTTTTTAAAAAGCTGAAGAAAATTGGTTAAAATAAAAATGTTCTATAAAAGATATTCCAAACTTCACCTTGACTTGACTTTTTTGACAGCCAGTTAAACTTTGTATGCAAGTGTTAGCAGAATTTGCTGTTTCCCTTGAAAGCAACTCCTTGAAAGTAAAAAATAAGTGTTCATCTCCTAAAGGTAAACTGTTGTTTTTACTTTATACTCAGTTATTTACTCTTTATAAGCAAAACTATAGTACATGTCAAAACTAATAAGAGTCTTGGCTAAATTTTGGGTGTAGGATTTTTATTACTTCTATTATTATTAATAATAATAATAAGAAGAATTGCTAGAAGAAATTTAAATTGCCAGCTTTTTAACTAAAACTCTTACTATTTTGAAGAAAATTTTTCTTTCATCTGAGGACAAGCATTTGTACCATAAGAATGAAGGAGAGCACTTAACAAAAACTTAATAAAAAATAGGTCCTAGAAGAGATTTTTTTTAACATAGATCTTCTACATACTGACTAGTCTACATCCCTAATGTTGAAAAGAGCTGTAATGAAACAGTTAGATATGGAAGACCTAAATCTTGTAGTACACAGCAGTTATGTCACATTTAATTTAAAAACAACTCCACAATTATTTGGAATTCATATAATGATTCTGTATATTAGACTGCATTCAGGGTAAGAAATATGAAATGCACAGTTTAGGAGTCAAAGACAAAGCATATCACATGTCACATTCTCCAGGTATGTCTGTTTTCTTCCTGCAAATTACACCTCAATAGAAGAACTTTCTGTATTTATCTAGAATTTATATTCACTGTGTACAGCAGCTCCAATGTAGTGTCCTTGATGCCCACTACGTGGGCATAAGCGCATGCTCCTTAATCGTTGATGAAACCTGTTGTACAAATTTAAGTACTGTAGTATTTTTCTGAGCCCTTTATGTCATCAAAATACGTCCTTTGCAAAGGAAAATGCCAATTGATCCCATTATTTGTTCTAAATAGATTCTAGGTTCATCAGGTAGATATTTTTCCATATATAATACCTATTAATCTGCCACTAAGACCTTCACTGGCAAGAAATACAAAAAATAACAAGCATTATAGCTTGTTCGATAACATTGGAAATTGCTTTACAGATGACTGAAGATAAATCTGAGTTCAAACATTTTGTGGACAGAGCAGAAACAATGATTCATAACTATCAAATCAAATATTAAACATCTTTTATCTCTTGCCACTGTTACATTGTCACCAGATTGTTATTTTCCATTGTATTCATTAACAGTTAGCACTTTTTGCATTATTAAAAAAACAAATTTGTATTATGTTCAAATACCACATGTTCAGCCCTGACATGATTGGTGCAGCATAGGGTTTTTTTATTAGTTTTTAAACTTGTGTAACTTTTCTGTCAGGAGTTGATTGGTAGCAACAAAGGTCACATTCAATTTAAGGAACTCTCCAATAAATACTAGATCAGAGCTCTCCACCTCACTTATCATAAATGGATTTAACTTTCCTCACTGGAGAACATAATTTTCTAGTGCTCAAAATTCTAATTTCCCCTACTCATTAACATGTATGAAATGGCCAACAAATAATATATACATTTAAGAGAGAAGAGAAAACTTAATAAGATAGATAATTGAGGTTACAATCCCTCTTTTCTGATGCATAGCTAAAACAATCTAATGTCTATTCATCTAGGCATGCGGCTGTGAGAGCAACAGATTGTTTTCCCCATCCTATAGTAATCTGCAATTACATTTCATGATTTTAAGTCTCAGTGGATAACAAGTCTGATTTAGGCTGAGGGGACCAAGTGATGTGACATGCTTTTGTTAGCTGTTCTCCTGACAGTCTTACTCTGCTAGCCCCTCTAGTTTAAACTCTCAGCCCTGCTCTGTTTTTATCTTTATTTTACCTCTTGGAAAAATATAGGTCATTCTGAGAACATGTCCCTCAGCTCACAGGGAGGCTTTTAAACGCTTCTACTCTCTTACATACCTCACAAGAAAATAACATTTTTTATAATTTGGGTTCTAGCTTGCAATATATTGCCTTAAATTAGGGTGACCTCTTACCCCAGGCACATTTACACAGAGCTAGCTGGTCTGCACTTCTGTACACTGTTAGAACTATGCTTCGCCTTCTGATATAGCTTCACTTTTAGAAATAAAGCTCAAACTTAAAAAAACATCACATGAAAAACACTCATATTTCAGCCATGCAATTTTTGTTTTTTTTTTTTCCATGTGTTTCATCTTTAGCACAGGTCAATAGAGTTCCTCTCCTTGCTCCTGCTCTCCTGCTTTTAAGAACATTTCCGGAGAGTGCTTGTAGGTGAACATTCACATATGAAGCTTTTTTAAGGTTCTTTCTGGGAATATTGCACAAGCAAATTTCAAAGGACAGAAGATTCAGAAATCTAAAATTGAAAAATATATTAAAAGACAGTCAAGTCACTAAAAAAAGTGTCAATTTTCTCTAGCTTGTATTGCAACTGAAAGACATACTGGAAGTTATTAGTTTCTCTGTTAGTGTTCACTTCTGGGATGCTGTAGAAAATGTAAAAAGAGAAAAATCTAATGAAATATCTCCTACTTATGTAAGATAAATTAGCAGATGGAAAATGTACAACTCTAGGAAAAGGACAAGGACTAGTGTTCTCATCATTCATAACACTTACTTTGAAAGAGGTATATTGATTTCCTACTTCTCAGGGAGAGAACCAAACCATTTTTGAACACAGAGAAAAGAATACATCTAGTCTCTGCAAATTTTAAAAGTTCACTAGCAAAAGAGAAAATAAATTGTTTTGTTCACTCATCACAAAGGTGGATCACTATAGGTAAATCAGGAATTTCAGCCCAGTCCTTCAGAAAGGGTTGTTGCTCAGCAGTTTGCCCATTACCAGCAGAACTGTGGGATAAATATAGCCAATAAATCCAGAATGCTACTACATAATGAAATTTATACCTAAAAGTGTCTCCTACTTATCTCTTTGAAATGAAAACAACTATGTTTTCCTATTTTTTATCCCTTGTGCCTCTTACTTGTTCAGACTGTATGTTCCCCCAGGCAGGGGCTCTCTGTCAGTATGGGTGTATTAGCATAATATGGATCAAGGGTCTGTTAAAACCAATAGGTCTTAAAACAAAATCATAATTACTGCTTAACCTAATCTTAGGAATAGTAACTTTATGGTTTCTTGGGTAACACTGTTATACCATTCATAAGAATATACTCAACTGCAGCCCCAGGAAAACTCTTACACTTATATAGACAAAATCAGTAAATTAATATTTTCATTATGTTTTTTACAGTTTGGGTTTTGTTGTTTTGTTTCTTTTTTTTAGTTTTAGCAGAATGAAGTGCTGCAGAAGCATGAGAACTCCTGGGTATTTGTTGATAGGATCAGACTGTTTTATCAGTGTAATTATTGGTAGTTTGGGCTTAATTAGATAGGATGTGTCATTTGACCTTCTGAAGAAGATATTGCGGCATCATCAGAATAGCAGGAAGTTTTCTTTCATTTCTTTGTTTCTTTTTTAAATTTCCTTTGTTAAATAAATGCTTCTTTCAAGGACATTCATACATTCAAATCTTAAATTTTATCTCAAATAAGAATGGAGAAAAGATTAGAATTTTTTTTTTTCCTTTCACATAAAGCCTAAACACTATCAGGCTATGCCAGAGGATAATCTCTGTGGAAATCTGATACTGCACAAGATCTAAGGTTCATTGTCGTTCAAGGTGTTTTCACCATTTTAAATACAAAGATTATCTGTGGAATTAGTCAAAGAGACTGTTCAGAAGCAGTTCATTGTGACATCGAACGATGAGCACACTGTGAAAAATTTGTCTTTGATGCAACTGCTTTGAATTTAAGTGAGTTATAACAAGGAGAAACATGGCCCCAAAATGATTGTGCACATGGATGTGCATTTGGAGAGTGAAAAATGTTATTTGAATAGTGCACACATTTATTACTGTTATTGTTTGGGTTGTTTGTTGAAAGATTAAGGTTCAGGAAGATTTTTTTTTAAACAATCAGTTATCAAAATAAAATGAATGTAATTATTTGTATTTTGCTGATAAAACACTTTTTTATTTCTTAAACCTCCACCTACTAGTCAGTAGCACCATAAATTTATGCTCTTTTAACAGTGCTCCCTCTTGTAATGATTGAGATGGCACATCTGAGTGCTAACACAGATATGGTGTTTCTCCATGAAATTACCTGTGATATGTCTTCAGGAATCAGGAAGCTCTGATTTTAGAGCCACATAGTTCAAAGATGGAGTTCAGTGTTGAAGGACACAAAGCCAAATCCTTAGGATGTGGTAGGAAAGTTTTCAGAGACAAAACTATGAAATTCAAGAAAAAGCTATTTTCAAGTGTGTATGTTTGCAAAAGAAATAGAAGTGCATTTTTCCAGCTAATAAATAGTAAGGAAAATTCCAAAACACAGTGGCTAAGTACCCACATTATCATAAAATAACCTGAAGAAGGACAGCTCATTAGAGTAATCCTAGCAAAAGTAAATAGAAGAACATGGTGAAAACCCAGTGCACTAAGTCTTTTAATACTGGGAAGCTTTAGTGCTCAGATGTATTTCTGGAATCTGTGTAGAATCTTCTTATCTGCTTATGCAACCTGTAGAATTATTAAAAGGCTAGTCTACTGCTTTTTCATTTGTGCATCAGCTTGTATCAACTTTCATTAACAACCATTTGCTTCTAGGGCAATTTTGTCTTCTCAGTCTTTTTTTGACATATGAATCAAATAAAATACTTTTTTGTGGATTTTTAAAAAGGCTGAAATGCAGAACAGCACACCCAGTTTAAGAGCTAGGAAAATGCACCATGTGATTGTTATGAAATAGCTACATAAGCAGACTTTTGTCAGTCTCTTTTATTTCAGTTAGCGAACCATTTCCTTTATGAAAGAAATAATTTTCTAAGATTTCTACTTTATAAGTTGGGACATTCATATATAGCATAGATCTGACCTAGTAATACAGAGGGAATTCAATATGTGAGAAGATTAAATACTATCTGTAGTTAAACCATGAATTAACTACATTTTCTCTTTTGCATGTCAAATAGTTCACAAATAGCAGTGACCTATTGCATGGGGCAGTGTTGGAATACATCTGCTAATACATTAAGTCCTCTGTTGGTAGGACTACAGCAGTACTAATCCAAATATGCTGTAACTGTGAACAGTTTCTCATCTTTAGACTTCTTAAATGCCTGAATCTGGTTTCAAAGTGGCACCTCAGTTCACAGGATCCTAGTTCTTTTCTCCAGCAGAAAATGAAGAACTGCTGGAAAAAAAACATTTTTCTTTTGATAATAAGGGGGAAAGGCCAAAAGCATCAGCTGGACATACTATTACAAAAATGATTAGTAAAAAAAAGATTTTCAAAACCAGTTTTAAAGTTTCTTTTCCTAAGTTTTCATTTTTATTCTTGTGAACTTGTACTGAATAACTGTCACGTTCCATTTCATTCTCATGAAGTGTGGGAACTCACTCTCAATTGTTATGCTTTACTTTTTCCTAGTTTCATTGCTTCTTCATCTCATAGACAATTCCCACAGATGTTCACACTGACTGCTTGTGAGAGTGAACTTGTTTTTTTCCCGGTTCAGAGCATTATCCTTCTATTGGATTTACAAGCAGTGTAACTCAAATGACCTCTCACCAATGCAGACATCTCAGTACTCAGTGTACCTCTCCCATGACCTATAGACNTTATTCTCACACTACATCCAAAACACAGCACTATACTAGTTGACAGGAAAAAAATCAACTCCGTCCCAGTTGAAACCAGGACAACCTGTCTATTGGTTTCTCGCAATCTCTTTCACCTTTGACACCTGAGAAATATCAGGTCTTCTCCAGCCTGTCTCTGTCTCTGTCTCTATGTCTCTCTATCACTTAAACTCTGCTTTCAGAGTGGATGTCTTCTTCCAACAAGCTGGCAGTACGCATGTCTCAGCCTCTGGGAATGCTCCAGGATTCATTAGGTCAGACTGCCTTTCCTGCTGCACTACTTATTTTTTCTTTGTTTCTAGATGCCAGCATTTTCATTGCTTTTACTTGGCTCTCTGGTGGTCTGCTATTTTCTGTTTCCCACTGTATTGGGTTTACATAGCAAGGTTTTGGTAGTGCAGGGGCCTGTAGGGGTCTCTGAGAAGACACCAGAAGCTGCCCCCATGTCGGACAGACCCAGTTTCAGCTGGCTCCAGGATGGACCTACCACTGCGCAAAGCTGAGCCCATCAGCAATGGTGGTGGTGCCTCTGTGATAACATATTTAAGAAACTGTAAAAATACTGTGAAACTTCTGGGAGAAAGGAATGAGAAAATGTGAGAGAAACAGCCCTGCAGACATCAAGGTCAATGAAGAAGGAGGAGAGGACGTGCTCCAGGCACCAGAGCAGAGATTCTCCTGCAGCCTATGGAGGACCACAGTGGAGCAGATATCCACACTGCCACTCATGGGGAACCCCATGCCAGAGCAGGTGGATGTGCCCTGAAGGAAGCTGCAGCCCATGAAGAGCCCATGCAGGAGGAGGCTCCTAGCAGAAGCTGCAGCCAATGGAGAGGACCCCACACAGGAACAGGTTTTCTGACAGGAGCTGCGGCCCATGGGGGGTCCATGCTGGAGCAGTCAATTCCTGAAGGACTGCACCCCGTGGAAAGGACCCACACTTGGAGCAGTTCTTGAAGGACTATATTCCATGGGAGGGACCCCATGCTGGAGCAGGGGAAGAGTCTGAGCAGGAAGGAGCGGCAGAGACAAAGTGTTATGGACTGAGACTATTCTCCATCTCCCAGTGCCACTCGGGAGGAAGAGGAAGAAGAATTGGGAGTGAAGTTGAGCCTGGGAAGAGGGAGGGGTGGGAGGAAGGTGTTTTCAGTTTTGTTCTTATTTCTCACTGTCCTTCTCTCTTACAATTAATTGGCAATAAATTAAATTAATTACCCCAGGTTGAGTCTGTTTTGCCCATGACAGCAGCTGGTCAGTGATCTCCCTGTCCTTATCTCAACCCATGAGTTTTTCATCATACTTTCTTCCCCCTGTCCTGTTGATGGAGAGGGAATGGTAGAGTGGCTGGGCACCTGGTGGCCAGCTAAGGTCAACACACCCACCCACCCAAATTAAATCTATTGCAGTAAATATTTTCATTATTTCAATAAGACACACAAATTTCTTCTATACTATGATTTTGATACATATTCATAGCTGATAGTTTACTTCCCAAATATTTGCACAGTTCATTTCAGGAATTTTAGCTTAACTTCAGAGATTTAATTTTGTACAAAACTTTTATTTCAAGAACACTGCAGTATGTGTCCTAGATTAAATCATTAAGAAAAGATATGTGGGATCCATGGAATCTATTCAAACATGGTCAATAGACTTCAGTTGCTTATAACTCTTCTCCTGAATACTCAAGTTCCAAAGACACAGCTGCAAATTAGGTGCCTGATCATAGACTTTTGTTTACATTCTATAAAAGAGCATAAATACTGTATTCAGTAACATCAGCAGCTGCTTAAATTTGTATGTTAGATAAAAAGAAAATCCACACTCCTAAATGTTCCACACTTAATGTTCCATGTGGAGAAAGCCAGCAAGGGCATAAAAATTCTCTTTTACTCAACAGAAGGGTGATAGCCAGGAACCAGAATTCAGTTTATACAGCTCTTTCACCGCTATGATTGTAGTAAGTATTTAATTTTAAAAATGCCTTTTTTCCCCCCTAACCACTCTGATACACTTAAAAGTATAGATATAGTTCTACTTTTTTTTCTAATTTAAGTAGATATTCACTACTTCGATGAGTTAACAAAATCTAGAGCATTATTTCTAGCTTGTAAGCATGAAAAAACAGTAATTACCATTATACAGCCAAATGCAAATACTAGCTGTCAATGAGAACACAATCAACTAATTTCTAAAAAATGTATGCTAGTAGGAATTAATATGGTACTCTGTAAAAAATCCCAAATCTTGATGAAGTATGATGAAAATATTTTTGTCTTAGACATGATAAGGGCAGTCCACTACTCTGAAGCTCTACTAAGTTTGTAAAGAAAACAGCTCTATTAGTCAACATCACAGTCAACAAGAAGAAAAATTAGACCTTTTGCCACATCTCAGCAAATAATTTGGAAAACTATATTTATAATGCCAAACACATCCAGTTCAAAGAATTTTGCTGAATTTTGCTGATATTTTCACTGCCAGCAGTAAGCAACAGTGAAGAATACATGTTTCTGAAGGCTTGCATATCAGCTCTAAGCCTTAGATTACATATTTTTTGACATAATGACAAGACTTGTGAATTCTTCAGATATTCAACACATCCTCTGCTCTTAGGGATTAGATGTGTGCAGAATACATTTTTAACTGTCACCTACTTTAAAGAAAAAATACTAAAAGAACAACCTGCACTTCACTTCTGCTTGCCTTCCCTCTCTGCAAAGCTCAGCTGACTCTAGTTATAGGCCCCTTACTATATTACAGAAAACTAGTGTTCTTTCCTGGAAACAAGATAATTCAACAGTAAAACAAAGAGTAGTTACACTGGCCTGGCTTGAGTATGCTAGCCAGAAGAAAAACAGCATTTAAAGCTTCCCCCCCGCCCCGGGTTTTCTTTTTTCTTTTTTTTTTTTCCTTGTTTCTTTTAACTAGCTGGCTTTCTTGAACAAAGCTGTTACCTGGGGTTGGAGGTTTGGATTTGGATATAGTCAGTAGAATGATATAGTCAGTAATAAAATGGCATCGATTTTAGCTCAAATCAGAAGTGCACTATCTATTAAAATTCAGTTCCAGGTATGTTCAGTCCAAAACTGCAAAAAATATATTTGTGTCCCACCCACAGCCAGCGTGGCTGCTCCTGAGCCATTTAGCTTTTCCAGTTTGCTGTGGAAGTATAATCTGATGGGTGGGAAGAGAGTTAAATCATCTTCCTCATTCTGTCACTGGCTAATCTTGTGATGGGATCCTTAACTTTTCTCTATTTTGTTTTTTTCACCTTTATAGCAATATTTTCTGCATAGCTTTTTTTGTGTATTAAAAAGTGCCTATACTTTGGCTTACATGTAAAATATAAAAAAGCACCTCTCTCCTTGTGGCATACTAATACTATTGCAATCAGTGGTATTACTTTGACTTAAAGCCCTATGAATATTAAAAAAGGCAAAGTTGTCAGTATGTCCCCCATTAACTCTACAGTGTATTTGAAACCATTTTTTCTGTAGATTCAAAGCATCCTGAATTTCCTGTGACGTATTGCTTATTTTTCTTTCTTGCTGGCAAGAAGATGGGCATTCAAGTAGGACTGCCAGTAATGATGGGTAGGAATGATGACTCTGTGTGTGGTGTGGAGAAATCTTGCTATTATAGTGAGGATTATTTGATCCATGGGAAATTCTGTATTTGTTTGCTGTATTTGAGGTGCCACTAGATTCAGATCGTTAGATGAAAGCCATTTTCTGCTAAGGAAAAAAAACCCAAAAAAACAATACCCAGAATAAGAAACATGCAAATATACCCTCCCAAATCCATAATTAATTTAAATTTTTGAGATGCTTAAGAACGTTGCTGTGGCAGGATTTCACAATTATAAATTATTCTACAAGTAAGAAATCTGGTTGCATGTTTTTGCCCTAGACAAGGAAAATGAAAGTGTTTTATCACACAGAAAAAAGAAAACTTCCAGCAGAATTTCATCCATATAGCAACAATTTATTAGGAAATTAAAATATTAATGATCCTTAGTTAAATTGCTCATACAGCATTTAAATAGTAAGTTTTATAATTTTTGATTCAAACACTCAATTAGTACTAAAGAAAAAGATGGACAAGGTCATTCACAAAATTCTTTAAAATGTCAGTTGTATTTGTGTATTGCATTCATTTATTAAAATAGTCATCTAAGTTTGTCTAAGAAGAGTCATCTTTATTTATCTGAGATTTTCTTCTTCTAAAAATCTGTGTAAAGTCAAATACATATTTTTGTGAGAAAGAACTGCCTGTTGAATTATCACTCCCTAGGAGTCACTGGATTCACGGTCATTCCTCATTTAAATGGTCTCTGTCTGCCAATGAGTTGCCCGGCTTCAATAAGAAAAGGGACAGAGGTACACTCCAAACCATCTTGATATTTAAGGCATTCTCCTAAAGCTGGAAGCCATGAATAAAAATCACTTCAGTTTAAGGAGAGAATTAAACCCATGTGCCAGTCATGCTTTTCTCTCTCATATAATAAAAAGGCAGAACTACTTACTGTGATGGGATTTTTTAAGGTGAAAACCTTCAGGTGAAAATCTTTGGGGATTTTTAAAAGTTAAAATCTTTGTTTTTTTCTAAATAGCTACATCTAAATGGACACATACCTATTAGTGCTCATATCTGAGTATTCCTGTCAGATCAGGATCTGCCTGAGAGTGGGCACTGGCTACTCCCTCTGCCTGGCTCTCAGAAGTCCAGGGAGACCATAGTTCTCCTACAGAGGCATCTCAGTACCTAGCTGGGAGCATCTTGGAAAACTGCACATCAAAACCCAAGGTTTCTAGTGAGTTTGTATGTTTACAGGGATATGGATATTTTGAATTACACTTTTTTTCTTAGTTATCTATAGCTCACTTAAAACACAAGACAAATGGAGATGGTATGAGACATGAAAAACTGTCCTGTTACAGAGACAGTTCAGAAAAAGATAGGACTTAAACAGGACCCAAAACAGTTAGTAATTGATTTCATTCATTACTAAAATTTTGGGTGAGTAAAAAAAAAAGAAAAAAGAAACAGAAATTTTTTTTTTCTTTTTAATGAACATTTCTTAGTAAGTATTTTTCATTTAGTAAAACACTCTGGCTATACTTAGGAATATATTCTGGCCAATGAGATGCTGAGCTAGATGATGTTACAGAAGGACTCCTCTCAATCATCTACCAAAGGTCTCGGGAGTCTGGGGAGGTCACTGCTGACTAGAAGCTAGCATTCTAATTTACAAAGAGGGCATGAGGGAAGCTCCAGGAAACTACAGACCTGTTAGTGTAATTATGGAGAAGATTATACTGGCTACTACTGAAAGGCATTTAAAGAATAATGCAATCATCAGGCACAGTCAACATGGGTTCACAAAGGGAAAGACCTGTTTAGCTAATCTAATATCCTTCTAGGATAAGGTCACCCACCTAGTGGATGAAGGGAAGACTGGATTTTAGTAAAGCTTTTGATACTTTTTTGATACTGTCCCTCACAGCATCCTTCTGGACAAGTTGTCCAACTGTGGGACGAGCAGGTTCACGGTGTGCTGGGTGATGAACTGGCTGAAGGATAGGGCTCAAAGAGATGTAGTGAATGGGCCGACATCTGGCTGGCGACCAGTCACCAGCGGTGTTCCTCAAGGCTCAATTCTAGGGCCAGTCCTGTTCAATATATTTATCAATGATCTAGATGCAGGAGTTGAATGCACCCTTGGCAAGTTTGCTGATGATACCAAACTAGAAAGTGCTGTTGACTCTCTTGAGGGACAAGAGGCCTTTGCAGAGGGATCTAGATAGATTGGGAGTATTGGGCAATGACTAATGAGGTTAAATTTAACAAGTCCAAGTGCTGGATTCTGCACCTGGGATGGAGCAATGCTGGACAAAAGTGTAAATTAGGACAGTAGTGGCTGGAGAGTAGCCCTGCAGAAAGGGATCTGGGGGTGCTCGTTGACTGTAAACTCAATATGAGTCAGCACTGTGCCCTGGCAGCCCAGAGGGCAAACCATATCCTGGGGTGCATCAAACACAGCATAGCCAGCCAGTCAAAAGAGGTGATTGTCCTGCTGTATTTAGTGATGGTGTGGCCTCACCTTGAATACTGTGTGCAGTTCTGGGTCCCACAATTTCAAAAACAATGTTAAAGTCCTTGAATGTGTCCAGAGGAGGGCAACAAAGCTGGTGGAAGGGCTGGAAGGCATGTCCTGGAGTGGCTGAGGACTCTGGGTTTGTCTAGTTTGGAGAAAAAGAGGCTGAGGGGCAACCTCATTGCTCTCTACAGCTTACTGAGGAGGAAAAGTGGAGAGGGAGGTGCTGATCTATTCTCCCTGGGGTCCAGTGCCGGGATGCCTGGGAATGGTTCAATGCTGCACCTGGCAAGGTTTAGACTTGACATTAGGAAGCATTTATTTACTGAGAGGGTGACCAAACCCTGCAACAGACTTCCTAGAGAGCTGGTCAATGCCCCATGCCTGTCAGTGTTTAAAAGGCCTTTGGACAATGCCCTTAATAGCATGCTTTAACTTTTGGTCAGCCCTGAATTGTCAGGCAGTTGGACTAGATGATCATTGTAGGTTCCTTCCAACTAAAAATATCCTAATATTCTAATATGTCCTAATATTCTAATACATTCTAATATTCTAATAAAGATTGTCTCAGAAGCTGTAAACTGGGAGGAATTTAGCATTTTGCAGTTATAAACAGGAATATAAGGTTAAATATGTGTTTCATTTTGCTTATTTTTTTAAAGGCAATTTCAAGGAAAAGCTTTGGTGGCATCTGCTTAATCTCACTTGTATTTCATCCTGTTTCCATAGTCCTAATAAACAAACTGTGAGAAGACTGTGTAGTTTTTCACCTCAGAAAATCAGTTCATTGGTTAAAGGAAAAAAGAAAAGAAGCAGTGGGAAACAAGCAACTAGGGACTGACTTTAGATTCTATGAGCATCATATAAACCTGACAAAGGCAGATTCACTGGGGCAGAAAGAGGCAGAGAGCTAAACTCCTGCCTGATGGCAGTACCATAGGTGACACAGTAGAAAGCTGTGATTAATGTCTACCTATTACATGGCAAAATGCATGGCTCTACTGATGCCTCTTTGTATAACTAAAAGAGAATTGCAACAGGTAGATAGTTTTCAACAAAACTTGGTTTAGAAAGAAAAATAAGGAAAAATAATTTTGATAAGCTCAACGTATTTCTACATTTTGTATTTCAAAGTAAATTTTTCAAGTGCCTTTCATCTAACAAGTTTTTAAGGCCTTTAACTTCACTTGACATCATATATCTTCATGGATTTTTACCTTCAATATTACGAGTTTTGAGTGCCACGTTCAAGCAAGGAAAAACCATGAAGGGAAGACCTAGACCTCTGGGTGAAGCACAGGTTAGAAAGTGTGGGGAGCTGCAGGTGGGGTAAATGCCAATGGGCACGCAAGGTGGGCTGCCGGTAACACCTCATTGCTATGCCACTAAATTCACTTGACTTGCCTTTCAGAATCAAAAAAGAAAACAAACCAGCTGTTGCTCAAGGAATTGTTATCATGTATATGTTATCATGTGTATGAGGTATTATAACAGCCGTTTTCCCTTCCTCTACCTTATATGTGCCTCTTCAGGAGCTGAAGAGAGGCTTGCTGCATATTCTCACATGCCTTTCTCCTTTTCAGGCTTTCACCAGCACCAGGTAATTGGAAAAGCGGGGCTAAAGAGACAGAAGCTTCTCCACTATGTAGGTGCAAGTTTTGTTGCAAGTTTAGAAATACCCACCTTGCCAATTTCCATCTTCAGGAATCAGAAGTGGGAACCTGACACTGTAATCCCAGGTCCTTGGTGCATTCACTGTCAACTAGAGTGTAATTATCTAGCTCAATAGTCAAAGAGACCCATTTTCCATCCAACACTAGGGACAATGTGATATCAAGCAACTAGAAAAAAGGTAGCAGCCTCTTATGATTGCTCCAGCTCTGGGGCGTAGTTCAGGGACCTTGTGAAAAGCACTCCAGTCACTTTCCACAAATAATATATTGCCAGCTGCTAAGTCCTGGTACTCCTGAGATTCAGTGCTGGGAGCTTAGAGCATCAGTAGGTTTGTATGATAGTCCTAATGGCATTTTTGCCATTGTCTGATCCACTTCAGTTTAGGCTACACATTAGCATTAGTATAGTAAAGAGACACCATTACCAATCTCTAGTAGGATACCAGGAGCAACTTTTGTACTGATCCATTTTGCCAGGTATTTACTAAAGCCAGAGGCAGAGAGAGAGCTTAATCATTCAGCTGCTGCATACTCTGGTACTCATCTCCGATAAATAAGTATTTCCAGCTTTATCATGTAACAGTAACACCAATGAAGCAAAAAGGCTGCTGGCTAAAATTCAGTGTGCCAGTAACTGGATTGATGCATATAAGATGTCAAAGATTTCTAGTTCCAGTATCAATAGATTTAGAGGCTGTACATCTTGCATCTGGTACTGCAACTAGTAGCACCAATTAACTTCTAAAGAAACACAATGCGGGGAAAAGTCAGACACTGCACCTAATTGTGCTGGCCTGCCTTTCCTTCTCTCTCTCCATGATTACATCAGGCTGTTTATTGCTGAGGAGAGCACGCAAGTCCTTGAATTCTACAGCCTTGTCTCTTATCAGATTTAATATTGGTTGTACTATTGCCACAGCTCTAGGCTGTGATTTAGAAAACAAGAAAAAGTTAAAATATCTAGCTATAAACAAACTTCCTGAAAGGGAAGTTCATAGAGTCTTGATAACATCTTTTTATCTTGGTTTTGCAGTATAGATTTATTCTATAAATTATTTATTTTATTTATTATTATTTTATTTTTTATTTATTTATAAATTATTTATTTATTTATTATTTATTTCTATTTATAACATCAAAAAGATAAATGAACAAAAGAGAACACATGTTCTGTAGGATCACTAGCTTTCAGTTTTATTCTTAGGTCTTTTCTGATGCCCACTGAACACCGTTGCTATATTTCAACTAATTTTTGTTAATTATGTCTTTCTTACATATTGCCAGTTCTGTTTTATGCCCAACATCCATGATATGTGATATGGCTATTACCACACCAGCTACCATCTGACTTGGGTAGATAAATTTTTTTACTTAAAATATGAGACAAAGAAGAATGAGTCATCAGCTATGTACTGAAACTATTATGAAAAGATTGGGTTTAGAAGTAGCTATTAAGTCAGAAACAAAATATTTAGCTGGTGAAAGGTGAGAAGCAGTTTCAAAATCAGAAAATAATATGAAAGAAAAGCAAAGCCAGGAGATTTGAAGAAAAGAATAATGACACAGACAAGACATCATCGTTATTTCGAAGACATTATTAATAATGCTTCTTCTGTACCCTCTCAAAAGATTTTATTAATGAAAATAAGACAGAATCCCATGGAAATATAAAAAAGGAACACCAATGGCCTTTCCTAATGAAATAACAAGTGTTATGCATCTCACTAGGTATGATGAGAAGCAGCTTTTCAAGTACAATTTTGATTGTAAAATATAATAATAAAAACCAAAAAGAGCACCCAGGGGAAAGACTCATCAGACTGCTAGAAAAGGAGATAATCCTCTTCTCTGTATTTCAATCTTGAAATCAAAGTGGGAATAGGGACTAAGGTCTTTGTCTACCTTGGTGAGGGTCCTGATCACTGGGCTCTGATGCATCCTCCAAAGCGAGCATTGCTTCTATATGCTTCCTGCCTTCCAGCCACTGCTCCAGTGTCTGTTTAAAAATGTGAAATAAATACTGTTTCAAAATACATAAAAGTAAATATTTATATAAAAATAAATTTAAATTCAAAACATTTTAAAAAGTGGTATAAAGTGAAACTGTCAAAAAGAGATGTGAGAGATGTGGTGGTCGGAGGCCGGCTTGGGCTTAGCGACCACGAAATGATAGAATTCTCCATACTTGGAGAAGGAAGGAGAGGGGCCAGCAAAACCACTACCATGGACTTCCGGAGAGCGGACTTTGGCCTGCTCAG
>VZTQ01006277.1:0-12596 GCA_013400755.1 Pelecanoides urinatrix | reverse complement strand
AAATAGTAGATTTTTTTGTAAGAATTGTTTTAAACTGAACAGCTGTTTGTTTTGATTTAGTTTCACTAATCATGGAAAAAAAAAAAAAGCAATTGCCCAAGTAAAACCAATCAATATAACAAGGTGAATTAAAAAGATGAAGGAAGTGTAAAAGAGTAAATATAAAAATTAAACCAAATAGGACATTCATAACAAAATATTCTAGAAATATTTATGAACTTAAACAAACTTAAGTGACACTTTTTAAGACACTTAAAAAAGACTAAATACTGATGTTAGAATTTTTTTTACCCCAANTGTTAGAATTTTTTTTACCCCAAAGCACTTCTGAACCATCCATACCATTACAGAATCATATTTTAATCTCTAAGCTACCTCTTTAGTTTAATCCTGTTATTATTTGATTCATAGTGAACAGGAAAGAGAGACGTTTCTTCCTTATGTCTTTGCCATGGCCTTTCATGCATTTGAAAACTGTTAGCATGTTCAGCTCTCAGTCTTCTTTTCTTTTAACAGTGCTACTTTCATATTCTTTCACCATAAGTAATTTTTTCTAGCCTTCTGACGTTTCTTCTGCTTTCCAGCAGATCGCATCCTAATTTAGATGTTCCCATAAAACTGAACTATGCACTCTACCTCGTTCAATAGAAGCACATCCTTAAACACAGAATGAAATATATGTTCCTGGGTTTAGTGGTGAATTAATCTGGTGATAAAACTAGGACCTTTTCCATCCTTTTCTCTCCCCCATGCAACAAGTAATTGCTCCCTCTTGATCATGTTCTGTTTTCAGTATGCAATCACTATGAAGCTTAAGCTACTGTAAAAACAAATTCCCAAACAACAGCAGAGGCTATATTTTCTAGCTGATTCTAGTAGATTCTAGCTTTCCCTCTAATGTATCTGTAAGAAAATTTGCAAAAGAGCTTTACCCTGCACCATTAAATCATAACACTTATCACAGTCAGGCAATCCTCTCAGACTTCTATATCATCAAGCTCATTTTAATAGATGAGTACGCAAACAAAGAAAAAAAATCCGGTTCCACTTTTCCACAAGGGGGTTCTTTCAACATCACCAAGGATAAGATTTAAAAATAACAAGGGTAAGATTCATCTGACCAAATGCACACACCCGAAGTAAAGATATTTATATGCAAGATAGTCAGTCTAGGGTACCTTTAGTAAGCCTTATCAATAAATTATTAATCTTCTTTCTACCCTGAAGTAGCCTCAATTTAGGAGATTTAGAGCTAATTTAGAAGTTATTGAGATGAGATTAAATATTCCCCAGAAGAGTCTGTGTGTTTTCTTTGATTATAAAGGGAGCTGAAAACTGCTTGGTGAAAAGTACATCTCTGTATTTAATCAGCTAAATCCTAGCCTAAGTGTCCATACATGTACATGTTTCTGAACCTCTTATCTGGTCTCCAGAATTTCAGTTTTCATTTTTTAGTCTCCAGCTGTTATAATTAAAGACAAACAAACAAACACACAAGTAAAGGAGAAATACATTTGATGGAAGTATGAACTCTGCTCCCACCTAGTTTTTTCTGAAAATAATTAAATGTAAGTATTTTCTAAGATATCTTGCAACAATTATATTATTTAACTATAGTTTAAAATGCCAGCATTATTAATGCTTTATCCTCTGTATGAAAAAGATGTAAGAACAGTCACATAATCCACAGTTTATTTTAATTTCTTGTTTTGATGACTGCATGGGCAAACCCTGGAAGAGATCTTTAATTATTACCCCCGATTAAACATCATCTGCTGTAAATATATGCCTTTTTACTCAAATATATCAATGCTTAGACATACTAAGGGAACCCTTTACTTGAAGCCAACTTTATTTCCATTTCAGGATACAGCATAGCAAACACTGAAGATAGTCATTAAGAACAAAACCTGTCTGTATCTTTTACCAGGGTAGCTTGCTAAGCCAGAACATCCTAATTGAAAGGTAATGGCTTTGATATATTTTCCATCCATCCTTGCTCATTTTTCAGGACCAGGGAGATAATACTTTTCTTACTTCAGAACAAATCTTATTATAGCTATGTTAATTTTACCCACTAGCAGGAGCCATGCAATGACTACTAACTAGAAACACTAGCTAAGGGAATGCTTTCAAACAGTGCATGTGCTCATCAAGCTGATGATAACTGTAGTTCTCACTATAACTGGTACCTGTGTCTCTTGATTGTCTTCATACGATATTTGTAAAAAGAGTTAAGTTTGCCCTTCTTTCCTGTCTACATTTACCAATATGTATATTGGTTATATGCCTCCTGATATGAAAGTTATACTTATGCTATTAAAATAAATAGAGACGGGATATGGGTCCATGCTCTTTAAGTTGTAAATCCCACGCTGTAGTTTTGACCCCTGCCAATTAACAATCTCCTCAGCATTAGAAAATATCTAGTTCATGAGGTAGGATGGACTCAGAATCATTCCAAATAGAGAAGGGAGAGTAAAACAATTTACTAACATGGATAAAATTTGTACTGTACCACATGGCTTTGGTTCAGAGAAAGTTGCCTGTTCATTTTATTTAGTATGAAAAATGTAACTGGAAATGTCATCCTTTTTAAAAACTAGTATTTCTAGGAGACCTCTGTTTAAAGAAATGCATTTGTGTGTATGTTTAGAAGAGTCTAGGGGTTTTAAGAAGAACTAGAGGAGAAACAGCTCAACCAGTTGAAAGAAAAACTGCATGTGCATGTGCATATTACTATTCCTAGATCAGATTTAAAAAGTACAGTCAAAAGAAATTAAAAAGAGCCAAACATCAAGAAAAGAAAATCAGAGAAGTTCTCATACGGCAAACATGAATTTGTTTATATAGCACAGTTACACTTGTTCCTTCCTGAGCTTCCACTACTGAAAATATTAATGGTAATGAAGTTGAAAAGACTCTTCAGTAGATCCCTGGGCTTATCTATTAGGGATACACCAAACAGGGACAAATATGCCACCTCTCTGCCAGATGCTGTTGTTGCCAGGGAAAACAGGTCACTGGTCTTCAATTACTTTGTCTGATGGAAGAATAGCTGAAGCGAGGTTAAGAGCAGAGTGGAGGAACTGTCCCTAAGGTCAAAATATGTCAACAACTCTCTAATTCTTTACCAGAAATGCACTATACCTTTTTTTCCAGAAAACAAACCAACCTCCCCCCAGCCCTCAATTAAGATCAAGTGTGATAATGTGTTTCTGGATGGCTCAAGAGAAAAACGTTGATCAGAGTCAACAGTTTAGTGGCTGTTTCCATATTGACACTGTGGTGCCCAAATATATTAATTGTGAATGGAACTGCTGGCTGGTAGTTAATAATATAGCTTATCATTCAGTACATTAATAGGTATGTTGCGTTTATATCTTCCAAATCAGACATGTCCTTAAACTTACTAGAACCTTAGTGCAGGGAGAGTAGTTAAATATAATTATGAAACAATGTGCTAATGCCTGCCATATAATAAATCAAAGTAAAACTTGATCTCAGGAAAATAAAATTTGAAAGGGAACCACATGATATAGGCTTACCATCACCCTTCATAGCATTAATGCAATAATATCATTTTGCTACTGGAAATGTCAACTGAATTGCCCTTTCCCCCATTCCTTCCAAGCACGTATTGAGAGCTCAGTAACAGATGTGGAGAGAATAAACAGTGGAAGAATAGCCAATGGGATCTTTTTTCCTGTTTCCTTTTAGAAAATGTTATTTAATGCATTTTTCACATATCTGTGAAAAGCATTTTCTGTTTGTAGTAAGTTCATCAGAGCCTTGTTTGCAATTATGCTATAGAAAAATACATAAGATCTGGAGGGAGTGTGAGTATAGGCAATGGACAAGATTGCAAAGGAACAGACATGTCTACAAACAGACTTAAAATCTAGCAAATTCAATAAAAACATTCACAACTCTGATTAAAAACAAAGCAAGCAATGCCAGTTCATATATTTCACAGAAGACCTTAACCACGAGCATGTTGTCACTTCTTCACAAATATGCTACATATTACTTCTATAGAAATCATTTATATCATCACCTGCAAAACAGAGACTCCCATCCATAACCAGAACTTCTAAGCAGATCAGTAAGAACTCTTAGGGAAGAAAGACCTTCAGTGTACTTTAAAAACTCATTACCATGAAATTTGCTTACTTGACTAGCATATACTCTTGAGTCTGTTCATTTGCTCATGCTAGCCCTACCATTTTAAAATTATGTATTCAGAGTAAATCTGCAGCAAACAGAATACTTGGGTTATTATAAAGACAATGAACAATCACAATAGAAAATAGATGAGCCTAAAAAAAGGCCTGAAATAATAAATCTTCTTTTAGCTAGAATTCATTGAATTAGGGGAGCTTGGAATAATCTTTACAAAGTAAATATGGGAACCAATGTATGGAAATAATTCTCTCATTTGCTTGACATTTTTAATTCAACTCACAGGGAAAGAAATGCAAGTTTTAGCAGTCTCAGGATAATCTTGATTTCATATAAAGCTGTGTCAGCCAGTAATGTGACTCCAGAGACACTGAAAAATGTTTTCTTATATCAGAAGCCTGTTCTGTCAATTTCTTATGAAAACAAATTTTGCAAAAGTAGCTGAAGCTGATTCAAAGTCATCTAGAGAGTACATCGTGTTTAAGACAACTAAGAAAGATGGTGGATAAAAGTTCCTTTTCTTCATATTTTTTTAACAAAGATGCCTGAAATGTCTAAAGAACTACATCCCTTCCTTTCTTGTTTTAGTGAGTTCATTTGATGAAACAGGGAAGCAGTACCTCATCTCTGATGTGAGTATGCTCTCCACAGTGTCATTGATTTTTATATATCTTTGTTGGCTGCCTCCAGAGAGATTCTATGTTTTCCTCATCTTAATTTCTAACAGATGAGATCCGCTAAGAGAGAATACAGATATTCAGAAAATTTCAAGAACACCACCTATAAGGTTTATCCCAACCCTCCATCAGTCAGAAGTACTTTTCAGTGTGTTGGTAGCGTTCCAGATTTGATATGTTGTCCAAGTTGTCAGATTTACTTTTTCAGTTTTTGGTTCCTTTAGTTGAAACTGAAGCAGATCACCATCAAATGCAGTGAAATTTCTCTGCATTTCAAAACTTTGCTGGATTCAAATGTAGTTTTGTACTGAAAAGGGCTTTATGGTATATGGATGCGTGCCAGGGCATGTAACTAGGAACTATTCTTTTGTTTGCAGAACTGAGAGTTGTAGAAAATTGTCATTACCACCATTATTATATTGTGAATCATTGCCATTCTGAAAAACCCTTTAGGTTGTCTGCATGACTGCAGAGGAACTAGAGGTCAGCTCAGAATCCTGGGAAATTCCAGAAGAGAAGCTGGAAGAAACTGTTGTAGGTAATACTCTCCCTTAAACCTCCACAAGCCAAATAGCTTGTGTACACTTCATCAGTCATTTTAGAGGCAAATGTTCTCCTCCACTGCACCCACACATACTAGCAAATGATGACTCAAGAAACATATTCATGTCATAACAAGACAGGACTGAAAGGAAATTCCTGCCTTGTCATTACAATCCTCACTCACGTTGCTCACACTGTCAGCAGTAGTTTCCTCCTATGCCTTTTCCCCCTGTCCTTTCCCACCACAGGATGATGTTCTGAGCCTTATTAGTCTGACAGCAAGAAAACTTTTGACTTTCATCTTAAATTTTTCTTTGGTTAGCAATGTATATTTTTTTCTTATTTAGCTTATGGGATTTTTTTTTAGCCTTGGAATTTTTCCCCTTGAAAGTGTTTACAAAGAGTAAGCATTTGATCTCTTGTTGGTATTTTCCTAACTAAACAAGTCAAACCCTTGTAGTTGGTTCTCAGTATAAGAATATTCTATTCCTCAGTCATCTTAATAACCGTGGTATTCTCCTTGTGTAACAACCTGATTTGAAATAATCCAATATCAAAAAACATAGGTAAAATAAGAAAAAAAAGGATAAAATTTATAATATCAAAATTACTTACACTTTGATATGCTATAGCCTTATTAATGCACTCTTCAAAACAGATTTGCTATCTTAAATAAAAATAATTTACATATTTGTGTTCACAGTTCAATTTTGTATATGACACTCTTGTCAGATATAAAGGAACAACTTCCCTTTTTCTTTTTTCAGCTGATGGTATATTTATTTCTACATCATTTTCTTAAAGGAAATGGACTGCAAAATGTACCCATGAGTATTTTTCTTTCTGTAAGTAAACAGCTGAAGTAAACATCAGACAGATACCTTTGTAAAAATATTGGAAGATATGAACATAAAATGTAAGACATTTTATTTTGTGTAGGAAAGTGGAAGCTCCATTCAATGACTTGGAACACTAAATGTCAATTTGTTATTCACTTTACCATGAAAAGCTGTAAGATTTGGCATTGAATCTGGTAATAACTTCATTTTGCTCTAAGGAAAAATAAAGCTGCATTAAGATATTGCAGTAAATCTTATAGTAGTTCTGTAACTTGGCATTTACTGCACATCCTTGCGTTGATTTAGCATATCTACCTCCATAATATTTCTTTTTCCAAATACTTGCCTATCTCCCATTTTAAAACAATTTATATTAGTAACTTCTTTTATTAGTGGCTTCTTTTATTAGTAGCTTCTTTTATTGCCTTTGGTAGTTCATTACATATATAATATTGTCACAGGTGCAACACTGTATTTAAGGTCTGTCAGGATTTTTATGCTACAACCCTATTTTCTTGGATTTATACTTTAAAAAAAGATCCTTTGGGGAAAATGCAATGATAGTGCAAATTTCCAGGTAACAAAATATCTATTCTTTTTTAAAAATCATAGTTTTTCATTTGTTATTTTTAAAAGTAGGAAGAATATTTAAAATAAATAACTAATGATGCATATATTTCATGCTTTGTTTCTGTGAATAATTACTTGTTTAATCTCACCTTAGCTTTGTGATTCTTGCTCATACTAAATAGACTTGCTTTATTTCCACTGATTTCGTTGAATTTTCATGCAAAAGTATTCTCAAACAGTACTGTGCCCTTAGAGTTGATGATAAAATCAAACATAAAAAATAGGTCTCTCTAGAGTTTACAGAAATTAACATGCATAATTATACATTACATAGTAGATTTAAACCTAGATTTAAACAAGTGATTTTTCTTAATGAGTATGTAAGCTGACTGTAGTACACAGTCGAAGGACTGAACACAAAACAGAGATGAACAAAAATGTATGGATTATACAACACATTTCTAAGCTCAAAAATGTCTCTGCACTTGAAAAACTGAGCTTCATTAATCAAAATAGAAAAGTCACTTAACCTAGGAAGAATGTGACCTATGCCTAAAAAATCTTTGCCTCTTTGCTTTGTTGATATTTTGTATAGTGTCAGCAAACTCAGGTAGGTCTAATATTGAGGTATACACATTGCAAGACAGAGTCTAGGATTGGTAACAGTAAAAAATTTGTTTTGTGATTATTTGATATAAAAATGGTGTCATTTAAACATTAGTATTGTAAAACCATAAAGAAAAAAAAATTGTATTTTTTTTGTAATTACAAATATTAATATAAAGAACCAAGAAACAACACATATGACAGAATTAATTTAATTACATTTCTTCATAACTGAATCAAAATCTAAGATGTCAATAGAAAGGTTTTCTTTCCAGAGCTAATATCAAGAATTGAATTGCAGGATCCTTGTCTGTACTACTGGATAGTTATTAGGAAGATACAGCTGAAAAACAAGTGAAAAAAGGTAGCACTGTCACATCATTTGAAAACAATTTCAAAGGAATCTTCTTTTTCACTGTTTACTGATTCTCTAAGTAAAACAAACTGTGCTTTTGGTATCGTCCTGGCATCAGTAGCATGCATGAAACAGTAATAAAAATAACAACTGAATAACATTGTTTAATTAGGGATAAAAAATATATGTCAATATTTGGAGAAGAAAACATCAGAGACACATTTTCCACAAAGATACATAGTAAATATGTAAATATAAGTACATGATTACTAACAGGTTGTCTTTTTTTAAAATAATTTATGATCAACATTAATTGAAATACTGTTCTTTCCACTTTCTCCAAAATATCATGACCTACCTCAGCCTTTTCTTCCTTTTTTTTTTTAGCTACAGAAGTCTAATTTCTCTAACTTTTAAGTAAATGAGATCCCTGTGTGCTCATATCATTTTCTTTGCCTAGTGATTTTTCCATTGTCCTTTCACTTACTATGCAATCTTTTTCATTGTAACTCTGCCTCAAATTCTCTCATTGCAAATTAAATTCTGCAGAGATCCTTTGCCAAACCATTTTGTGTACTATATCTTACTGCAAAATAATTTCTTATTTTAAAGTGAAGAGTTTTTTTTCAAAATAATTTTCCATAATACATCATGAAGTAGCATATGTTTACTCCCATTTCCCCTTTACGTTGGTCTCCTATGATTATATAAAAAAAATTTCCTTACTTTAGTACTCTCTGTCTTCACTAGCCTTCTAGATGATTATAAAACAAAGAGGTGCTTTGTCTGGTTGATAAATGCTCCTGCTTCCAAAGTTACCCTGGTATTTAATTTTATTGATTTTAGGCATTACAGGTGGAACCAACTGAAGAATATCACCTCAAGACCACTGATCAAAACATTCTTAATGTCACCAATACATATACTTCTCTTGGTTTTGGGATAAATGCATTTCTAAAGCTTAATAGCTTATTGAGTTAAAAGTGTAATATGGTAAGTCTGCAAGACAGTACAGCAAAGTAATAAAGATGTAGACATTTGATAGATTCTGCACAGTTTTGTACCTCTTTTTTGTTTCTTCTTTTGTTTCTTCTTCTGCTTGCCAGATCTTGCTTTTTGGAAATAGCAGCATTTGTCTGGAAAGATGCATATGGTATGAGCAACTGTGATAATAAGACAAAATTATAACTAAATCCCAGCTTTCTATAAGAGGTTCTCAAAGTGTATGGTAGAGGAAAGGGACCACTGGACACACTTTAGCAGTGAAGAGAAACAGCAGTCCCACCACATTTATCTCAGAATCTCTTCTTCTGCGCTCTACTCTTTCCCCTGTTTCTTCTTCTTCTCTCCCCAAGAGATTTCATGCCTCTGTGGCAGCCATGTGGAGAGAACAGATTGTACTACAAGCTAAATTTTGTAGTCAGCAGAAAATACAGAAAAACTTGGAGTCCAAGTCTGAAGATGCAAGGAATATAAACTTATATATTAATATAAGTTTATTATAAAATTTATAAAAATATAAAATATAAAATATAAAAATAACACACATTTTTACACACAGGTACAGAGGAAGCTGCTGTATAAAAGACGCGGGCAAGTAGAAACTAGAGGTATGTGTACTTACCGGAGAGGGAATTTTGCTAAGGAAGGGGGAAGTAAAGTGGAGATGGAAAAAAACCATAAATCTGTAGCCTTTTGTAGTAATAGAAGAGAAGAAAAGGGCTGATGCAAAAATGTCAAAAATCACAGCTCTAATTTGTATCAGTATGAATCCTATTTTTAGAGTTGCTTTGAAGGGTGATAGCCAGTTACGTCACTGAATGTTTTCTTTGATGTTCAAGGAACTTCATTTTCCTCCCCCATGTTCTTAAAGGGGTTAGAAACATCTAGACTACAATACCAAAAAGAAAAAGGAGTTTCATTGTACCTCCAATTCCTTGGAAGGCAGGACTCTGGGAAATTAGAGACAAAAGAAGGGGGTTTGTATTTGGTGTCTGTTTGGTTGGTTTTGGTTTTGGTTTTGTTGTTTGCTTTTTTCCTGATGAAGTGCACAATTCCAGTTTTGATAATCCAAATGAGAACATATTCTTGCCCTAGACTGAGGTGGTAAAGCTGGGATCTAACTCAAAGTGACAGGATTTTTTAACTGTGTTAGCTGAGGACAAGAAATGATTCAATTTTTTGTTTGTTTGTTTTGCTTGTCATGAATAGGAACTGTTCAGGGACTTGGTATTATAGTCCTAAGTACACTGAAATGGCTACACGCTCTCCTTGGTGTGATTTTTCTTCCTATTTACTATCAATAGTGAATGAACTGTATGTACAAAACCAGGCATGCATTGCAATAGGAAATATTTCCTAGATTGTTCTTCCATTAAGCTTACACTGATTTGTCTTTCATGAAGGTAGGTTAACAAAGATTTTCTCACATTCTCTCATTTTAATCCATCATTCTGCATAAATACATTCCCTAAGCCTGTGAAGATATAGATTTCTTGTGATAGGTCTGGTTTCTAACTTCTTGGTACCTGTCTCAGCACTCAGTGATGTCTAGTGATGTAGTTAACCACTTTGTATGTGACTCTGATACCTTCTGGGGCTTTTTCTGGTAGGTGGAATGCTGAAGCATTTCTGTATGTATGTAGTGCTTCCTTCTATCTATTTCCTGGCTGGCACCTAGAGCAGTATCCCTTTCTCATCACGCTTCCACCAGTACACTGACCATTTGGGAGCCAGTTTCAAACAGTCTAGTGAACCACTTCCACGAAGTTCAGGAGTCAGAATTCATGACTGCAGTCAGCCAGTTACTGGTCTTGAATTAGGAGTTCACTCAGTCAGTGAAAACTTATGAAGCATTGGACTTTCATGGTACGGCAATCTTTGAATATGTTAATCTCAAAGTCATTCCATTAATCTTTCTATTTCAGCAGGCAAATAGGAATTACAGTTATGTAATTCCAGCTATATGTGTCTATATATGTCTAAGAACAGTAAATAATAACATGATTTTACCTCATCAGTTTGGAAAACCAGCAATTAAGTGCTAATATTTTTGCTTTCGAAACCTGTACATCATGAAACAGAAGCAAGGGAATTTGAGAGATATGGTAATGCACCATGGACGATGGGTAAGAAGAAAGACTGTAACTCCACCAACCAAAGAAAGCCATTCTAACTTTCTAGGATTCAATTCCAGGGTAAAACTGAGAATTAAAAATGTTGATCTATGTAAGTCATAAATGTTCAATCTGATCTACCAATGCTCTTTCTAAGGTTCTTACTCTCCATGATCATTTAAGCTTTTAAAATTCATTTTACAAATAGTCAAAAGGTTGTTTCTTTCTTCTAACAGTATCACTAACACTAAGATTACCACAGGTACTTCAGCTGACAAGTTCCCAAGACAAAATTCTGCAAAGTCATTCTGCTTTAGCTTAAGTTGACTTCAAAGGGATTCTGCAATTTTCCTGGGGCTGAGTGTGGCCTTAAATTTCTGAAATATGCCTTTGCCTGTGAAACATAATTCATGTAACTGCTTTTAAAAGAAACCTATGTTTCCTATGCTTTAGAGGCATATTTTGTCAGTAGACAAAGTTGAAATCACAGATGAAGTTGAAATCACTTCCTTTAGTGAATTTAAGGCCTGGTAAATATTAGAACTGTACAAATAATATGTTTTTCGTTTGGTGGCTTGTATTGGGTTTGCATGGCAAGGTTTTGGTAGCAGGGGGACTACAGGCGTGGCTTCTGTGAGAAGCTGCTAAAAGCTTCCCCTATGTCTGATAGAGCCAATGCCACCTGGCTCCAAGACGGACCTGCTGCCAGCCAAGGCTCAACCCATCAGCAACGGTGATAGTGCCTTTGTGATAACATATTTAAGAAGGGAAAAAACTGCTGTGCAACAGCAGCTGGAAGAGAGGAGCGAGAATATGTGAGAGAAACAACTATGCAGACACCAGGGGCCGTGAAGAAGGAGGGGGAGGAAGTGCTCCAAGTGCTGGAGCAGAGTTTCCCCTGCAGCCCATAGCGAAGACCACGGTGGTGCAGGTTGTCCCCCTACAGCCCATGGAGATTAACGGTGGAGCAGATATCCACCTGCAGCCTGTGAGAACACCACGCCAGAGCAGGTGGATGTGCCCGAAGGACACTGTGGAAAGCCTGCACTGGAGCAGGCTCCTGGTAGAACCTCTGCGCCCGTGAAGAGAGGAGCCCACACTGGAGCAGTCTGTTCCTGAAGAACTGCACCCTGTGGAAATGACACATGGAAAGGACACACGCTGGAGCAGTTAGTGAAGAACTGCAGCCTGTAGAAAGACCCACATTGGAGAATTTCATGGAGGACTATCTCCTGTGGGAAGGACCTCACACTGGAGCAGGAGAAAAGTGTGAGGAAGAAGCAGTGGCAGAAACAATGTGTGATGAACTGACTGCAAACCCAATTCCCCATTTTCCTGTGCCACTCAGGGGGAGGAGGTAGAGAAATTGGGAGTGAAGTTGAGCATGGGAAGAAGGGAGGGGTGGGGGGAAGGTGTTTTCAAGATTTGGTTTTATTTCTCATTATCTTACTTTGATTTGACTGGTAATAAATTTTTCCAAGTCGAGTCTGTTTTGCCCATGACGGTACTTGGTAAGTGATCTCCCTGCCTTATTTTGACTCATGAGCCTTTCATTGTATTTTTTCTCTCCCTGTCCAACTGAGGAAGGGGGAGTGATAGAGCAGCTTGGTGGGCACTTGGCATCCAGCCAAGGTCAATCCACCACTTGGCTGAAACAGGAAAACAAACATGAACTATTTTCAACAATTAAAAAAATAGTTACAAAATT
>VZTQ01006276.1:0-131899 GCA_013400755.1 Pelecanoides urinatrix | reverse complement strand
GGGCCGGGGCAGCTCCGGCCGCGGCCCAGTCAGGCGGCGCCGCATCGTTGTGAGCCCAGCGCCGGGCAGGGGCCCGGCCCGGCCGGCGTCCCCCTCGCCGAGCTCCCGTTTCGCCTCCCAGTGCCTCCCAATTCCTGCATCGTTACTTCTTGCCAGATATCACCCCCGGAACGTAACTCACCCACCGGGCCTTGCTCCGGCCCAGTCGGCGGCCTCCACGGTGGTGGCAGAGGTCGGTCCCTATTGTCACAAAAATGCCATTTCTGACTGGGAAAGTCCCTCATCCAGATCGTTTAAGTCTCCTATGCTCTTCTGTATGTCCTCCCCTAGGCATCTGCTGCCGGCTGCTGCAAAGGCAAGACGCCGAATTAAAGAACCCTTGGTCCCATCAGTGTGGTCGTTCCTACGTTTGCATGAATTGCGAGTGAGGAGGAGAAGTTTTCGGCAATGTTTTGCAGAGCTTAAGAAATGCTCTGACTTACTTCAATTGTTGCAGCCTAGAAGAAGAGAAGTTTATGCCCTGGCTCTGGAAGAGAGCCCCGAGGAACCACGGCGGTCATTTACCTCTCAGTACTGCATCCAAGCAATGTGGGAATCATGACTAGAGCTTTAATCTGGTTACAGGAAAAGCTTAAAATAGGAGTCGGCCTCACCCACACCACAGATCACAGCCACACCATGAAGGGTCTTTTGATTTGGCCTTAGTCCTTTGGTTAGCTAACCTTCCTCAGCAAAAGCTCGTCACCCATACCTCCTGTGCTCTGCCTTCTCTCCATCGCTATAGTCATCAATGTTATTTTTCCTTACAGTTTTTCTCAGCTGTTGAACTACTTTATCCACCGGAGCAAGGTTTCCTTTCAGCAACTAGAACACCCTGTGGAGTCTTAGGCAGCCCAGGTGTATTTTCATCAGCTGCCACTAAAATACCAACAGAAACATTTTTTCCCATAGGACTGCGTGATGTTCTACTTCTTGTTGAAACTCACACTACAGAAAAATTGGTTTGGCGTAAAAGTTCAGTAAAACCAAAACATCATGCCCAACTAGGCAGGGTTTTTTTCTTTTTTAAGTGACCAAAACACAGAAAAATGAAAATAAAGTTATCTGAAATAGATAAATCCTACGAAAATAACAAATTAGCATTTTCCCATGGGAAAGATTTTTCGATGTAAAATGGTCAGGCAGCACTAAGTAATGTTCATCCTTAATTGCAAAACCTTTTGTAATGAGTAAACTCTAAAAGTAGGAAAATGTTTTGTTTTATTAGTGACCCAAAACACGCAGACTTTTTGATGATCCTGGATTGAGTTACAGAGTCAGATGAGATTAATTATTCACTAGGGTGGTAAAGCCTTTACTTGGTCCTGTAGACTGTTTTGTGAAGGAAAAGATAGAGAAAAGGGACAGAGGGAGGGAGTGAAGGCGAGAGGGAATGTGTTGGTTTAGATGTGAAAAAAATCACTGACCTGTCTTGGAAAATGACAAAGATAAAATTTCAATTGAAGAGTAAACAAAATCAAAGACAGCAAAATGAAAAGAAGTAAAGAAGAAGAAGGAAATTAAACTGCTAGATTGATTTGTAGCTTTTCTATCCAACGGGCCAGAGGAAGGCTAGGTTCTCATTTGGAGAGTCGAAACAGAGGCCCCAGGCACGGGGAGGTTTCCAGTCTCACCTGGAACTGCAGAAGCAGCCAGACTCACAAAAAATAGAGCAAAGCCAGCCTGGGTCTGGAGCAAATGCGTGCCTTCTCCTTGGAGCCCTTTCCATTCAGCCGCTCTGCTCTGATGAACTGGAAGAGCAGATGTGGTTAACAGCAATGGTGAAGTGGTTCCGTGGAAACTGGGCATGGCCTATACAGTGAGGAAGAGGAGAGGGGAGAGCGAAGCAAGGACCACTTTTCCTCAGAACGTTCCTACAAAAATAACAGGTAAAACTGTTTCTTTAATGGTTTACTCCCTCAGCCAGCTCATCTAGGAAGAGCATTAATCAGACCAGGAGGAAACGTCTTTTGTCCCTGAAAAAGAAAAAGGATTAGGTTAAGTGGTGACACAGCAGGGACAAATTACTCTGGAGAAAATGACTGACCTAAACTGTCATCCAAATAAATACAGGCCAAAGCCATGAACTTAACTTTTCTATTTTGATGAGTCTGATTTTTTGTGAGCCTGTGCTTTCAATAACACGCATATTTTTCTTTTGTCACGGTGAGATCTTTCTGTTTATTCAGGAAGCAAGTGGCGTCAGAAACGCAATAGCGCGTCTCTTCTGTCTCCCTTCCCACGTGTGCCTGTGGCCGAGGAGCGGGATGAAGGGACAGTGCTGTCTCCTTCTTTGGCCTTTCTCTTGGATCCATGTCCCCAGGACACTCATTCCCAAGCTGCAGATCCACTGGGACCAGACTGAAACGCCTAACTCTTTTCAAGCAGGGATTGTTTAGCCGTCACACAGTAACAGTTTAGGCACTGGTGCCTGGGGCTGGATCCAAATCAATCCTAAATCCTGTATTCTGCCATCATCCCTGTCATCCATCCCTTCCTATTTGGTGACAAATCGCAGAGAGCAGCCTGCAGAAAGTCTCTCCGTACAATCAGGATGGGGCCTTGGAGATGAGACATCGTTGTAAAGGCTGCAAAATTCTCACAGGATACTTTCCCTCACGTTTCTGATGGGATTCGAGTTAAACTTTTACTATTCCCACAAGCAGCATGTTCTGTATTCTGGAAGGCAGGCAGGCTGAGATCTTGGCATCAGTGCTGTTTGACAGTATACAGAGAATGCTTTGATTTATTTGCTGAATACTGTTTTTTTTTTTTTACATGGGGTGTACTGCCTTCAGTCATTTTTAATACCACGTAACACTGGCATATAAGGTGGATGTTTCTGCTCAAACACTGGATGGACTGTGGCCGCAGGAGTTTTCTCTCCATGTGCGTTATTACATCTCGGAGCAGCTGTGGGGTGGGCTGGCTCGGGGCTCAGTGTCTAATGGGTTGCATTTACCCATAGCAAGAAGTCTGGGTTCAGACTCTTCCTCCCAGGGCCAGCAGAAAAAGAGACGTACTCATGGAGAAACACCTTAGGTGACCGCTCAGCCGGCTGAGAGCGGGCACTGCGGCATCCCTCCCTCGGACCTCGCTCTGCCAGGGGAAGGGCTCTGCGAGGTGGGAAGGGCGGGATGTGCAAGGCAAACAACTGGATGGTCTCCTTACAAAAGCATCCAGAATAAAGTGATGTAGCGCCTCTCCTCCCTCCCCTTTGTGATCACATAAGTTAATCCTTCCTCAGAATAAAGATGGGACCATATAATCTGTTTTTTCTTGCTAATAAACCCTTTTGGGGTCCCTTGTCTTTTTATATATCACAAACCATTAAGGTTAGTGTAATTTAAACAATTGGGTACTTAAAATCCTACAGTCCTATCTGGTCACGGTAGTCTCCTCTCACTCTTTTATCTGAAAAAATGAAAGCTAAAGGCAGATTAGATTGTACAAATTAAAACATATTGAATTCCTTCAATCTTTACAATGTTTTATTTTCAAGATAGCGCCCGTGAAGACTGGCACAAGAAGATCTGGGTAAGCATAGTTCGTAGTTCATAATGGTCACTTTTAGTGTGGGGAATCCAAAATTCTGCAGGACGCTCTTTTTAAATAACTAGGGCATGTAAACATTAGCATGAACCAGGATTTCTAGCAGTACCTCTCTATTTAGAGGAAATGAATGCCAGTTATTCACTGAGCGTATATTCATGTTTTTGCATTCATGAACTGACCGAGTTTGGTGAGGAGTTTGTATTCATAGTATTAGCAGATTTTTCCCTTTTTAGGACACAGGACAGTATTTCTCATGCCCAATAACACGTACAGAAATTAAGCCCCAAAAATCTTATTCTTGGATAAGATCAAAGGACTAATCGCTGTAAGATTCTGAAACAAAAATTATCTGCCTCTCATTATCGGGGTGCATGGTAACTTTGCGTTGCACATTAATCTGCGATAAAACCAGTTACCTGCTCAACATCCTTTTCTTACATTTAATAGGCAAGTCCTTAATTTGGTCTTTGAATCTCTCAGACTACTACTAAGCAATAAATATGCCCGGTCAAACGCTACTAGAAGTCGCAAAAAATCCAGGGACTTCACAAGCAGCTAGAAGAAGCCCTCTAAACACCAATGCCATTATTTAAAGATGTGATTTCTGACACACCAGAAGTTGTTGTTTGTCAGGGATATTATTCTATTAGCTGTTTCTTAAGCTTCACAAAGGCATCATGGAAAGAAAATGTTCCTGTTGCCCTCCCTTCCATGAGACACACCATTGTCTTCATAATTTGTCTGCTTGCAAGCTGAGGACTTACACAGGGCATTTTTTACATTTTTTTCATCTACGTTGGTTTTATAAGTTTAAATAAGTTCCCATCTGCCAAGAGCTTCCAAAGAGCATTGGCGCTTAACCAATGCAAGAAGCTTGCCATGAAGATTACACACCAGTTGTGCTTGTTCAAAACAATAACTTCTGACCACTGCACCAGAAGAAAATACTCTCATTTATTGTCTCATAATCACGCATCTCTGCAGTGTTAGTTCCACTTTTGCCAACGAGAAGGATGTTCCTTTTGATATTTTACAAATATTTCAGCTATATCTCCTTAACACTGTGCAGTTCTTTGGCTCGTTAGGTTTGCTTTGGTTTTGTTTTGTTGAAAGCTCTTGTTTCAGTTCAGGCTCTAAAGAAAACAAAGCAGTATTGCTTGCATTGTTAAAGCCAAAAGTAGGGCCATGGAAAAAAAAAAATGTTCTTCTTGGAAGATTTTGTAGATTGGTATTCATGAAACAGCTGGAGATGAAACGTACAGCACTAATCCTGTCCAGTTGCTCCTGGTCATGTTGCACATTCAGGAAATTCATAATTAGGTGGTTATATCCCCAGTGTTTCCCCTGCAGCACTCTTTACAACTAGCAATTTATCTTCTTTCTTGTCGTTAAAAAAAAAAAAAAAAACCAGCAAAAAACACAACTACAAAGGAAGAAGTGGGGGAGAAAATACAAGCAGGAATGACTTAAAATATGCTTAATAGTTTCTTCTCACTGTAAAAAAAAAAATCAGATGTTGTCATTTCTGCACATACCAGCAAACTGCTGCTGATCCATTGCCCTTTTCTATCACAGTACTTTTCCTCTGTGCTGTATCTCCTTCCTCTTCACAGTATTTATTTTGCCAGTTAATTTTTTCTTTTTCCTTGCCCGTCATGCACCCGCTTTCCTGTAAAGAGCAGCCACACCTGACAATTTAGAAATAAACGCTTTAGTAAGTAAACATTTATTTTTCTTGCGGAATGGAAGCACTATACATGGGGGTTTTATTTCCTAGCTCCCTCCAAGGTTTCTAGTGAATTCCTGTGTAGTTTCTGCTCTTTATTTTGACTTCTCTAGTGGTGTCATGAAAGCCTTTCCCTGCACACTGGGAATCTTCATACTGCATGCTACAAATGGTGTTTTGTCAAAAATTCATATTAATTTTAAATGTCAGGGTACAACTAGAAGGGTTTTTCTTCTTTTCATAGCCTTTCAACACAACAGCCTTATCTACTGTTAATTACATACATAGGCAATGTGGAGATTTTTGTATAAGGGCAATCGATGAGAAATGTTGCCAGCTTTGGAATTAAATTGTTACCAGCGACTCAGCAGGTTTGCTCTGCAATAGCAAAACACTAAACATAAGCTTTTTAAACAATCATTATTACTGTTTTTCCCCAAAGTAATTTTAAAAAGCACCTGGGAGAACCAAAAAGAAGACCACTTAGATAAAACTGCTAGTTAAAGTTCAGGAGTTTCCCTGCCTGTGCTTAGGAAGCTGCACCGGTGGCCCAGAAGTCTGGCTTTTCAGAGATAAAAAAAAAACCCACAGCAATTTCATAATGCATACAGTGAATGCACAAATAACTTTAAAACAACAGAAGAGTCATAAACCCCTCTGGTGCTGGAATGGCAGTTCCAGCCCCTAGATCACAAGATTACCATAAATCCCAGCGAGAGGTTAGGGAAGAGCCAGCCCTCATCCAGCCTTCCTCCCGACGCTTCTTATCCCGGGCAGCCCCGGCCACGTTGCTGAGCAGTTGTGATTTCCTCCTCCTTTCAGAATTTTGCTAAGTGTATTTTTAGTCACCAATGCAGCAGAATGCACCTAGACAACAACATTTTTTTTTTGCTAGCCATCAGAGAGCATCTCCGATTCCCTGGCTGACGGTGTGGAAGCAGAAGGCTCACTGCTTTTGAATGGAGATGCCCAGTCGTGCCCACGTACAAGTCCTCTTGGAAAAGCACATCCTCTTGGAAAAGCATGATGATTTTCAAAGACGTGAGACAGAGCTCCTCAAAAGCTTTATATAGCTGCATTAAAACAAGATCCTTTATGGCAGGTGGGGGGCCCTTGTGAAAAAAAAAAAAAGAAAAATTCACCAAGTTTCAATATATTATCTCAAAAAAAAGCATGGAACAATTTAAAAAAATTTCACTTCCGATTCCTCTCCGTCGATGACTTTTCCTAGAGCTTCCTCAAAACTGCATGGAAATAGATAAAGTACTGCTTTGAAAAGCAGTCATTTTTTTTAAATTATTTACCAAGCTGCTAACTTTTCCAGACTTAAAATGTGATGCCTGAGATAATGTATCTATTTCATGTTGATAAATAATTGAGTCTGGAATACGAGTGTTTTGGTACGGCCTTGGAAAAATCTCTCCAGCTAACTGTGCCTCAGGCTAGAATGATTTAAAAAAATAATGCATATTTTACAATTCTATTACTTCTTTTATCTAAATAGACAGGCTTAACCTCTCCCTCATGCTCTGTCACACACGCTATCACACCCAAATTCTACCCACCTTCAACATTTTTTTAACAAAGTGAAGGTCTAGCAGCATGCTCTAAAGAAACAAAACCTGGAATTATTTTTGACTAAGGGAGGAGCAGCCGCTACAAACAAGGCCATACAGGCAGCGTGCTGTCTCACCTCCTGCCTTATTGTGTGCGCCCTGGCAGACCACAGCTGCGATATGCTATGATGGGAAATGGTGTCTGCGTAGGTCCTGAGTCATTCGATGGTTGATAGGTCAAAGATGAACTTATATCTCACTTGGAGGCTGACCACAGAGCTGATACAGAGCTGGAGGAATGATTGTAGCATGTTAAAATAAGAAGGTAGGTGGATTCTTCACTTCAAGGCTGTTTTTCTTTTAAGCCTTGAAGATTCGTGTGATTTAAACAAATCCTGAAGTGACAAGAAAGCAAACAGAGTAACTTTCATTACCCACACAACGATTATGTGAGGCTTAATTGATGGGTATTCATAAATATGCTTTGTGATCTCCAAAAGAAAGTTGTTACAGAGGAAAGGTGCCATAAAAATGCCAATTATTTCTGTTATAATAGAAATCTTCTGCCATATACAACAAAGATTAAATAAATATAATAGACATTTTAGAAGGATCGACATATATGTATTTCAGATGTTTCTTATTCCCCTCTCTCCACACTCCTTCAGCTTTAGAAATGGAGTTGCAAAATAAAGAGCAAGCAGCTTTGGGCTGCACTCTTCACCAGTTCCTCACGACGGAGCACGTATTTCTGTTTCCCTGAATTAAGTTATCTGCAAAATTTGCAGAGCTGATTGCCCACAGGCAGTCTACATGTGAAGAGGGACACACAGTCCCCCTCTCACCCGTGACCCCCCAGGCAGAGGCAGGCAGTGCTGTAGGCTCAGTAGATGTGTCTAATGCTTCTCCTGTCCCTTGACTCAACTCGGGGCTACCCCACGCATCGAAGCAGAAGAGACTTAAGTCTCAAGGTAAGTTTCTACCCTGCCCTACACAGGGTTGTTAAATGTCTCTGTTGAAAATAGCTTACCTGTGAACGCTAGCAGGCGCAGATAACGAGGTGTACGTGTGTGGTTAACGCTGCCTCGCCTGCGACAGCCACACGTCTCACGGGACAGTTTTGCAGCTCTCACAACTGTCAGCCGAGATCTCAGCCTCGCTGCAGCCAGGCAGCACTTCAGTGCCGGGGCTGCAGTCAGGTTTTAGACTCTTAGAAACTTGGAAATGCCAGTAAGAGACCCAAATGAAGGGATTATCTCAAAATTTCCCCAGCAGTCCAGCTTCCTCTGCATTCCTGTGCCACCCAGTTCTGCCTCCCATGCCACCTAACATGTCTTTTTTCAAGCCGCCCTGGCCTCTCTCCCCATGATTTCAGCAATCCACTTTGGTTCCCTTGGTCCATTTTTACTACCGAGCCTTTTTTACTGTCCCAAATTCACAAACATCCTCTGGGTCTCACAGTCTGTGGTCCATCTTGTTTAGAACTTCTCTGGTTTCTCTCAGCTCTGCTGCTGAATGAGGATGGGAAAGGGCAAAGACGCCCCTAGAGCCATGGTGTCCCTTACCACAGACCGAGGTTGCAAAGCCACCGTTACCTGAGCAGTAATAAATATAAATCTTATGCCATACACAACAAAGATTAAATAAATATAATAGACATTTTAGAAGGATCGACATATATGTATTTCAGATGTTTCTTATTCCCCTCTCTCCACACTCCTTCAGCTTTAGAAATGGAGTTGCGAAATAAAGAGCAATCTGTGTACTTCCAGATTTCTTCTCAGCATATATAGCCCGGAGCGGGCTTGTCTGCTGAATTTAACAGAGTGCAGGATACAGTTCATGTCAACGCGACACCTTTATGCTAACCCTGCATCTGCTCTGGGATTCAATGTATAGTTGGGACGGAAGCGATGGCCAGTGCCTAATCTGGCATAAAGCCTGGCTGTTCAAAGTTAATCCATCAGAATTTTTAAAATAAACTGGAACTGGCAGAGAGAGTTTAGACCACATAAATACTTGGTCTCATATGGCAGCACTTTTTAATCCTGTCCTGTCCCTGTCCAAAAAATAAATGTATTGTGACGTCACACAACTCCCTTAGTCCTTTGGTGTTTTGGTCCTTCTGTAACTATAAAATAGGGATCCTAGCATTTCTGTAATAGGATTCACATAAATTTCTCATGAAAGCGTGCACCTGCTCGGAAGCAATACTGAACTGATATTGATAATTTCTTTCTGACTAAAATCCTCAGAGATTAACCCGAAAATGCATCAATCCTTCAGAGTGCTGGGGGCATGTATTTATATTTAACTTTACCCTAGGATTAACATATTCACAATAGACTTGGCTGTTCGTTATATGAGACAGTTATGAGAGCACTCTGAAGTAGTCAGAATAATCAAGTAAGCACATGCAGGATATGATGGAGTAATGTGGAAAAAACATAGTTCTGTCTGGCACAAAGAAAATCCAGTGAAGAACAGAATGCTAATTTCAACAAATACTCAAGATATGCCCGTATCTTACTTCACATTTCTTGTATAATGGTATGCCTGTAAAGAGAGAGAGTGCGCACTACAGTTATTCTTGTTGGGGAAAGATTTGAGCTTCAGATAATTTAAGTTTTAGTAACTCATCTCTTTTTACAAGCTTGAACTTGATCCTGAAAACTGCTCAGTTCCATTCATTGATTGACTTTGTGACTCCATTTTAGTAATTAAAAAAATGGCACCTGAGTATTTTAAATATAATTCCTTGAATTTAAAAGAGAAAACTCTTGCAGTCTGTAAATTATGCATTTAAAACTTACAAAAACTTAGCTATATTAATCGGGGGATGGAGGAAACACATTTAAAGTGAGCTGATGCAAATGCTGCATTTTAAAGAACAAATAAATATTGCTGAAGAGGGAAAGACAAGTACTTTTTATTTTTCGTGATAAATCAATTAAACTATCAGGTGTTTTTTCACTTGGGACACAGGTTAAAAGAATGAAAGCTAAGAAAGTGAGAGCAGAAGAAATTTTAGGCAGGTATACTTTAAGATAACTTAACACCTGATTGCTTTCAAAGACTAACAGAATTATTAGTGGGATTTCTTTGAAGATGTGTTGCTATCACCGATAGCTAAAAATAAGAGACCATACACTGCCCAGAACCCGCAGCATGTGGGAGAACCTCGACAGGCCAGGGAAGAGCAGACGAATGGGGTTTGAAATCTGGTATGAAACAAAGTGATCTTTTGCCATCTCCTGATTAATTACATTGGCAGAAACAAGCTGCTTAATAAGGTTTCTTTGGGCAAAAGATGCAAAGCTAAATTCATGCCCCTTAATTCAAAGACAGAGGTAAAAACCAGCTAAACCTGTGGTATTCCTGCATTGTTCAGAAGATAAATTGGGTCAGGCTGAGCTTTGTTCCCCAAACTGCAGCTCCAGCTATAGGTTCATGATGCAAAGTTTTTGGCAGCAATTCAGTCTTAGGCTATTGCTGCCCCTCACTGCTACTTGGTACCTCTGTGCTCTGCCCTCTTGGTTAGAATCATAGAATCACTAAGATTGGAAAAGACCTCTAAGATCATCGAGTCCAACCGTCAACCCAACCCCCCCATGCCCACTAAACCATGTCCCCAANCAACCTCCCTTCAGGTAGTTGTAGAACGCGATGAGGTCTCCCCTCAGCCTCCTCTTCTCCAGGCTGAACACCCCCAGTTCCCTCAGCCGCTCCTCATCAGACTTGTGCTCCAGGCCCTTCACCAGCTTCGTTGCCCTTCTCAAAGGTTGCACTGGTCCGCCTGGTTTTGGCATCAATGCTGTGAATCAGGTTGGGAAATTGATCTGGCTGAAAAAGAACATTCCTAGGAAAAAAAAATTAATTTTTTTTTTCAGTTCCAGCCAGGTATCTCCATGATTGGTTTCACAGGGCACAAGAAGCGGTGACCCAAAGGCAGGGGTGGTGGGCTGCCGTACTGAGGCAGGCATGGATGGAAGGGGAGGTCAGCTGTGCGTTAAGCACATGCAGCAACGTGACTTTGAACCACATCTCGTCCAGGCACGTGTCACATACCGAATTCCACCAAAGAGAGACAATTCTCCTTCAGTTCAAATGCAAGGGACTTGTGGTTTAGAACAGAAAAAGCAGTATTATTTCCTCTCCCTTGCTAAATATTTCTGAGCAGCTATGGTGTTCGCCCCATTGACAGGCGTGAAACCCTACCTGGTCACTAATCCCTTACCTGCTCCCATGGATAACTGACTACTAAGCACAAGCGTTGCCTGCAGCATTTTCCATTGGGAGGTAGCCCAGCTGCTGCAGAATGAAGATCCAAACTTGCTGATAATCCAGCAATACTAGGGTTATATTACCAATCTCGCCCACACCCTGAGTCATGTGTCTGCTGCCTCAGTTCCTTCTTTTTGCTTCCCTGATGAGCACATGCATGCACTCACATGCATATGTGCACAAACCACACACTGTGGGGTTCAGGGAGGCTTCCTGCATTCAGATTTATGCAGCCCAAATTCCACCTACAGGAATTTTCTAAGGCTTAAATGCTTCTGGATGCTGAGATGCATCTAAAATAAAACGAGGGATCTCACTGGAATCTAAGCAAGAAGAATCTGGTCATGGGGGTCTAGCTTGTTGTAGGTACACAGTAAGTATAAATAGTTGCTCCCTTTAGACAGCAAAAGCTGCACGTTTTGTGTGCTTCGTAGAATCATAGAATGGTTTGGGTTGGAAGGGACCTTTAAAGGTCCTCTGGTCCAACCCCCCTGCCATGGACAGATGGGGTTGCTCAGAGCCCCGTCCAACCTGACCTTGGATGTTCCCAGGGATGGGGCATCTACCCCCTCTCTGGGCAACCTGTGCCAGGTTCCACTACCCTCATCATCTTTGCTGCCTCTATCTGTTATTTGTCCTTTTTTTTTTTTTAGAACTCTGCTAGTTCCTCTGCTGCCTGCTAGCCCTCTACTCTGCTCAACTTCATCCTGATACTTGGCAAATTCTCCATCTGTCCATTATTCACCCTGCCCCCAAACTCTCCCCCATAAATGAAGGGTCAGTCTAATTATGAAGCTCTCTTCTGATAGTGTCAATGGTGCAGCTGTTTTATATTAACTGTTTTATTATATATTTGTGAACCATGCTGCACCTGGTAAGCTGATGGTAGGACCAGCTGGTGACAGAGCCATGCCTCCACCAACTGCCCCGGGGTATGGTTGTGACCTAGGAGGGAAGGGTCCCAATTCCACCGCTGTGAGCCAGCCCGTCCTCATCATCTCCTGCTCTGGAAGTTTAGTATTTCTGTCTCTTGGTATTGGGCTCTTGCTGTCATGATCCTTATAAACAAGGTCCTTTTAGGGTATGTAAAAAAAAAAGTATTTGCTTTCCACTGCTGTTTTCAGGAACATTCATTTGCATTTGCTTGCTTTTTCTGCATGCTGACATGCAAATTATCCAGAACACCCTAACAGATCTCCATTCAGAATTGCTCATGTTAGCATCTGAGACGAAGCCAAGCATCCTTCACTTTGTATACAGTTCTCTTTCTTCTGCAAATAAAGCTGGAATTAATTCCTCATCAGGATAAATCCTTTGCAGGTGAAAGCTTTTCAGAACTCAAAACATCTGAGAAAATTAATACAGCAGCTTCCCTAAACATCCCAAAATCTTCAAAAAGAGTAAAGATGAAGAAAAACCACTGAGAACAGCCAACAACTTTGAAAGAAAGCCCATGTGGAACGCTGGAAGTGTTTGGAAGGGAGACTTCCCCAGGGTGAAGAGTGTTGCTTAACTGCAGGACTGTTTGAAATGACCTGTCTGTGCTTAAACTCCAGATTCAGTTCGGTGCTGTTCACCCAGGCATGTTCATAGCCAATGTCAGTCAGAGCCAGCGAACTTCTCACAAACTATTATTTTTTCTTTTCCTTTTATTTTTGGAACAGAATTAGTTTTGTACTTAGAGCTTAAATTATAAATGACCAACGGTGATGAGGGACATGCCTTACTTCTCCAATACACATGCCTGTTTGAGCTATTTCCCTCTGGGTATTGCTCTAATGTAAGTTCTCCTTAATGTCCAGTACCAAGTTATTGTTTATATGTCTCAGGGTAGTTTCAGGGAGGATAGAATCTGGCTACCTTTTTTTTCTGTGCTTTGTAAGGAAGCACAGAAAGAGAGGAAGATTTTTATTTTCCTCAGATGGTATCAGTGCTAGTTGCAGTCTAGGTCATATTTTATTCCTTCATTGGGACCTCTGGTCTTTCTTTGACTTCCTCATTGCATACCTAAACTCCTTTCTGGTGCACGTGGGTTTTCTGAGGTCTTCAGTCATCCCATCTGGAAGAAGTATGACGGGTCAGTGTTTTGGAATGACCCTTCAAGGCATCCCTCGGGCACTGGTAGGCTGTCAGGACACACCGTGCAAGCTCAGCTCACCATCTCTGTTAGAGATTTACAGAAGACAAAGCAAGTCTGTGAAGCCAGAACAGTGGGAATGCGATGAAGAGGATGCGATCACTTGGTAGAGTGACCAAATGATGGACGTGTTTATCAACCAGACAAGGAACTACTTGGACAGGCAAGAGTCAGTAAGCTTAGTTATGAAGGCAAAGAGATGGGGCAAAATTGAGTCTCTCCTTTGTTTTTATTTTGTGGAACCAGAGGCAGAAACCTTGCTGGAAACTGGAGTTTCTCCTTCCTGCTCTGGAAGGTGGTTTGACAGATGGGCTTTCCTACAGAGCAGAGGTCCTCCTAGGCCTCCCGCCTCCTTTCATTTCCAGCTTTTCTGACCCCTGAGGGTTTTCCCCCCCACAATTCAAGAACCAAAAAGAGAAAAGGACATACAAAACCTTGCTTTTTTACCCTTCTTCCCAGATTCTACTAGCTGGGTTAATTTTCTTCTTCTTGGTTTTATTGTGGTATTTTCTCTCAAGTTTCATGGATCCTAGAGGCCCTTTTACCTGTGATATTACTGAGACTCTTTTCTACCAGGATTGTATATATCCAGAGCAGACATCTTTGATCATACTCTACCTACTACCAGGAGCAACACACCCAAATCACTGGTGGTGTTTAGACTCCCACTGAGTTGTTTGGGTGTCCCAATTCAAGAAAAATCTGCAAAAGCAAAGACAGCATTAGCAGAGTTCCTCTTGACCTTCCCTTATCTGCAGACAGAGACATGGGTCCATAAACTCAGTGTTTAGTTAAAACATAATTGCTGGTACTGTTAAGTTCTTAATGAGGAAAATGAAGCAGAGATCAAAAGATTCGCTTTTTTGTGGATTTCATTTTCTTCCTTGTCTTTTGCACTTTGGTCGTAAACACTGTCATTCCCCCTCTGCCCTCCTGCTCCATATACTGAAGATTAAGTTGGGAAATATTTTTAGAAAAGACACAAGTATACAGAAGGGAGTATTAGACTGTGACCTTATAGCTGCTTTTGAAGTTTTTGAAGGCTACATGGCAAACGTTCTCAGTATTTCCAAATTCTCAGAAAAAGGAGATTCATAGATTGCTCTTCATTAATTTAAGTGTACTAGCTAATTGGCCACATGTATGTTTATTCCCCCTCTCTCATGCATGCACACACAGAGCAAAGCCAACACATATATTCCAAGAGGCCTGAAACAGATAATGGACCCACAGTATTGCCTCAATAGCTACTGGCATGGAACGAAAAGTAAACAGCAAAACAGGAAAGGGAAGGCTAAAACTAGATTAAACAGATTGCTGCATTCAAGAGTGTGCAGTCATCTGGGAACTTAATGAAAAAAAGAGTTGAAAGGAAAAGTTAAAACAAATAACATACAAGCCTCTCTTGTATTTTTGAAAATCCCTCACCAGCTGTGTGGTAAAATGCCTTTAACAAACTAGCATGCGGTGTAAAACTTAGATGTACAGAATTAACCTTTCATTCATTAAGGTAAGCAAAATTTCAGGTTATTCCTCATCACTGGAATTCAAATTAGGCCCAGACTGTTTGACAGGAAGGAGGATGTCAGGGACCCAAAAAAAGGAACTTCTTTGTCTCAGTTACAGGGGAAAAAAGAAAGTAATTTCTCAGGATAAAGACATGTTACCAATAGGATTTATGCTGCATATATGTAACACAATATGGCTTCAATTATCTGTAAGAGGAGGTGTGCAAAAATCAAGGTGATTTAAAAACCTGGCCTGTCACCAAAGCCAGCTAGATCTCTCACTGTTTCTATCATTTGAAGCCAAAATCTCCTGCTGAATACTCTAGTCCTTTTTAATCCTGATTTGGATTTGAACTTGAACCCTAGGTCATAGAATAAATCAAACCCAGATCTTAACGTGTTCTTTCCAGACTATTTCTGATGATAACACAACCTCTATAGAAATAATCTGGCTTTGCTTCTGCAACGATTTCCAAGAGCTACAACAAGGAATTTCGCTACTTTCCTGACCGACTTCACAGACATACCTTTTCAGGTTAGCTGATCAAGCCAAAAAAAAAACCTAGCCTCCTTCACCACTGTTTTAGGGTTTTACATTTGGAAATATGAAAACTGTCTTAGAATAAAGACTCTTCAGGGACAACCCATCATGTCAATTAGGCAGTACTTTTCCCTCTTGTCTGATGTTCAAGAGAGGGTAATCAACTTGTCTGCAGTATTTCTGAGTTCTGCCGTAGTCCCAGAAATTGTAAGAACTTTGTGGAGAGAAACATGTTGCTGCCCACTGGACAGAAGGCACAGAAAGAGACTTCTCACTAAGTTAAGCAGAAATGCATCTGTTGTGGCCTGATAGGAACACCTGTAACCAATCCTACAGACCATTTTCACCATGCAGGCTAAAAGCAAGAAGTTCTCCTATTATGCTGCCACGAATATTATGTTTGGACAAGTGCTGTCTTTCTGATGGATTGTGTAACACAGGACACTTCTTCCTTATTCATGAAGTCTTCTGATCCAGGCCAGAAAATATCTTTTCATTTGATTAGCCCAGCCTGGGCTAGTGAATCCCACAGAGTCACCTGCAAGTAGTTATGACTGAACTTATTCAAGAGCCAGATGCCTCTCCTGAATTCAAACTACATTTCCAATGATATTTTACATAGGACATTACTTTTTGTTTATCCTAACCAACATTGTGCAGCAAACATTTGTCTACGCTGTTTCTAAAAATTAGCTGTATTTCAGTTTCCAAGCAATGGAGATCCAGATAAAACTATGTGGTCTCCAGTTCTTCTAAAAGAAAGGTGTTATACCAAAATGCAAATAGAATCTGGGAGGCAGTGATGATCATTGTTTGTACTGCTAGCATCCATGGTCATTAAGAAAAAGGGGGTACTTGTAGAAGTCACCACTTCTCCTAACAAGCCAGTCTTCCTGTTTTTATGTAGCAAAACACTTCTAATATAAAGGGCCCTCTTGATATATCCATCTTTATGACTGCTGAAGGCTGTTTACAGCATAACTCTGGATAGAAGATGCTAGTAAAGAAGAAAGTGGAATTTAAAACTCCCATGGAGCTCTGATTTACTGTGAAGGGGGAGCAGGACCTCTTGCTACACCAAGAGAGCCCAGACTCCTGTGGACAACTTAGACTAACATCGGCCCAGATTTCATTGAATCAGATCTTGTTTGGGAGCACTGGCAAGCTAAGGTCAATGCTAGGGTGGTTTGTGCTGTAGATCTCTGAACTATATCTGACTGTAAACGAACAGTAGAGTAAGTTCTAGTACAGCCAGTATTGTAACCTTCATCTGTACAAATATGTGTTCTGAAAAGTAGAAAACATTTGGAAAAAATGCACACTATGAATGTACATGTTGTATTTCCACCTGTATGAGCCACACACACCAAAAAACATTTCACAGAGCTGGAAGTGTCCTGACTAGATACGAAGCCATGACAAGACAATCGAGGACTTCTATACGGAAGTAGGGCAGCGGCTCCCTGGTTGCTACCATTTTATTTTATTTTTCTGACAACTCCAGGTACCAGTACCATAGAAGCAATATTAAGATATTAAAACTCTAATATGTAATGCTCATCACTGCCTCTCTAGCATTAGGTATTACCCTTCGTGCTTCACTGGTAGTGAGGGAACTGTGCCTGTTTTAGCAGCCACAGAGGATGACTTTGCAGCTGGACTTGCCCCTTGCTGCCAGCTGCTCCCTCTGGTTCCTGATGGGTTTTCAGCCCCTGGTTCATGGATCCTCCCACATTCTCCACCCCAGAAATGCTTAAAGATCTGAAAGTTTAGAAGGATGATATTTCTTCTTGCACTCACTGCTGAGCCTTCAGCTGCAATCCCTGCACCCGGTGGAATGCAGGTGGTAGACAGCAGTCTGTAATTACTTCAAGGACTGCAAATAGAGGGGGAAAAAAGTACTCAAAGAGATGAAACCCTGGTCCAAATGGAATCAGAAGGAATTTAGCTGTTTACATAAATGGAGCCAGGATTACCCCTCTAGCCAAGATGATAAGACCCTGAAGTTTATCTATACATTTACTCTTGTTTTCTGCCAGCAATAAACACAGTAAAAAGTAAGATAACCATGTATCAAAGCAGCTGACTGTGCTACAAGGGATGTACAAGGGATGTTTCTCCTAGCTTCAGGCCACAAGATTATCTTGCACAAAAGCAGTAAGTATGAAAGCCGTTGTGCAAACACTACACACCATTGTTTATTTTGTCATATCACAGCTAATCATAACCCTTTCAAAATGCTGAGCAGATAGTATGGAAAGCACCACACTGTCATTACTGTGGAAGGTAATCACTGCTGGATTGGAGAGTTTACTTAAACCACTTTGGCTGTGGTTTATATGCATTGTTGGACAGGACTTTGCAACTCATCTGCTCTTGAGAATGAAAATTGATTATGGGCAAGAACTGTTCTGAATATGAACTTTGACATACTCCAAGAACTGACTGATTGACTATGCCATATGTAACACTCCCGTAGCTTTTATACACTGTTTCTCCATACTTCGGCAGGGAGAAAGGGCTTCATCACACAGCTTTTCCCAAGTGCTGGTATAAACATCATTACCACTGTGTTTTTCTACTGGAGGGCTCTGTCAGAAAACTGGTGATTTTAAGACATTACTGGTCACAGCTGTCTGTCCTACTTAGGACAAACATGGTGTCACAGTCCATCAGGTGTATCCCAGAGGTATACAACTCGCTGTTTATGAGATAATGTATAGATGAAGCATCCATTTGTTTGAGGCTTTCTTTTACCTGGGATCATCCCAGCTCTGACAATCATCTAGAAATCCTAGAGAAATCACCATTAGACCTCACCCATTTACTAGTCCAAGAGAATCATCACAAGGAGAAAGCAGTCAGAGCTGAGGAAACCACAAGGACTTGTGCTACCTTGCTGCTGCAGGCTACTGCCTTCCCGCTGTCTGCGCTGCCCAGCCTGAGCTCCGCTCTGTGAACTCACACCCTCAGGAATTTGCATCAAGACGTTACACCGGACTGGGCAGCAGGATTCTGGCAAGGGGCAGTTGGCAACAGCAGGGCCAGAGAGGACAGAAGGGCCACTAGACATTTCAGCCTGTTTTCCTTCGGAAGTATGACATAGGGGTCGTTGATTGGGTTTGTGCTCCTTTTCCAGAAGGATGCTGACGCAGGGGTTCTCCCCCCCCAGCCCTTTTTGTCCCCATAGAAAAGCCTTACCTGTCATTGTGTTTTTAAAAACTTCCTCTGTGACAAGAGATTTAAATCATATTTGTTTTGTTTCCAGTTTTGATTTCTGCTTGTTGCAAGCACCATGGGTTCAAAGGCACCAAGAATAATCATACGATCATTTAGGTTGGAAAAGACCTTTAAGATCATCAAGTCCAACTGGAAACCTAACACTGCCAAGACCAGAGGCTAAAGGGGCATCAGCTTTCCTGGTCCTGATGGACCTGACATGTTGCAGGTTCTTCCTTCCCATCATGTGGCCTGACACAAGGGGAAGAAGCAGAATTACGCAGCTCTCCTCCTCCCGGAGCCCTCTCCCATGGACACAGCGCACCGGACACTGCCCATCAGCAGAGCCAGCCCCATTTCCCTTCTCCTCCTTGCAGTGAATAATCTCCAGCTCATACCGGGCAGCAGTAACTAAATGGAAAAATTTACCTCTTTGTTTATCCACCACCAGTAACATAAGGTTTAATCATATATCCCCAGTCATTTAATGCCCCGAGATCAGCACCTGAAATTGTAGTGCAAGTTCAGGGCTGTTGTCATCAGCATCCATTCACTTTATTAGGTTCAGGAGCAGGAGGAGCTGAGCTTGTGCAAGCAGGGTCGTTTTTCAGCTCTTGGACTGTTCTTTGCCCTTGCTTTTTACGTGTAAATCAGCCCACTTCTGTCTTGCAGAGTCTGCTAGACAAACTCCCAGCATAGGTGTGAACTTCCCCAATTAATCTTAATGAAGTGTTAACTTCAAAGCTAAGCTGCAGCCATTTATACATTAACAGAACCTTACAGAAAAAACCTCCCAGCTTGACTCTTTAAAAAACAGCTCCAAGGGGACAGGATTGGTCAAATTTGGGGGTTATTCTGGGATCTGGAAAAAATCCCGCTTCACTGGCAGCTTTTGCTGGTGCACCACTTCCATTGCAGCTGCATTGTTAGGAGACCAAAGGGTCAGGCAGCCAGGCTGGAAAAACTGTACCGTGAACGCATGCTAAAAATATCACTGGAACAGAGCAGATGGAGCAAGATAAGGAGACCTGGATGATAAAGACTGCAAGGAACTGTGTAAGCTTATTGAGCCAAGTGATGACCTTGCTCATACTGTCTTTTACCTTATTCAGGTCAGTGATATGCAGCGCCAAAGTCAAGTCCTGAGCCCAGATTTAATCTATGATAGTTCCAGAGTCCTCAGCTACCCAAGGATGCAGACCTTTTACCCTGAAAACAATAAAGTGCAGGCTTCAAATCGGTCTGTAGATGCTTACTATGTATTACTATTACAGTTTTTGCTAGCACTTTAAGCCATTGTTGTATTAGCACATTTGGAATTGTGAATCTACATCATGGACCCTAAATATAGGTCTCTTGGAACAAGTCCTTCATTTGGAGGAGTCATTAACCTCATTTTCCTGATACAATGCCCCAGAAGTGAAGCCTTTGCAAGGAAATCTCCCCTGACATGTCTCCGCCTGATTTGCAGCCAAGGAGCCCACCTAAGAACCCGAGGAGGAAGATGTAATTTGGGGAACCAGGCTATGACCCATCAGTACGCATTCACTTCCTATTCTCAACATAAAGTGGTTGATCTTTGTGCTCATTTGCTACTCTAAAATAAGACAAATGTACTGAGCTGGTATAGTTGTGGAGACCATATAAACAGACTGTAGTGGCCTCCCTGCAGGGAGGTGTCACCAGATCAGACTCGCATGACTTAAACACTCAGGTACTCCAGCAAGTGAAAACTCAGGTACCTCATTTTTAACTGTCAAAGGCAATAGGAAAAGCATCTCCTTTGAAACAATTGCATGGATCTGTTTGATATAGCCCAGAAAGGCAAAGCCGCTGTGCTGAGCAATGCAGATTGTATTCCGGATATAAGAACTTAAATGTAAAAGAGGAAGGTCCTTCCTGCACTTCATTACAAGCTCCCTTGAAGACCTCTGACTCAGCTGATTATTAATTGCCAGAACATGCCCACATCTGCCTGTGTAAGCTTTTAAAATATAAAAACTGAAGAGGTTTAATTATTCCTATTTTAAGAAGTTCAAGAGTAAATGGCTATGTTGCCATGGATGCTGTTTTGTTTATAGTATTGTTTTTTCCTCATTATTAGCTTCTGTTAACTAACAAGGAAGAGGAGTTCACCTCCAGCACCATAACATGGCTCTGACCTCCGATGTAGTGCCGGGGTAGTAGTGGGACACAACACTTGAAGTTTTAGTTCGGCTAAGAGATGGATGTAGGTCAGGTGATGCAGAAGCAAGCCATAGTTCTCCAGATCCACAAGATTTTCTGCAGAATACCTCAAAACCAGCTATGCTCACCAGGGTCAGGAAGCAGTTATTTTCGCTGCAAAGTTATTTCATGCTAGCAGTTACTGTGTGTTCTTCTCCTTTCTCTGAAGTGTCTCATTAGAGAAGACAGACTAATAGTCTGAGCTTGGCAACAGCAGACACAGTCAATACTGGAGCAGGGTGAGAGGTCCCACTCCTTTTAGGAGCTGTGGGTCATCACTGACCAGAATAGGAAGCAGTTATTTTAACTTACACAGTTATAAGGTAACTGGGAAAAAGGCATCTTTCAGCAGCCTCACGCTGTGAGATCTGTTGAGCTGGTGTGACACAGCTCAGTCATGAAACCAAATTTACAGCTGCCAGTAAGTTCTTTCCTAAGTCAGGGAGGCTCCATTTTTTTCCATTGGAATGGGAGCATTAGTGGATATTCACTACGACACACAAGCTGCGGAGGCTGACGGAGCTCTGCGCTGCCTCTCCTTGTTCCGTGCCAGCAGGAAAAGGGTGTCATTGTTTGTCAGGAACACGCTGCTGATTCCTAACCCATCTCCCAGCACCTCCCTCCCCATGCTGTGTTCAGGTGGAACAGTTTGGGCTGCACAGATTACACTGCCATTCTTAATGCCTTAAGGACAAGCTCCAGAAAGAGCTCAGCATACAGCAGCTTTCAATACAATAACTTTTCCAGCCAATTCAGTATCCAACTTGAAAGTCTGTGCTGCATTCTCCAAAAACTGACCTTGATATACATATGGGAACACAATGGTATAGCTGTACTTGAGCTTGATTAATCAGATACCATCTATACCCTTTTTAGTTTTAATTGCATAACTGATATATTCTTCGCATAGAAGACTTTGTAGAGACCAGAAACCAATTACTAGCAAAAATAATGATTTTATGTTTTACAGATCAATTATTAATGTTTTAAAACTTTGTGCTATTTCTCCTCTAAATTACTTCCACTTACCTAGTAACAGTAGAAGGGAACAATGCATCTCATAACAGAGCAGCCCTATGGACTGGGGAGAAACAGGGGCTTCCCTAAATGCTGCTCTGCAGGGCTGCCAAGACATCTGTAAGTTCTGCTGTGGAACTTCTCTCAGTCCGACTTGCATAACAGGGCTTGCAAGAGTTTAAACCCATATCAATGAATATATTCTTTTGGATACCAAATCACTAAAGCCATGGAAGCACAAATTCTTAGGCATCCCTCATCTCCTAATTAAACTCAGTACTAATAAATGGAGGGGCATGAGTGCATATGCTTGTGCCTACATCCATTTCTGGAGTAAATACAGAATAACCAAGTAAACTACAACTCTTTGCCCCTAAAAGAGATGACTAAGGATTACAGTAGAAGTCTACAGCTACAAATACTTCTGTGTGACACACAGAAGGCAAATAAGAACTAATTGTTCACATTCTATCACTTCTTGAAGTGATTGGTGTCATACAAAGCTAACAGATACCAGGTTCAAAACAAAGAGGATGTTGTTCTGCACATCATATATTATGTCATTGAACTCCTTGCTGCAGGGCACTGGGGATGCTGAAGGTTTACATGGGTTCAAGGGAAGACTTGAGAAATTCAGAGAAGGGAAATCCATTGGCAGTTATTAAATATAAAGGCACCAACTCTGGTTCACTGAGCTGCAAATGGATTAAAGGAGTACATTGGGAAAATATCACTTCACCTTCAGCCTATACCCATTCAACTACTCTTACACTCTTCCATTAATATTTGCTTTTGACTACTTGTCAGGGAGGAGTAAGGGCCTACTGCTTCTCAAGGGATGGACACCAAGGGGGCCCAGCAGGACCTCTCCAGCCACAGCCCATTCCCACAGTACCTGAGCAAGCTGGGTAGGGCAGGTTCAACCAGGAGTCCAGACCATAAGGCAACACCATGGTGATGAGACAGGTCCAAGGTCATTAAGTCAATCCACATCAAGGCAAGGATCAGGTCCCGTGGTTGCCAGGTAAATCCACAACAGCAAGACAGGACTGAGGTCAAGTCAGGAGATCAGTCTGCAGGCTGAGGTCTGGACCAATGAGCCCTACAAATAGGTAGAGGCATTGCCAAACTAGAGACCAGCACCCTTCCAACACAGCTCAGGCAGGAGCTGAAAGCCCCCAGGCTGAGCTTAAATAGAGCTGCTGGGGCCATGGGTGGAGGTCCCAGGTGAGGCCAGTCAGGGCCATCAAGGCTTACTAAAGCACTCATAGCCCTGACACCACTGCTGGAGAGCAGGATCTCTGGTCTTATCACATGGCATTTTCCTGTATCATGTAAATCCACATCTGAACGTGTACATTAACAACTTACTGGCAATGTGAAGCATCAACTTCACCAATTATTTCAACGGGAGGGGCAATGATATGATGAGACCATTAATATTTAAACAGATGAGGACCAAGCCCTGAAGATGAATACTCAAATCAATAGACTGCAATCATAGCACCTGTAGACAAGCATAGTCACTAATTAGCACTTTGCACAGGTCCACATATTCATGCTTCTGAGATCCAATAAAAGACTAATGCCTTGGCTTAAGTTGTGTTGTACAGCGTTAACCTCTTCCTGAACAGAAAAAGTTCTGAGACCCAATATCTTTTACTTTTCTTCCCACTGATATGTTTCATGTTATATTAAAAAGGCAGGAAAATATTACATGATTTTAACATATAGATTCATGGAAAGGAGTCTGAGTTGCCTATTACAGTTACAGAATATGTGTTATAGTAATGGTCTTCAGCCTTCCACAATGTGGACTAGATTTTAACAGACTATGGAAGGCCAGTCTTAATGTGAATCATGGACAATAATGGCAGTTATATCATTAATGTGTTAAGCTGCTGAAAATAAGAACACCAACACCAAACTATCCATTCTCTCTGTGCGGACACTAATGATATATTTGCTAAGGTTGCTGAGCCATGGGAATATACAGGCTTGTACTTAATAATGTGAGTCATTCAAATGGAAATTTTCCGCTCTGAAATTTTATTACTTTAATTAAAGAACATTAAAAAATCTACACTTGCTTCATGCTTTTTTGTAACAAATTTGTTTTGAATGTTATCTTTATGATATTTCCATTTATAGAATCATAAAGGGTAAATGAAATACTAAGAGTTCTACTTGAAAAAAGGAAAGTTTATTTGCCTAAATGCATGGGCCAATATCCCACAACACATATCAAATTAAGAAAATGAGTTTTTTTCTTTTTTTCCTACTGATGCAGTAGTGAACTCTCTTCTTAATTAAAAGTGCTGTTTCCATAATGGCAGTCCAGGGTGTCGAGACTTCTGTTGTATTATTAAGTTGGGTAAATAAAGTGCATCGAAGGGTCTGAGGACTGAATATTCAAAGAAGTGTCTGGGTTTCTGTAATACCCAGCAGAAATGGATGACAATCATGACATTGTGTATCCTACCTTGATAAGCTGTCTGTAAGAAAATGGATTTAGCCCATCAAATCCAGCACTTCATCTCCGTTCTGAAGTCTCTCAGAATGGGAAAGGAAAAAATGGGAGCAATGGACTGAAGTGACAAACTGCAGAGGCAGTAACGGCAGGGAGTCTGAAATACGCTACAGAAGACATTGCTGCATTAGCAACTCTTAGATGGAAATGGCAGGGCCAACAGCTAGCTAGAAATGGAAGTCTCGCCTGGACAGAAAGAGAAATGACCTGAACTTCTACCCACAATTTGATCTGCAGCTAAAGCAAAAATGTAGTTTGTATTCGAAACAGTCGGTGCCGTTACTGCAGTGTGTTTGCTGTTCTCTGGGCTTTTGGTTCCAAGCTGATGTTCTGTTTCCATAGAAAAAACATTGTACCTCTACAGACAATAAAATCCATGAAACTATAGTTATAAATGAGCATGGCCATGGAACAGCTCTCATTCAACAGCTTCTTGTTAGCTTGCATACTGCTTTTCTTGATTATTGCAGCTTCCTCCCCGGCCTGCCTTGGTTCCTGGAAGAATGCAGTGAAATGCAGTTAAGATTTTTATCCAGGGCAGTTTTTAGCCCTCAGCTTGCTCCCACCAGCTCACTCTGGCAGACTTGAACATCTCAACTTATTTTCCTAATTCTGTACCGAACTGTCTGCACATGAAAATAAAGTGTATTATTTCAATCTAGTATTGTATATTAATAATTTTATTATTATTATGGTCATTTTTCTTAATGACACACACTACTTTGCATGGGACAGCATAACGGAAGGTAGATATGGTGGGTTAGTGGATGCGGGTGCTGTAGTGTGCTGTCTGTGCAGTTAGCGATGGTAAGGCTATGAAGATAACTCCCGATACACAGCCTGTTGTATCTTGCATTGTGTCCACGCTTACTCCTTCTGTCGATCAACAGTTCAATACTCATTAGATCTAGTTCAATCAATACTCTTTCTGGCGATAGTTTTATATATCTTAGCAGGATACTGCTCCTACTTCTTTTCCATTTTTCCTCCACCACTTTCAGCCACCAGCTCAGTGGTTTTTTTAAGACTCAACAGTTCCATAGACATTCAGAATACTGCTGCCTGCCATGCTCAAACAACATCAACCTAGAACGACTCTGTTCTGGCTTTCCCAAACCAACTTTTTTCTGGCTTTTCTAATACACCTTGTATTATTTGCATCAATCTCTCAGCTAATGGGTTCATCAGGGAGGTGACTTCTGACTTCTGTGTGATTTAATCTCTGGGTCTTGGAGTGTGTCTCAGGGGCTCCTCAGGTTTGTGGCTGAGACGAGGGGGTTAGTGGGGGTTAATGGGGTTGGACGGGAAGAGATCTGGGGCAAAGAGGCAGAGGACTGGAAAAGGGTTTTATCATGTTAAATTGTGTTGTGAATATTAAAAAATAAAACTTTATTGTTTTTACCATTTTTCCCCCTGTATTAGATTTTATATAAATTAAAGGCATGTAATACATGGTGTATATATATAAAAAATATACTATCATCTTCATTTATTGTTTAAATATAGGCCCATCCAGTGAATCAGGTTCTGAAAGGGACATTTTATTTTCCTGCTGAGAACCGAGTCCTTCTTCCCATTTAAAGTCTTTTTATAGGTTAGCTGCTATGGAAGTCAGTCTACAGGAGAGCTCGTCAGCTCAGCAGCACTGCTCACGTAGATCATCCGACACTCACGCTCCTTTTGTTCGCCACATTTCTGAACACCAGACAATGTAAAATATCTTTGCTTTAGCCCCTCGCTACGTGATCTCAGCCTCCCGTAACACCACCCTTGTTTCACCAGAGTGCGGGTCAAGTCAAGAATTAAACATACCCTTTACAGGAACACTTTTCAAGGAAAGTGAAAATTGTATCTAGAAGGCTCGCTTAAAGAGATTAAATTAACTCTGAAACTTGTCACCTGCAAATACAGCTCAGCTGCTTCTGCTTCATGTATTCTTACTGTTTTACAAAATTATCTATAGGGAGAACCCTTGATTTCAAGAGATGATAGGCCTGGATCGAGTACCCAAATCTGGGGCGAGATCATTAGAAACTCCTCAGCCCCAGCTCTGAGATGCGAGCAGCAGGGCTGTCCGGAGTGTGAATAACTGGAATTTATATCAGGGTGATGGTGATGTAATTTGTACAGCTGGGACATCACATGAAAGCCAAAGAAAAATAAGAAACAACACATCCACAAACACAGACGCACACAGATTAGCGGGAAGTTTCACCTCAGGAAATCATTGTGGCTCTCTGTTCCTGTCAGTAATGTGTCTGCAAATGTCACCCAACAGCAATGCATCACCCCACGAGCAGCTCCAGAACACAGAGGCAACCAAAAGGGTGATGAAAAAGAGATTGCCAAATACTTTTGAAACAAGTCAGGGATTGGACCCGTCGGGAGAAAAATTACGCAATAAAGTAAACAGCTTTTGCCAAGAAAACCAAGACTCAGGGAGGAAGCTGCCTGTGCCAGTCCTGGCCACAGAGGAGAAAGCTGTTTCTCTGGGAAGGACAGTGAAGTCGGATTCAATATTTGCTTCTCCTCCTTGTCGACTTCCTTCTCTACTTAACGTCTCAGACAACGAAGTTGGCTGGTGCCCAGCCCCAAAGCCTCCCCTGGGAATGGTGTCTGGATGCACTGCTCTGTGAAACCACTGAGCTAAATTTTAACAGGTATACGTGGCATGGGTGAATAATTTCTCTACTCCAGAGAAGCCCCATTTCCTTCTTGGACCTCACCTTACAGCAGAGCTCTGTGGTTTGCCATTAGAAGAAAGACCTCTTTTATCTTTATTATAAAACAACAATTAGAGAAGGAAAAATCACAGGTCCAGGGAAACCTAATTCCATTCTCTGCTCCCTGTGAGCACACCTTCACTGCTCGCTGAAAGGAGAGGAGGAGGGTTGGTAGACCAAGCCAAAGGGTCTCTACCTTTAGATACACGTAACAAAAGCCGGAGAGATGCATGGCTCTCCTGTGAGAAATGAGAGCCTACATGGACCCATCGCTGGAAAAAGTCCCTGGAGTTTCATCTGCCGGTGTCCTGCTGCTGGTGTCCCGACCTGGAGCCTCCATGCTGGAGACCCTGCTTCGCTTCTGGGGCCCGCTCAGCCCCAGACGCTCCGCTGACATTACCAGCCAACTTGCCAATCACGATGGTAATCACAAGTCTACGAGGAAATGAAGTCACAACAGTAACTGGAATAACTTCAGAAAAGCCTTCCATGAGGCAGCGGGGACTGAAAACCATTACCGACGAGGGCGGAATTAGAAACAGTGGAAAACTCTGTATCTCATTACAGGTTGCCACAATATACGGATTAAAAGTCTTAGTCTGGTTGGTGGTGCCGTATGCTGCTCCAGGTGGGCTGAAGAAGGACTTGGCTCGGCCGAGTACTCAGAGTTTTAACAGGTTAATACTGGCAAGTTTATTTAATACGCTGAGCTCAGTTCCTGTTGGCTAATGTTAATGTTGGCACAATTAGGCCGATGAAAACACTGTGCAGATGTCCTCTGGTGATCCAGTCCCTCCCCAACACTTGTAACTATCAGATAATAAACTCTTTTTCCGTGGTTGCTCCGGCTGGTGATTCACTGAAGATTACTTACACTAGTTCTCTACTTCCTTTTGTAATGCGTCTGGGCTTCTTACCTAATTCAGTACTTTCTTCTCGGCCGCTCTCGTTACTGGGCAGTCACAGTTTCGCGGGGATTTCTGGCGCTGGCAGAGGCAGGAGGGCGCTGGGAGCAGCGAGCCTCCCGCCGGGGCAGGGCGCCGGGGCGCGGGCGAGCTCCGGAGCCGCGGCGGAGGCTGGCACGCTTCGCCTCTCACGGGCTTTTTTTAAATTGCTACAAATACTTCAGCTTGCTGGATTTTTTCCTTCTTTTTTCTTCCTTTTTTGATTCTTTAGGAGCTTTTTCTCCTAACTAAACTTGTCTTACTCCTATGTTGCCCGTTCCGTTAATAATTACTAAATGTGACATCGAAATGTGATTGTAAATTTAAGCTCCTGCCTTATTTAAACCTCCATTTAGAATATTCAGAGCAAATAACAGTTTTCTTGTTGGAGTTTAATTAATTCTTGTCTATTGTTTTTGCTTCTAGCAGGCCAGTTTTGCTATCTTACTCCTGCTTTTAAGGATGCTCACCTTTCCCTATAATCATTGCTAATGAAAAATAGAAAAATGAGAGGTAGATGAACTGTTGAAAAAACAGTGGGTCCTTACAGGTGCCTGTTGTTCAATATTCAGGTGGAGATATGAAAAAGGCAATCAGAACAAAGGCAAACCTTTGTTCCCTGAAGAGTGGTGGCATCACATGGTGGGAACACTCTTCTAGTCCTCTTGACAGCAACCTCTAGCATCAACATGAAGTCCAGCACAGATTTTAGTTGCTCTGCTTGCCCCCATACCTGCTCTTTTCCAGCTCAGGAAGAAGTTCTGAGATTCTGGAGTGTTTCAGCATTTTGGTGTTGTTCTGCACAGGCCTGTATCTACGGGGGGGAAAAGAGACTGTAAAAGGATGTGTTGGAAGCGGTTTTAGTCCTCTGGCTGTCTGGGCAGAGGAACGTGGGTTTCATAGCATTCAGACAGCTCCTCAGCCTGGGTGTGTTGTCTGCTCAGTGCCCAAATTCCAGGCTTTTCTCTGTGTTTTCGTTTTATAGGAAGGAAATTTATATGTGTGGGCCAGATGAAGGTGCTGTGTGGTATAATCAGATTCTGGGGCAGGATAATCAAGGACCAAGACCCCGGGACATCCAGTGGTCTGTCCCCACAGCTCAGCCGAACTGTCATCTGGTAGCAGTCCTTATTGCCTGTGGGGGACAAAGCCCTTGGTGTGATCTGCAGAAACCAGGCTGCTCCTGTGGTGCTGACTCTTCACTCATTTTGAGCTGCTAGAGCATATTAAATCTGCCTTTTCCCAGTATTACTCTTCCATGCAAGCGCCTGCTTTAGTTGCCATAGGGATGGCTCGTGACTGCGACTGGCAGGGATCTCAGGGCCATCTCTCTGGTGATGTGATGTCTGCTGTCAGTGAGTGAAAGCCCTTCCTCATTTGCATTTCACAGCTACAGTGATGTTTATTGCCAGCATCAGAGCAGAAGAAAAGAATGATTTGTTTTACTTAATTTATTTTTCCTTGCAGGCCAGTTACTTTTCTATTTTATATTCTCTTTTCATAGAAGTCAACATGAATCAAGCCTAGAAACTCATCGTCTGAGGCAAGGAATACGGTGTTGACCTTATCTCCAATCTAAAGATGTCATACAGATTTTCAAGAAACGTAAAGCCTAAGGAATTGATCTGTGCATGGAGGGAATCAGAACTGATCTAGGCATGGTGGGTGGCAGTGGTCAACTGTGCGCTTCAAAAGGCATTCTCACAGAATGGCATTAGTCATTTATATGCAGCAGAAAACGAGGAAAGCAGCCTTTCTTCCACTGCATTGTTTTAGTGAGCAAAAGAGCATGTTGACACCATTGTTTCTTAATTAAAGATATTTTGAGCGTGAGATGTGATAAATATGAACCTCTGAGAAGAGAAATAAAGTGAATATTCTAAAAATAATCCAAACTATGTATGATTTGTGCTTCAGCAAACAATTCTGGGGAATTTGTCCTTCTTTGTTAAACAATGCTATCTAGATAGAAATGTAAAAGAAATATCCCACTTTTCTGTAACACTTTTCACGATAACAACTCACCAGTGCTGCATCTGGCACTACAAGAGCCATGTACTTTCCCAGACCTCTGCTGTCTTCTCTCGCAGTAGGATGGGAAACAGGAGGTTTTGTTTTGGCACTCTTGAGGAAGGGAATGAATTTCCCCTCGATGCCTCCTCCCCAAAAGTTAGCAGTTAAGTGGAGTTTCCTTCTGCAGAGCCACTGCACACAGGAAGGGCAGGGACCGGGGACCAGATCGTGAGGCTGAAAAAAAAAAACCGGGGGTCAGCTGTTTCAGCACGCAGCGACCCTTCTTCGCAGGGCGAGGGAAAGGACAGCGGCCGCATGCCTATATGCCCCGTGGCATCCCTCCAACACGGATTTTGTAGGGATCGTGAATGTGAATGCAGGAGAAAGTAATGGATCTTAATAATGCCTAGTCCAGGGAAGGCTGAGTGAGGTTTGTAGTTGAGTGGTTTTCGCTGAGCTCTTCCTGGAGGAAGAGGAGTGCAAATTCGCACGCTTTTGATTAGGAGCTTGTCTTCCACAGGAGTCTCTGAGATGATGGAGAGGACAAAGCGTAACCGGAAGAATGGATATTATTGGTGACCTCTGAAACCATCTTTCAAACTTGTTTCAGATTAATTATCCAACTTAGCTTAGCAGAGAGTAGGGCTGCCTTCCATTTCTTGTCCATCTGAGTGTATTTAAGACAGGCCATGTCTAAACTACAGGACCAGCAGTGCCTTCTAATTGTGGATTACATCCAAGCATGCAACTTTCTACTCTCTTCCCCTATACTCTGGTCTCCATGGGAAGGAAATGCAGGCAATTACTCTCCATGCAGGTTTCCCATTGAGCAAGACTGCACGAAAAAACTATAAAGAATATTTCACACGCAGTCTACACATTACAGAACCAGTGCCGCCCCATCCCTCTTGTGAAAACAGTTGTCATCATCTCTCTGTCACTCCCTGCTGGTCTTAATCATTGTATTTCCCTTATATCTTTTCATTGCTTTCCTACTCCATTGCTATCTTTGCTTTTTCCTCTTCTCCATCTCATTTCACCTCCTGCTCCACCCTGCTTCTCCCTAGCTCCCCTTGCTACCATGCTACTCCTCACGTGGGTGAAAAATCCCAACTGAATAGGTGGGAAGGACTGACAGAGAATAACTGGATGTACGAACAACTGCAGACTGTTACAGTGCTGCCTGTCAGCAAGCAGCAGACAAACACAGGCTGCATCGCATGGCAGAGCAGAAAAAAGGTGCTGTACCGATGAATCCGACACCAAGACTGCTAAGGCTGAATCGAAGAGCTTCGAAACACCCACGCTATCAACAATGGGTTCCACTGATTGATTTAGAAAGACAAAAAGCTTTCAGGCTTGACAAATCAAAAGGTAACAGCTACCTCCGTGAGAAATGACACGGCTGAGGACAGCACTTGAAACTGCACGAGCCGTGCTTGTCCTGCTGCTGGTGCCTCCCGGCGCTGTGTCCTGGAGAACTGTGAGACCCTTGTGAAGCAGGAGACGTACGGTAGAATAAACATTTGTATAGTGTGCGACTCACACAGAAACAAAACTGTCCTTGCAATTAAAGTCCAGGAAAGCATCCTAAAACCCCTTTGACTTAAGTATCTTAGGATACCCAGTGTACTCTCAGTAACTGATACACGGCCGCTAACCACAGGCTCTGGGCTGTTTTCTGAATCCAGCTTGCACAGTGTTTGAATAGAAAAACTTGGTAAAGGCATTACAACTTTCCATTGAGAGACTTCACATCTCGCTGAGAGGTCGATTTACATATTTAACCCTAATGACTGTTGACGTATTTGCTCTAATAGCGTTCGCAGACAGACCTGGGAAGCTCGGTGGCTGAGTGCCTCCTGATTTCATGTGGATCACTGGCGCTTTGAGTAGACATTTACCAGCAGCTGGGAGCTTGGAGATACAGCATCTATTCTTTCCTTTCACATTTGCCTAGAGAGCTGTAAATGTCAAAGCCTTTCAAGTGCCCCTCAAACAAAACGAGTTAGTAAATCAGCAAACGTGGCACCGCACACACTCATGCGGTGCATGTTAAGCTACTGTACTTCATTCACTTCTTTATCCGATGGCTCCGTGAGAAAAGAGAGCTCGCTGAGGCGCCGAGATGCCTTAGTCATTTTGTTTGTTTTTTTCACATGGCTACTGTTCTTGTTTTGTTTTTTTTCCAAAAGCTGCGTCAGATGTGCTTAGCATTCAACTCAACTAGATACATTGGATGAAAAGACTATTTTCTCTTCACTGATGAAATATAATTGAACCCACTTATAATGAACTCACATACCAAATAATGAAACTCCATTTGTGTGACCGGGGCTCTTTTCCGAACCCCACAATTCCCCTTCCCCTAAGGGAATGTTTTATGTGTGTTTCCACCAGTTTCACTGAGATCACAATTTGGCACATCAGCTTTGCTTAAAAACGCAAGTTCTTCATTGTCTCTGTACCAGAGAGAAGCAAATTTGTAAAAAGAAAATATAAAGAGTAGGAGCAGTTTAATTAGCAATCAGTGGTATTTGCAAAAAGCCCTGGTCTGGCTTTGCTGAAGAAACCATTTCTTTAGCACACAGTTTTTCCCAGTCTTCTCTTCCTTCTGTTTTATTATTCCATTTCACTGCGACTCGCGGTTTACTGGGTGTCCTCTTTACCTTCAACCTGTTTAAAGTTACCATCCACTGCGAATTCTCCAGGAAGCTGCCAGTTTTGGCACAGCCCTGCAATCTCTTCCCTTGAAAGCCAAAAGGGCCTTGTTAAGGAGCGAAACAGCGTCAGGCGAACATTTGTATTGTGTCTCTGGGGCTCCTGCAGAGATAAAACTCTCCCTTTGGTTCAAATATGGGAAGATGTCCCCAACCTCCTTGACGTGCAAGCGTTGTGGGTAAGCAGGGTGCTTGGCCAAAAAGTCTCTGCCTGACCTCATGTGCGTATCTGGAGAATGTCAGAACTGCTCGCTGAAGATAAGGAAGAAGACTCGGCCCCAGACAGGGAAGATGTGGAAGGAAGGGTGGGCTGCACTGTCTATACATGCTGGATTTTAGGAAAAATAAATTTGTCATGCACTTATTCAAATCTGACTGCCTAAACCCGTGCATTTCTGTTCCTCTGAGCTCTGCCCCAGGGGAGCTGGTGTGCGAGAAAGTCAAACCAACTGGAGGGGATTTAGTTCTTAAACTGAGTGATGTGCTTTTTCTGAGGTGGCATTAACGTGGGAAATTTGGGAACTCAGGAAAAAAAAAAAATCACTTAAATTTGACCACACTGCCACTGCCTGTTACCAGCCCAGCGTTTTCACCAGCCAGGGTGAGATCGGATCTGGGAGCGGGCTGCTCACAATCAGAGACCCGTGGTTCAGTGGAGCCACGGGACTTTATCGCTGGGAGAGGTTCTGATATGTGACTGTTGTTTGCTTTTTGTCAGGAATAAATCGATATGGCTTCAAGCACCGTATTTGAAATTAATATCATCAGCAGGTATATGTGTCAGGGCCTCAGGTGGACTTAATGGCCCTAAGCAGCCTCACCTGGGACCTCATCCACACCCTGACCAGGGGCCCTGGACCCTATTTAAGCTCAGCCCAGGGCTCTTACCCTCTGTGCTATGCTGCAGGAGTGCAGCTCTGTAGCCTTGTTGCTTTCTTGGCCTGATGCTGTTGGTACCTGTCTCCTGGATGGCCCCTTGCATGTGCATTGCAGCTCATCTGGTCTGATCTCCTTTTGCTCCTTGGGTGGCCCTTGGACCTGTTCATCCCTGGCTGGCTCTGGGGCTGTTGATGGCTGGGTGCGAGGCAGTGCCCTCGCTGGGGTTGCCCTTGGTTCCCTTCCCTCAGGGAGCAGCTGGAGCCCTTGCTGTGAAAAACTAAACCATTTTATGTGTTGTTTATGTCTCTTTTCAGGCCATAAAGTGAGAAACCCCCCAAACTTTCTTCATGAGCTGGGAGATTATTTGCTTAAATCAGTGAGGAGTTGCCCCAGACTGACATGTTGATGCTACTCCTGGGAGAGCATCTCTTCATCCATGTGAGTAAGTGCACATGAGCTGCCCCTGTCTGCTTCAGACCCCAGGTTCTGAGAAAGGGCATCAGTTTTTGGAGTTCTTCCTAAACCAAAGATAATATATAATGGTTTCTGACTTATATGGCACCTCTTTCCTGCTCTGAGATGGTCATTCTGACAAAGTGTGTGAATACATATTTCTGTAGCTGCCATCTTACTTTCACTAAAAAAGCAGTGTTTCCTACTATCTAACTGATTTTTTTCAGTTATAAAAATGACTGTTAGCAACTATCTCTCTTGTAGGCATGGACTTTAACTTTTGGAGCGAACAAGTAATTCTAGTTCACAGCAAATTATCATCTTACCAAGTGAAGCAGACAGCTACATGAGTAAATCCTAGCCGCTCATTAAAATTGCACTGTGGGTCTAGCTGGTGGCAAACCACATCTGTCAGACTAAAGACAAAAGTGGCTGTACCTTTGTTAAAGCACCGTGTAGGCCGAGGAGTGCTATTGCTAGTATAGCTATGCTAATCCGAGAATGAAACTGAGATGGAGACAAAGAAAGGCCGGGAAGGTGTCTGGGAACTCCCCACCCTTCCTGGCTATAGCCTGGAAAAGCGGATGGGTTGTGGATGCTTCTCCAGCACCCTGCTGCAGGGGCGGCAGCGCTCGGGCAGACCTGCAAGACACCTCACTTGTCTGTCTGAGGCTCCCTGGCTTTCTGAAGTTTATTGGTGCTGGTCTCTGATTGACCCTTCATCACATTGGGTTTCAGATCAGGTCAAGTCCCTTATTCCTCTTGCCTTCCTTTGGAGTTTGCTTAGAGATTAGACTAGGTGGGCTAACACCCTGGTTGAATTCACTCTGGTGGGTGATTTATTACTAATATCTAAGGAAGGAGCACTTTGGAGGTGCTGCTGCGATGATACAAATGTAAATGGCGTACTAAACAAAGATGGAAGGTAGTAGCGATACCTAGCAGTGAGCTGTTGCCTCAGAGCAATAGTCCAGCGAGGTCTATGCCCTGGAGTTTCCTGGTCTCAGTGTTCTACTGCAGTTCAATAGAGCTTTACTAGAAATCCTGACAGCAGCTAGTCTAGCTTTGGGCAAGAGCAAGGCTGAGCTTCTTTAAATCAGTCCTAAAGAGGGATATCAGCTGCTGATTATCAGTCAGCAAAGAATTAAAGCATGAGGGTGAATAAATATTGCTTGTTTTTTAAGATTGATTACTTGCCGTGTCCTGCAGCCTGGCTACTGAAACTGCCGGGAGCTGCAGACGGGTTTCCCTGCAGACGTGCAGCTTCCCCCACGCCTCGGCAGGGGCTGGGAATTCGAGCGGCAACTCTCACTTGAGTTCCAAAGAAAATTACATAGCACTTCAAACTAAGCGTCGCGAGCAAGGATGAAGGGCTGTTAGTTATCACCATGATGAAGCTAATCCAGTCCTAAGGAGGATAAAGGGTTGCTTAGCAATACCTTAGCGATGACTAACAATGCTTTACCAGGCTTTTACTGTTTACTAAGACTTTAATACTGGCTTGGTGGGGTTTTCTTAGTGGAATGCTTTTACTATTTTTGTAATGGTCTCCCCTCTTGAGAAACTGTCAAACTCATCACATGAAATAACAGGCAGCAGTCAGCAAGCATTTGATTGCTGATCATGTGTTGATTTTTGGCTTGACCTCATTAAGATTCCTTATCTTTACCTTCACTTTCCCTAGGAGTTCTTAAATTAGCTACAGAGATTAGATTATTTAAGTGCTTTTCATATAAATGCCTTCTGGTCTGTTTATTTTTCCTAAACCACCCCTTGTCCATGTGGAAGCTCATTTCTGGCGCTTAAAGGAGCGGAGGACTGGGGAAGAAATTGTCTGAACCAGTCCAGAGTCACATCTCACAGAGAGCTTTATTATGGTCTTCTGTAAAGCTCTGTGACAGGGCAAGATGTATATTGCTCCATCTAATATTCCTTACTAGCATAACTGCTAAGAAAAGTCACCTTCTTGATGGGAAGAGGCTACTGTATACTATACAGTATATTAATATATAAAATTGTATATTGAGGGCCAAGTGCTCTATTCATGTTTTTTGGTGAAAAATACAAGCACACACCAAATAAACTGGTTGTCTTCTCTGCTGAGGTATCTGAGTCATGGCTGTCACTGTAGAAAATGTAGAGTAATATTTTGGGGAAAGGAAAACACATCTGGATTCTTTAAGCATTCCCCTTGGCCATATCTACACTTCAGAGCTGATGCTATCAGGAGAACCAGTAACAACATGGTAATCCCCAGCAAAACATAGCTCACATTTTAACAGTAGTCCGGAGACTACTGTGCAAGCAAGCGCTGCTGCAGGACTTCATTACGCGGCGCAGATGAGCCCGGCGCGTCTCACCATCCAGGCAGCCAGACCCCGTTCGCTCCCCTGCGTGAGAGCCAGAGCCTTTCCGCTCCAGCTGGGAACAGGGATCCCATTTAATCAGAGCTGTGTGTAGTGAAGGGCTTGTGGCAATACGGTGGGTTTCCATGTGTTTGCAGCCAGTGTTCATATAACAGCCGCGTATGAGTTTTCACCTTGGGAGCTCTACAGAAAACTGTGGCGTGACTGCTGGGGCTTTAGCGAACCCACCTAGGTGGGATACAGCAGCCCCGCAGAGGATGGGGAATTCTGAATAACTGTCTCTCTCTTGCTTCGCATACTTTAAGCAGTTGTGATGTTGATTGCTATGAGATGGGATCTATCTCTGGTCTTGTGAACACTTTCCAAGACTCTGGAGGACGCCATGTCCCTCAGTCATTCAGCTCCCTTGTCTGTGCAAATTAGGAATGAAGAAGAGAGATAAACTGACCAGGTTACAAGAAGCGCCTGGTGTTTGCTCTGTGCTGAGATACTGTTTTTAATTGTCACAGGAATTTATGTATTTCAGATTATTCAGCTGGGATCCTGATTTCTTTCAGCACTGCCAATTCCACTAATTTCTTGAATTTCATAATACTTAGCAGAAGTGCTGAACTGAATGTCTAGGAACTGAACTGGGAGAAGGTAGCACAACAGTCACCTTGGTTTGAGATATGGGGCACAGCCTGGTGTGGTTTCGTGGACCTGTGAGGAGGGCACAGGGGCTAAGACCTTCCCCTCTGGGATTCAGAGAGCTGAGACAGTGCTCCCGGTGTGCCCCGCGCTGGGCCAGCTGCCCTGTCACCCTTCGTCATTGCGCTGAATCTCCTGGGGGGGTTTGGTGGCTGGACACTGGGGAGCACAGAGTCAGCCCTGCTCTTTGGTGTTCCTGGAGGGGAAATGAAGAAAGCGCGTTCTCTTCTGATTTTTCTCTAAATTCAGAGTCTAGCTGTAATCTCAATAGCACTGACATGGAGAGGAAGAATGGGAATGGACTTTGAAGCTAAAATTCAGGTTTTTGTTGCTCCCAGCTGTATTATGAATATTACCCCAAAATCCAGTTACAAAATCATCTGAATTTAGCAGGTGTCACTTGAAATCTGAATGTTGTCCTCTAAAATCATGACTAGACAACAGAAGTGACTTAGGTAAATGTTGTCTTTGATCCTTTATCAATGCTGTCACTTAGAGCCTAGAGGACAGCAAAGACATTTCTAGTGAGCTGTTGGTATCTGAGTCTCCCTAAGACTCCTTCAGGCTTCTTAAAATTGGAATAACCTCTTCCAGTTTAGATTTAAACAAGAGAACCACTTTACCACTAACCTCATAGCACTGTTACTTAATGATGTGAGCTCAGTGTATCAACACAGCCATTTCACTTGTATTTTATTGCTGGTATTTTTATAAAGTATTTGTCTACCTATCTGTGGGAATCCTTCAACACAGCTATTTCTGCACGTCTGCTTTTAAGCAGCCTCATGAAATCAGTATTTTGGTGCCTTCTTGGTATATGTAGACTAATAAAATCCAATATATTCATCTTTTCTACTCACTTTTTCCAAGCCTGTCTTTCTCAATGGCCCTCAGTGGGTACAGATGTCTGACACTGAAGGTTTATCTGAGGCTTTTCTAATACTTTCTGCTATATCTGACTGCGATCAGTCCATAATATTTATTACCTGGATGTAAGGCTTCCTGCGTTTAGTTGTTGCGAGAGGAAGGGAAAGCCACACAATAACAGCAATATGTGTGAGACTTAGCACATTCCCAGCAAAACCAAACCTCCACTTGGGAAGAAGGATGACGATGGCACATTCCATAAAATAAAATCAAATTTGGGGTAGGTTTTCTGGTATGAGTGTCCTGTTGGGCAATGAACTGTGGTAATTTGGGAAGTCTCCCTTGGCAGAGCTCAGTAACGGGGCTGTCTGCAGCAGTGTCAGGCTCAAACTCCATTTGGGATCTGGGACTTTGGTTTTTTTCTGTCTTTGCCCTCCTTCGATGCGTAAAGATAAGAGAAACATCTGTATTAAGTATAGGGTTAACAAAAAGCATCACTCAACTTTGGTGATTTGCCTGGGTAGGGTACCCAGAGACAAAGCGTTGGAGGCTGCCTGAGGTTCATATGGGGGTGCCAGGCATCACCTGATGCTCCTTATTGAACCTCACTGGCAAAAGGGTTGAGGCTGATTTTTAAAATAAAAAAGGGCTTTTCTCCCAAGTAGTTTTAAGAAAGGGGGGAAAATGTGTGTGGGGTGTGATCTTTTCAAGAGAAGCAGGTAGGTGAGGGAGGAAGAGACAGGAATGCTCTCATCATGAAGTATTCCTTTTTTACAGGGATCTCCTGCCTACACAGAGAGGAGCAAGCTTCGGAGCAGAGGACTAGACATGCAGGGCGGGATTTTAATCCCACAAAGGTAGGAAAATGTGCTTGGGGTCTGTATTATTTGTCTAGCTTTTTATATTTCTTGTGCTAGCCGAGCTGTGTTTGTGTTGGAGCTGCTCCACGGGCTGTACGCGTGTCACATACCTTTGCCCTGCAGCTCCGAGCGTGGGCAGGGCGGGAGCCCTCCCAAAGCACAGGACTGAATAGTTCGGATGGTTTAGCGAGCTGAATCATCTCGCCAAAGGGGTCAGACAGGCAAGGTGCAAGGAAATTGGTGGGAATATTTGGCTGGGACCAGCACTGCCTCTTTTGGTGACACTGAGCTGTTAACGTGACTCAGGTACCTCGTGATGCCTCTCCCTTAGACACCAGCGCTGGGGTGAGGAACAGAGGGGAAAGTCGAAGACAGCAGAGGGCCAGTTTCTGATTCAGACCAAGAGACGGTATTTAGTCTTAAAACCAGCAGACTTGTCGGGAAGTTATTGCACGGCACCCGTTTATCCAGTCACTTAAGACCTGCCCATCTCTAGGCGTGCTTCAGCTATATTTGATATTTTCCCATTCCGTCATGCAACTGTTTTGGGAATTTTACTGTAAAACGCAGTCAATGAGGTAATCCAAACTGTGCTACCTTCCACCCTTGTTTTGAAGCTCTTTTTCCTGAGGATTTTCTCAGACTGGAACATTTCTGTATCAGTGCCACCAGCCCAGACGGCTGTGGACTGTGGCAGGAATCATTAAACTGGCTTTGCACTGAGGGAACCATTCTGTGTAATTATGTGCCGGTTATAAAAGGTAGCTAGAACACATCTGCTGCAGCTAACTGTACGTTCAACCAGGGCAGACATTCCAGCCTGAGGAATTTTCCTAGAGCTTCATGAGATCAATTCCCCCGTGCCCCCAGCCATCCGGGAGATGGATCCCTTCAGGGGTCAGCACATCCAAATTGTGGGTAGAAATGGGATTACTGAGGGTTTATTCAGCCTAGCGAGTCACTGGGCTGCGTGTAGGAAAACAGATACATTGGGTTAGTTCCACAGGGCAAAACCCCAACCCAGGCAGCAGAGACCAACAGCCAGGCGATAGCTGATGTTGGTATTGTGGAAAAGCTTCTGTGTGTCTCCTTCCCTTTCGAAGCAATCCTGTAAGGATCTATTTAAGCCCTCTGAGATGGGCCTTGAGGTAGTCCTCCCACATAAGAGCTAATTTTATGTACAGTTCTTGTTCCCGCTTGCCGCCAGGCATCTTGTGATAAGAGCGGTGCCACGGTTCAAGGTGGAAACGTCTCAGCTTGCACCATTCTTGTGCTGAAGATAGTCATTACTGAGGCTGAGGGGAGGTTTCCAATAAGGACAGAGGTACCAATGTCCCGAAATAGCCTTTCCTCCCTACTCTATAAAGAGAATTCAGCTGCTGCTGACACCCCCCCCACACTCCAAGAAATTGAGGGTATAATACTGGTGTTTCTGTTTCTTGGCTTTAGCCTCCAGCCTGCAGCAAACCTTGGCATCCTCCTCTGGCAATTAGGAGTTGAAAGAAGAGTAAGGTCTGCTTAGCCCTCCCCCAGAGCAGCTGTAAGCACCCACCCTGGTGCTGGGCTCTGTTTTCAGCCAGTGCTACCCTAAAGCCTCAGTCCAGGTCTTAAAGCCCTGGAAAGAGCCAGGATTTCAAACTTTTCCATTCTGTACCTGCTTTTTCCTCCTTTGTTCTTGCTTCTGGCTGTTGCCTAGCTCAACATCTGGGGCTATGGAGTATGTAACTTCTGCCACGTATGGAGACTCCAGTAACTTAGCATTACTGGTGCGGATGGGGATTCACCCTGGGAGGCAGACACCTAACAGCCAGGCGCTCTGGTACCAGCTATGTGGGCATCAGTTTTCTGCTGGGTCTGAGCTTCCATAAATGGGCCAATCATCAGCTCAACTGAAGTCAAAGTAGAATATTTCAGTTGGATTGGGATAAATCTCATAATTTGTAACTTGCAGGGAAAAGAAAATGTTATACCAGTTTTGCAATCAGATTGTTTATTTTATCTGTGGAGTAGGTGCATGTTTTTTTCCTTGAAGGCTGTTCACACATTAGAGAAGTTACTGTAACTAAAAGTTTTCAGAAGACATCCATAATATCATCAGGGTTTTGAAATTATTTTCTTTCTGAGGGTGCACATGTACCTTTTTTCAAAGGAACTTTACAAGAATCAGCTTCATCAGATTCTGATTCATCAGCTGTTGCCTTCAAAGGAAGGGCTTCTTGTTTTAAGAAAAAATGGCTATTAACTAATGCCTTTACTTTTCTTTGATCTTTGCCAGCAAAATTTCTTTCTTGAATTTCTTCTGTAGTCTTTCTTCCATACACAGGTTGTGGCACACTCACTTATTTGTTCCCGGATTAGTTTCCAATTAATTATCAGAGCCAGTTACAAAAATTGCTATCCAATATGATAAAAAGGCAATTTTTGTAGAGCTGTAAAATCAGGCAAATGCTGTCTCCTTTCATGTGGTTTGGCTTTAACCTAAACTGCCCTGAAGGTAAAAGATGAGATGAACTGCTCCTTACTTCTGACGGGCATTCGCAGTCAAGTCGGATGTGAAGACAAAGCAGGAAACACTTTGTCAATAATAAATCAGGTGTCCCGAGGAGGAACAGGTTGACGGGGGCTTCAGTGAAGTTTTCTTCTCTGTTATTAGTACCTGCACGGTAGGATTAATGTCCGATGTTTTCTGAGTCGAGTCAAACATAAAAGCTTGAACGTGGATGGAAATGTCAGGATTGGGTCAGGAGCGAGAGCGGCGGGTGGCGGGTGGTGGGACGGCCGCACGTCCCCCGGCAGAGCCAGGCCTGCGCTCGGCCGGGGCTGGGGAATGTGAACTCGTATAACCTCCCTGTGCACAAAGGAACACAATTGCACTTCCAGGCTTGAAAATGTCCCTTAACTGCTAGTTTGTTGAGCCCACGTTTCCAAGCCTTCAGTAAAATCTGTAAGCACTGCATATTTGGTAACCACAGCTTCCTTAGTGTTTTTCCTGTATAAGGGTTATTTGGCTTTGCTTATTTACATGATGTATTATCAGAATTAAACCCCTCCATCTGCGCGAGGAGCAAGTGGTGTCTCACGTCAGTCTTCTGCATCGAACACGTGTCACGGCTGTTGGATCCAGTCCTTCCCTTCGCAAACCTTCACACTGTTATCGCCCTTCCTGCTCTACCATTTACAGTAGCTGGGATATTTCAGTCGGCTGCTTGACCTCCTTTGCTCCGGTCAGAGCAGGAGTTGACAGCACTTCATTTTTGCTTTCCTGGTTGCTACCAGCAGCGGAGCTGCACGGGTGACGGTGGTGGCAAGGTGTCCACGGTAAACACTTGAGGTGAAAAACATTTAAAGCAAACACAGCCCGGAGATATGAGGGTGGCCCGTGGAAAGCTGGAGTGCTGCTGCTGGTACTTTCCTCCTGACTTGATAAATGGTGGATTTTATTCTCTAGAATGATAGATCTAGTGCTAGAGTTGCTTTATTTTTAAACACAAGCAAAATAACCTGTGCCTCAGTGCTGCGGTGCCATTTAGCAGGACAAGTCAGGATCTAAGGAGACATGGTTTTGAAGAGCTGGAGAAGGGTGGCAGACTGGTAATATCATCTGGAGTTGCAGTAGCAAAATCTTACATGGCATCTTCATTAGAGCCTCTGCAGTATTAATTACTCAGAAAGCTAATTTGTGGGTGATGACAGTTCAATAAGGAAGCGTGCTGAACTGAAATAGAAATTATAACACTTGCAGAGAAAATAGCTTTTGTATGTTGCTGCCCACAGGAGCAGAACTGCTGACTAGAAACCCAAGAGACTAAAAGGTTATCGGGCAGGAGTGTGCTGATTACCTGCCATAAAGCACTCGCTTCAGCTGAGCAGACCATCACCCACTGTAATTTTGCCTGACTAATGATTATAGGTTTGGGCTTTAATTCTGCTGTCTGCTCTATGTGCAGATGGACACCTGCACCGACTGCAGCCAGATGAGAGGAGGAACCCGCGCTCAGGAATGACTTTGTTTTCCAAGATGCTTCACAAATTCTTCCTTTCTCTTTTTGTAGAAATTTCTCTAAGCATCTCTAAGCTTTATCAAGTGAATGTGATAGTTCAAGACTGGTTAACCAAGACTACTGAAAACAGTGTTACTGTTTTCAAAATCTAAGTAACATTAATGTTTCCATAAATACCATATAGCATTTCCACATGGTTTAGAAACTGTAACTGAATTATGGAAAGTGAAATTGTAACACAGGCTTACGTAGGTCATTAGCTATCAGGGTTGCCAGACTTCCCTCGTCTGGAAGAGATAGTATCTTGGCTTGAACCATGGGTATTGTCTCTCTGGGCAGAAAGACCTTAGGAGGTTAGGTTGGCTGAAGCTGCAGGGAACTTTCCTTTCCATTTCTCATTGGGAGCTGGTGGATGAAAAATGTCAGCAGCAGGATAAGGGATTGCAGGATGATGCTGACCCCGAGCCACAGGTTGAAGAGCGGGGAGTAGAGTCGGGGAGAGGACAGTGATGGCTGTGCAGGAGAGGGGAGACGGGGTGAATGGAGGTGGTGGGCTGTTTAACCGAAAATGAGTCAAAGTCAAGAGTGACCCACAATCAGGAATGATGTGCGGAGCAATGCTGTGAGCTGCAGGAGTCAAGGACACAAGTCCGTGATCTCCTGCCTGGAAGGTTAGTGCTCAAATCTGTAGAAGCATCAAATGTGGGTCAGTGAGCTGGGACTCAATTTGTGTGTGAGTGCCTGGCACACAAAGATAAAGTTTTTTTCTTAAAAGTAATGCAAGAACCAAATAAACGTTCTACTTTGCTTCTCTAAATTAAGTTACTTCCTGGGGTATAAATATAAGCCAGTGGCTGAGCAGGCAACGGAAAGACTGTAGGTTCATCACTTCCAGTGATGTACTGGCATTCACAGATTAAAAACACGGTTTTACAGCACAGTTGTAATTCAGATCCCATCCAACTTGTAGTGAATCCTGATTATCGGTAGTTACAGCACTTGTGTCAGGCTGAGTTCAACAGCATTGTCTGTGTCTCTGCTGCTAGGTATGGGCTGAAGTATTTTGTTGAGTCAGGGCCTTTATATCTTTCTATATTTTTAATTCAAGCATCCCATTTCAGGTAAGTGTTTTACCATTACCTTCCACTTTTACCTTTGCATATATGCCCAATATAAGTTTGATGTCTCAGTAAAATGGATACCACCTATAGTCAAATTTAATTGCTGTGAAATCACGGCACTGCTCAGACTTACTAGCAAAATAAACTTTTCTGGTTCTTAGAGCTGCTGAGAACCCTTTACAACAGGGTGAGATAAGACCTGTGAGCAGCCTCTTACCCCAAGTGGTGGGTGAGGATTAATCCATTCCTCTTGCATCAAATCCAACTGGAAGGACATGTGGGATCTAGAGAGGCTTTGCTGCTGGAGGACAGCTTTCATGGCGGAGGCAGTTACCAAAGCCTGTATCTAGAGTTTGTGTCAGCTACTACTGCTTTGATTTGAAAATCATCTCCTTGTCAAGGGCAGATTCTTTAAATTTATGCTCTGTCCCTGCAGTCAGTGCCATCCTGTGTAGGTGTTAATGCTGACATGGGGCTTGGAGATTTCCTTCGTTGCTCAGCAATACATGTTCTGCCATATCTTTCTGACGCAACCCTTAAATTAACAGCTTCCTTTAAGTGCGCTGGAGGTTAACAGGATGTCAATACATAAAACAAATTTTCTTAATGTCAGCGTAGAGCCTTTGTTATCCCTACTGGTCACAGTGCCAGAAACAGAAAGGTGTTTCTGCTCACAGGGGATCCTGTCCCCAAACCAGTGTAGTTGGTCAACACCCTTCCATGATTCCCGTGGCTTTGGGGTCACCCTTGAGCATGCAACAGTTTGACCCCCCTGGGTAATCTAGAAATCATATTTGGAAAAGCTCTCTGTAGAGTTAATTCTATGGGGTTTTTTTCTGGTGTTTATAGTTATTGAGCAGGTAAATATTAAATAGGGTCATCTGGAAAGGAATAAGCACTCTAGCTTTTGCCAACAAACCACTTAAGTACACGCTTAGAGATAAGCACGTATTAAGGTAAATGGAGTTGCTCATAAGCTTAGTGTTGTGCGTATGTTTAGGGTTTCTGGATTTGGAGAAACTCATTGCTTGAAATCATCTTTTATCCTTAATGAACGGAAATTAGATTCTAGTATAAGAATTAATTTTCATTAAATGAAAAATGAAAAACCACTAAAAGGTAAAAAAGTCAGGATGAAAAAGGAAATGATCTAATTTGAATGCCATAAAAAGCAAAGAACATAATTTCAAGAAACATTCCAAAATGTCTTTCCCATCTCCCAACCTGCTTTAAAACGGATTCGGGCCCCCAGACGGCCCGGCAGGGCCGGCTCAGCGCCGCGGGGAGCGGGTTGCGGTGTGCGATGTCTCTGGTACCGCGGGTGAACGCTGCGCTCGGGCCCGGCCGGCGCAGGGGAGGACCACGCTGGAGGAGGAGGTAGGAAGGGCTCTCCCCTCACTGACCTGGCTGGAATAAGGTAAAAATAAGATTAAAACTCTCTTCCATGCAAAGCCTTAGAGCAATGCCATTCACTAGGAAGCCATGATCTGCATGTAGTGAGCAGTTATTTTATGTGCACTTCAAAATCTTGGTTGGAGCTTAAAATATCCAAATTTAGAATTACAGACCTGCTTTGGATGTTACAAAACAATGTTTGGAGAGACAGCAACTCACGTGAAAGCGCATCTGACCTTCTCCTGCCAGGAACACTGCAGGACTGTGCAAAAGCTGATATGAAGAGAGCTTCTGGTTTAGCGTATATGCCTTTGTCCCCAAGAGGAAGATGATAGGTAAAATGGTAAGAAACACTCTGAATCCTGCTTTTCCCTTGAAGGACCGTTGAAAATTTGCTGCTGTGATGAAGTGCATCAGCATCAAAACGGAGGGAAGATTTTTCCAGAGAAGTCCAGCACAAACTGAGAATTCCCACTGCGCTCAGTGGGAAACGATATAATCCTGGCCCTTCGCTCGGCAAGTGTCTGACTTGTCCGTAGGGTGGAGTGTCCCCAGTTGGGGGGGACGGGCGGTGCACGCTGGCATTTCCCCGTCAAGCAAAATTGGTGTATCAGACCTTGGATGCAAATTCTTTTTAACATTAAAAATGGGTAAGCTGTGCTCTTGAGAGGAAGGCAGAGGAGGGAAGGGAAGCCGGGGAAGGGCTGACCCTGCGGTGGGTCGAGAAGCACTCCCGTTAATAGCGATCTGCAGCATCGGGCTTTTAACCAACGCATTAAAAGCTTGATTTGCGCTGTGCCTGGTGAAGGAGTGCCTCCTGTTTACCTACCCAGGGTGATGGAGGAAAGGGCCTCCCCTTCTCCCACATGCAAATGAGGATTTATATGGCTAGAGCTGAAACATTTGGCAAGTGAGTGCACGAAACTTAAGGTTACCTGTAGGCAGCTGTTGCTCACCCTGTGGGTGTTTTATATGGCTATTTAATTGCATGTTGCTCGGTACTAAATGAGTGCGACTTACGTGAATAACCACAGCAACGCAAATGCTGCTGCCTCTTATTTGAGAAACAAATGCTTAACTAATAATAGCATAGGCCTCATGCACTTTTTAAAGTGTACTTTCTCTCTGATAAAAAAGGAAAGAAATGGTCTAGTTCTTAAATAAACCCAAAAGCATTTTAAGGACTTTTTTTTCCCCCTTTTCTATTCTTTTCCCAGGTTGCAAAAATAACATCCAATAATGAAATGAAAACAAGCTGAATAGTTACATCCAGTGGAGGAGGGAAGAGATAGCTGCAGACAGCTGGAGCATGTCTGGGCCAGCGTCTCAGCTCTTTTCTTTCTGCTAGTTTAGTGCCACTCCAAGAATGCAGACAATGCTGGCTACGACTGTTTCATATTTGATTTCCACACTTAAATCTGCGCTTGTTAAATGAAACCCCATTGTCAGGTTGGCGTGCATCCACGCTGCCTCCTCAGGTCCCGCCTCAGAGCTTGCTGTCTGCGTTTGGGTGTCCTGCTGGTAACCCTTCAGCGAGGATCAGGTATGCAAAGAGCATTTTGCTGGTTTTAGTGCTGCTTGTGGCATTGCAACAAAAGCTTTTGGACTTTGCTTGCAACCGCATCCATGGATAACCCTCATAAATCTTGGTCTGAGGGCAGACAGAAGTGCTGCAGGGAAGGGATGGGGTTTTGGAACGGCCTCAAGAGCGGCGGATCAATTGGGCACTCGGTTGGAGCTGGTCTCTGGGCAAGGTACCGGCTGTGCCACCCGCGGGAGAAAATGCTTGGGCAAGCGGGGCCTGATCCCGCAAAGGGCCGATACCCTGCCCTGCTCGAGGAGAGGACGGCTCTGGAGATGCTTCTGGTCTCGGTGGGGCCCTTTGCTTGCTTTGCTGGGTCAGGACCAGAGGGTTCAGCAGTCGCGGGGCTTTGAAGGGGGCAGGAGAAATGCTGGGTATTGGAAGCAAAGCAGTGACCGTGAATAACAAAGGATCATTTCATATCCTCTGTAAAATACCAGGGAGGGCATGAAAATTATGAATCTTATTAATAAAGCTTAGGGGATTACAAAATCCAACAGCTGTCCAGTCCTTTAGACGGCAGACCCTCTTGGTCCTTCTACCCCTCCATGAGCTGACATCAGGGTCCGATACCTGCTCGCAGGTCACAGCGCGGCGTGACTCGCCCTTCAGTAAATGCCAGTAGGACCAAAGCAGCCAGAGCTCGGCCCAAAGCAGTCTGCTGTCTGCTTCAGCACGGGAGGCGGGCGAGGTGACAGGATGGGGCTGCGGCGCCGCGGGGTGCGATGCTGGGGCAGGAGGAAGCACTGGCCGTGTTTTGATTCTTCAGATGCCCCGGAGGAGTCCACTGCTGGGCTGTTGTCATGGAAACCCCCTTATTTCCGTGGATTCTGACTCCAAACAAAGGTTAAAGGGAAGAAAAAAATCCAAGGGATCGGATGCACGGAGGGTGAGATTTTTCTCAGCACAGCAAAATTTGCGAACGCCTGAACCAGCAGCGAGCCCTGCGAGGCGAGCGGGCTGGAGGTACGTCGGGGCTGGAAATTGATGCTGTGCCTCATGCGGGAGCCGGTCGGGAGCGCGGAGCTTGGGCTCTGGCTGTGCTCCGGGTCACCCAAAGGCCGGTTCCTTCTCCTCACACTGCTCCTGCCCTCACCCTCCCATGCCATGGGTGCTGCGGCCAAAGGCTCTACCTGGAGCAGAGCTGGTGGGTATGTGCTGGGTGGGGGTTATTTTTGACACCTTTCGCTGGTCGGTAGCAGATCTCTGTCTGCACAGGTTTTAACAGCTCTGTGCATTAATGGCAGTGCAGCATTCCCAGTCATGAGGAAGAGCAGAAAGGCAAATCTTCAGGTTCTGCTTTCTGTAATGTCAAAAGGAAATTGTATAATTTCCCATAAAATTTTGTTCAGCTTCTAAATTCAGAGGCCCAGGCTATGTATGCTAAAGATATGTGTCCCTTTGTACCCTTTACATCCCAGCACCATTTCAACTAAAGGGCCAGATTACTACTTAGTAAAATGATTTAAACCTGGAATGATGCACATGGCTTCAGGGGCACTGCAGATGCAGCGCGAGTGCATTTGGGATCTGTCTGTCCTTGCGCAGCCGTGCCGCCCTCCCAGCTGCCGTTACGGCATTACAGGCAGCAATCCACCTTCCCCGCCGTGACCAATGCTCATGTTTAAATGTCCAAACTGGAGCAGTCTCACAAAAGTCATCACAAAAATGCCCAGAATATGGCCAAACTCAAACACAGGTCTAGTATTTGCAGGGTGAGGTGGTACCACTCATAACGCGATGGGTCTTTGCAGAGGTTTGGGAAGTCAGCGCAGGGAAAGGGGAACAGGACTGTGTAACCCAGGTTAGTTGATCCCAGTGATCCCAGTAAGTGAGCAGTACCAGGGTGGGCCAGGGAGATGCAATGGCAGCAGCAAATTGCACCAAGGCACCCGTGATGCTCAGTATGCCGAAGGCGAAACTAGCCTCCCACCGAAATGGAGTCAAAAGCATTTTATCACTTGTCTGACCTGCTGAGAGAGGTTTCTTTTAAAAAAAAAACTTTAAAACTAAAGAGCTTGGTATTTTTGTATTTCTTCATTTCCAACTTGGAAAAAAACCCCTGTTTTTTATATTCAATCTCCTTTATTCTGTGTCCAAAAAGGGATGTGATGGTAAGGAAAATTAGTAGCTTGAATGTCATGAACTTATTAAAGAAAAATGTGGATTTTTTTTTTACGGGGAAGACCAAGTCATTGAAACCATATTTTACTGAAAATACTAGAAGAATAAATTGGAACAGGTATACTTATGCAGTTTGTCATATAGCATGTAAGTACAGTGGGTAGCCTTTAAAATTTAAACTGCATACTTGAATACTGACAAAGTTCCTCATTATAAAACAGCAAATGTGATAGGAACTGGCAAAACTACCGTGCTGGTGGGATATTTAATGTGCACCCTCTGTAAGCCCTGCACAGCACATTTGATCCACGATATGAGCAAGAAAAGTGCTTTCCTCTTCAAATGCATTGTCCAGATGAACTCTGCCGTTCCCTCGCCCCCTCCTGCGTGTGACACCAGACAGAATCCTGGACTCGTCACCCTGACTGATGGCACCTTGCCCTGAGTCACCCCTGCCCTCACAGCTCCCCGCAGCGGGATTTCGAGGTGGCTGAGCCCAGCTCTGGGGTGGGTGGGTGGGTGGAAAGCTTTGCTGCTCGAGCTGTCTCGGTGCTGGGTGCCGGGTGCTCAGCCCTGTGCTCCCCAGCTCTCCTGCCTCCTTCTTGTCCCAGCACATCCCTGCCCCAGAGGGGTTTGCTATGGAGCCAGCTCCATCCTTTTGTGCCAGCTGAGAGGCTTTTCCATGCTGGGGGAAGCCTTAGAAAAGCTTTTAGGAATAATTTACATTTCCTTTGATCCAGGAACTCTGCAGGTAAAGAACTAAGGTTGTTAGTGCAAGTAATAACTAGCTGCTGCATGTCCATGGGAATGGGCTCTTCTCTACCAGGCTGGAATAACCGCTCTGTGCTTCTCCCTGGTCCGGTGCACTGAGAGCGGCTTTAGAAGGGGCTGGGTGGTGCACGGCAGAGGCAGGAACGGGGCCCTGCGGTCAAGGCCAGTCGGGATGTCCTGGAGGAGAAGGTAAAATTCACCTTTTGTGGACGCAGGCATAACATCGCATCCTTCTTGTGCGCAGCATGATGGTGGTTACTGTTTGTTGCCAAAAGGCCAATGCAAACTGTTCCGTGCATCTCCTGCGTTCATTGTTCTCATGCTCCTGGGTGACCTTGGGGCACTTGGAAGGACACAGCCATCCCCAACGGGGGACACTGGCCAAGCCACCATGCTGGCCCTGACCCCCCCTGCAGAGTGACTTTGATCAGGACTGTCCTGCTGACAAAGGGGGAGCAGGGAAGAAACCCAGGATACCAGCAATAGGAGTGCCTGAAGGAAACCCCAGGCAGCACAGAAAGGAAGGTTATTAAGGTTATTTTAGTGTCTGCTTCATGCTGCTTTCATCACTCTGGACAAGGAATGGGTTTGGGTTTGGTTATTCCTCCAAAGTGCTGTCAAAGGCACAGCAGACACTTGCGTTATTCACCAGGTCCCCATCAGGGCAGGATACATTTTGTCATTGTCCTTATTTCAGAACCAATTTTGCCTGGGAGGGTATCTGTGGTGATGACGGGGAGCTGACATTCACAGGCACATTTTCATTCATTTAAATACACCAGCAGCGACTCTGGCTTACAGTGAGTAATCTTTTTTTCCAGTGTAAGCATCTTGGACCCACATGTATCTTTGCTCCTCACTTCAGGCTGGTGAATAGAAAGAAGAGCTGAAGATGTGCTAAAGGCAAGAGTCTGTGTCTGAGGACACGGAAAATAGCACGATCTGGACTGTAATTTCTGGTGCGATGTAGGAGACTGTATCAACACAGATCCAGAACCTTGAGCAATATTGTCCTGCGGTTTGATTTCCACTCTGGTATGTTAAATGCAGTAAGGCCTGGGTTTTTCATGGCACTTTCCATTTTTGATTTAGGGAATTTGAAAAATACTTGTCTTGAGGCTGAGCCTGAAGTTACAATCTTGGCATATCCATACCATAAAATTCCCGTGGATAAAAGCAGAAACATCTGGATTCATGAGTGGATGTTGGCTAAATCCACCAGAAACAAAAAAAAAAAGCCTTCAAGGGATCCTAAAGGGTTCTAGCCAGAATAAATAATACAACAAAATAAGAGTGCTATTAAGAATAATTGTAATACTGAAGCTGAATTATAAGATGAGGGCCAAGCCCTTTTCACAATCTGCTTTTCCAGCTAAGAGCCCTTCAATTTACACTTAACGCACATGTGGCTGATGGAACAAAGTAAAAATTGAAGAAGGATGAAAGCAGTGCAGAGATTATTCAGCCTTGCTGGTTTAGCTCCAGGCACATCATTTAAATGAGTAGATGATCAGTTTCCAGTTTGTTTTAAATTCTCTGGCAAGAAATTTTACGCTCTATCCCAAAGTTGAATGTGCTTAAAACTTTTTTTTTTTTTAAGGCTCTGCCATTTTGTTTTATTGCTTAAGGCAAGACTCTGAAAGCACTCTGCAGGAGTCACCTGAGTGCTGGGACTGGAGGGGCAGCCTGGCTGTGTCACTGATGGGGCCATGTCCCTGCTCCCAACCCACGGGGACCCTGGAACAGGGGAACAGTTGCTCCTTTTCTCCCTCACCCCTGGGAGGCTGAGTCCTGCCTTGCTGGGCCAGATGTTATATCTAAGCTCAGCAGCACCCGAAGTCAAGGGAAGTGGCCCTTCTGTGGCTGCACCCTGTTGTACCAGCACCGCTTGCCTGGTTTAAAGCTAGTGAAAGGGGAAAGGTTTGTATTGCTTGCCCCTGGCATCTCCTCTTGGTGTTTTCAGGGCTAAGAGCTGCTGACCAGCACCTCCTCTCACCACCCAGCCCCTCCTGCATGGGTCTCCTCCACCTGCCTTGCGCCAGGTCTCCAAAGCTGCCACGAGCACCAGGTCGTGCAGCAGGTCTTCTGCTGTGACTGGGCGAACTACACCCACAGCCAGGTGATTAAAAAGTTGTATGTTGTTGAAAATGCCCTTAACGCACCATCCTCCCCCCGAGATGTAGTCAGCATTTCTCATTACCTGTACTTTGTCCATGCAGATCTGCATTACTGACCCTCGCTGACCTTGCAGGTCGTGCCTCCCGATTCCCGGAAAGCCTCGGGCATTTGCCTGCTCTGTAACCTTCAGCCAACGCAGCTTGGGGTGAGTTGCTTCCTTGTGGAATAAAAACCCTATCGGTCAGGCCTTGTCCTGTCCTCCCTCCTTGTTGCCCTCGTCTTCCCTGTTGTCCATACCGCAGCCGACCAGTTGAATAGCTCCTGAGGGAGCTGGTCTGTTGGTACCACTTTATTAGGTCCTCCTCCATGGAGGGACTTTGGGTTGTCCTCCCTGGAGATCTTCCTGCGATGCACTACCAATGCTTCATGCTCTCTGAAGACTGCCACTGGGCTCTGAGCAGTGGGATACATGTTTGGGGTGAGGCAACACTTGAAGCATGACTGGAAATACCAATGATACACAAACAGTGACATTTATGCTGCCTTATGTTCCACACAAGGAATAATCCTGTTTATACTGTAAGGAGTGGGAGTTCAATTGGCCTTAAAATAGCCTCAACACATCTAGGAAATTCATCAAAAAGGATGCCCCAGTATTTCTTAAGACATTATTTTCAGCAGATCTGTTATTTAATTTGCTGCCAACATCTGTCATTTCCTCCACTGCGTATTGCCCAGCATCCACAGCCTGGGTCTGAACCAAAAGCTCACAGGACCTGACGCAAAAAAATTCAGAGTGCTGCTCTCTATTTGCATGGTATAGCATCTCGACCATCAAAGTAAATGAGGAAATACATCTGCTCATAGATGTTACAAAATACTGGTTTAGATTAGCTGCCACTGTCCACATTTGCAGTTGTATTCTTCCACCCAACTTGAAGCTGAAGGCAATAGGAAGGGCTGCTGAAGCTGCATGGCTCTCTGTTAGGAACAAATAGTTTGAGAAGTTGAGGAATGAGAGATAAAGCAGAGCTAAATTTAGAATCTCAGATTAGAAAATATCTGTATCTTCAGCACTCTGTGGTTTTATTTTGCTCTACACAAAGCACACCTTGGTTTTGCATGGCTGTTTGCAGATTGTACCGACTCAAAGAAGACTTGTGGGAAAAAAAAGTCTTTGATGTCTTCAGTAAACAAATAGCAGTGTTAAAAGATCTTCAGTTCTTGTTAGCATGCTGCAAACAGCTATGTTTGAAGAAAAATAAACGTCCCAAGGTTGATGGAAGGGTAGGAAAGCCATAAAGTACTGTAGTCAAATCCTTGGTATGAAGACATCAGAAGTGACTGCCATGAAAAAACTCTTTATTTCTCTCTCCTTTTGGATTAAAAAGAAAAGAACAAACTGGCCTGTGGTTTACCAGCCATGTGGTGGGAATACATGGGTATAAAACCCTGTGGCTAAATCATTACCATCCAAATCACAGGAATACTATCAAGTCCACTGGAAAACCAAAGGCAGGAGTCCCCTGGAGATCTTCCCCTCCAGCCATCGGGGTGAGGGGAAGACGACTCGCCCTTCCTCCAACCCCACTTTTGACTCAGCTTCCTCAGCGCTTCACCCGCTGCCACAGGGGCCACCAGCACCTCTTAACCCTCGCAGCTACAGGGCCTCGTCCCAAAAAAACCTCATCGGCTTTTACGTTGTGCAACCAGCCGGTTTCCCTGAGGAGGCACCAGGCGTGCATCCCGCTCTCGGTGAGGAGGATGAGGATTTCACAGCCTCGTGCCTACCTGAGCTTTTACTCTGTAAAGCTGGTTGTGCTTGTCTCATGGCATCGCTTGCAACATCCTTTTGGAAATGCAAAAGCTTAGGAAATGAACCAAAGAAAAGAGCTAAACAATTATCTCAATTACACCAGCATAACCCTGGGGATGTTAATTTACATTTATATCCTTTTAACAATCCAAATTTAGTTCAGAACAAGAAGTTTGGGTTTCCTCTATAAAAGGAAATTAAAAATCAGCAGGTCATAATAATAATCAATACACCAATATTTACTGCAAATATAAATCTTACCAAGAGCCTCTAGGGAGCCTCTCACTTTAGTTTCATGTAATTCCAAACATTTCTCTGTTTAAAGAGAGCTCACAGGAGCTAGGAAATAAATAATTCAGACAGAGTTGACTCTTTAAAGTCTCTGTAGCATCACTAACATCTTTCCTTTGATAACACTTTTGTTCTGCCTACCAAAGCTCCGTTCCAAATGGGACCAGCGAGGCAAACACTCCATCCAACAAACCAGGGCTTATAAGAAAAAAACAGGGAAAAAAGCAAAAATTCAGGGAAAAAATGCTTATAATCCCAAAGGTAATAAGTGTCCCTCTGGTAACTTCCTACAAGCTCTTCACTTTCATTGTGAGCCTCTCCCTGTTGGAGTCACAGCGAGGGTTTGTAGCTAAAGCCGAAGCAGAGACCGTTCATAATAAACAGAAGCTCCTTAGAGACCGTAGCCGTGGCATGTGAGAGCTGTTTACCTGGCACGATGAAGCACTATTCTGTTTATCTTCAGATGTTCCTACAGAAGCAGAAGGTATTACAGTGTAGTAAATAAGGCCCCTTCACCCCCAGGAATATGGTTTCTTCTTCCAGACTCGTTGCCCTTCGGTTTCAGCTGCAGAAAGCCCATCCTGTGATTTCTGAATTACTCCTTCATCCATCTTCCCAAGAGGACAAACCGCTTCCCGGTGCAGAGAGAGCCAGAAACTTGCTGACAGTGACTGGGGTTGTTTTTTCCAACGCTGACCTGCCCATCGCAGCCAGAATGAAACCGGCACCCGGTGCCAGCAGTGTCTGCAGGACACGGATGCGTCCTCCAGAGCAGGACCACCTTCTCCCCAGGGAGACCTATTGTTGCTGTAATGTGTTTGTAGCAGGGAAATTTAGAGGGAAGAGGCTTTAGCCTGTGACTTGAAATCTAGTGTATCGCACAGCTAACGCTGTTGGTGTCTTTGCTTGCTCCAAATGTGAAAGATATGATCAGCGAGAGCTTTGGGAGGTGCTTTGGAGGCTGGAGGTCACTCCTAGGATCTGTTCCTGGGCACGGTGGGGGAAAGGCCTTTGATTTCAAAGGGATTAGGGCTGGGTGCCTCCCACTGCTCGTCAGGCTGGAGCCCTGCTTCTCCCTACCTGCCACAGCAAATATTTTGATTGCAAGAGCCAAAGCAATTGTGTAGTGTACTTGATCGTATGCAACCCCCGAGGCACGCTGCTGATAACCACCAGACTCATTTTCAGACCTGTGCTCGTCCATCCCCCCCGCTGGCGTGCTGCCCCCCGCCCGGGTGGCACTGGGTACCGCCACCTGCCCCAGGGCACGTCCCCGTCCTCCCGAAGGAGACTCGAACGGGACAGTCGCCTGTCGGGGTAAGCCAGTTGCACAGCGGGGGCTCCTCAGGCCGCTGCAACGACCACGTCCCCTCGGCACGGCGGGGGAAAGCAGAGCGGCGATTTTAAGAAGTGGTAATTTTACCATCGAACTTACGCCTCCGAAGATCCTGTAATACCTAATTCACCCCGTCGGGTGGGATTCGGCACTGAACTGATTTACGGCGTAGCGCGGGGGGCTGCGTGGAGCGTGTTTATTCAAATAACATCAGCCCTCTTTATCGAACACTATTCCACTTCTAGTTTAATTAAAACACAATTAGCAGGGCTTGCAATTTTCTTAAATGTGCCCAATCTTCTATGAAATTAATATTAATCTCTGTTCAATGTGCAAGTCAGTAAAGTGACACATGGAAAATTACACGTTCTTGAGTCAGGAATGCAAATGGGAGGATGACTTCATGTCCCCGAATGAGAAGACCGCGTGCCAGATGTGCCTAGTGCCTGACCCCTTTAAAGGCTCTGAAAGATCACACGTAACTTTAAAATGTCATTTCATGCATGCAGAAGGAAGAAAGAGAGCCCGATAGCTTTATGTTGCTTAGCTTCCCATTTAATTTGGTTAGGGCGGTGTGAATGTCTTAATAACATGAAGCAGAGCTCTGACCTCTGTTCTGGCTGCGTGTTTCCAATAGACACCCTAATGCCTTTCTCATGGCCGGAGTGGTTAACAATCCGTATTTTCTTGCTATTAATTAGAAGTTGTATTTCATTCTCTGATGAAGAGCAAGCCTCGCAGTGTAGCTGTCTAGTTTGCAGTCCTCGCTTTGAGTCATACATTGAATTTTACTGAATTGTTTTATCTGGACATAAAAGCAACAAACGTGAGTATAGAACTAATACCTCTTTAAAACTGTAATTGTATTTTTAAGTCACAAAAATCAGGTGGCATTCAGCCTTTCCTGCTCTTACCCTGTCCTCTGCTATAGACTTGAATGTCCTTTCTTTTCTCTTGTCCAACTGCTCGTTCCCAAAATCCTGCTGAAAAGTATCCAGAGAGTGATCCAGGTCTCTAAGAAGTGTGTCCCCATAGCAAATTATATAACAGCATTTAGCACACTTGTATTTTTCCTCTCCCCCAGTGCATTCCACGCACCTACACAGTCATGCTAATTAGATCATGTAATAAACTTAAACGTGGCAAAAAATCTGTTCACAGAGTGTTGTAAGACAGAGCTGGATTTGGAAAGCAGCCATTCATTAATTTTGTTTTGCTTGAGAAAACCCAAAGGATGTTATTTTACTGAAGATGAAGCAAACCCCATGTAATAGGAGCTATAATCTAAGGAGACTAATTATTTTATTTAAATAGTCCTCAGTGAGCCCTGATACAAGGGCTTGCTTATATGAAAAAAATTGCGAGAGTTTAACAAAGCCATTAAAAATAATTAAACCTAAACTAAAAAACCAAACTCATGTTAAGCTAAATTTGAGTAATTTAGCTAAACTTAACTAAACTTAACTAATTCATTTAGCTAACTAACCAAAACTAAACTAATGTTAATCCATAATTATACCTACAAAGGAGCAAGGAACCTTGAGCTTAAAAGGTGTCTTTTAAGTGTCTTTTAAATGAAGCGTCTACATGGGATATGGTGATAGATTCAAAATGTGGCTCAAACAATTTTTCTATAGATGGTCTTAACCTGTGCACAATACCGTAATCGTGGGGTGCTACAGGAAAACACAGCCTTCTCTGGCATCCCCCTCCGCGCGGCAGCCTTACCCTGCATGCTCATCTCGAGGGGAAGGAGTGATTCTGAGCACTCCACCCATTCGACAGCAATGTTTAATTGGTCCTGGGTTTTACGATGCAGTTGGTAACGCGATCAGCTGCCAGGTAGAAACTGCTTTCTTAATATCACTTCAGGTGCTAAAAGTTTTGGCCACTGTTGCACTGAATCGCATTTAAACCTGTCAGCTCTTAAATATAACCACAATAATTTTCATAACGATCGAGACAGACTGGGAGCATTACCAGATGATTGCAATTCTGCAAAGCTAACGAAGGCAGTGACACGGAGCATGAAAAACATGACACGTTATGAAACACCCGGGAGAAGGAGCCGAGGTTGTGCTGGGCAGTGGTGGTCGGGGCGCAGCCAGTTCCCTGCCTGCAGATTTCATCGAATTGCCATTAATGAAGGATGACGGGAACTTTCAGCTATATCCCCGATCAACACTAGATGTTGCTATGCTGCTACTCATATAAGCTATACATTAGCGAGGCTTTTAAATGGTATTTACTGCAATTTCCTCTTTCCTGTTTCTGTTATTCACTATGTTATGAACGTTGGGTGAGCTGCTGCTTTAATTTACTTTTTTTTGAAGTTTCACTTTTATTTGTGTAATATCAAGTTTATAACCTCGAATGTACACATAAAACTTTACAAGCAGCAGAGGCTCTCATAAGTGATAACATGAAGCAACTCCTATATGAATGTCAAATATTTACTTAAACTCTGCTTCTGGATTTTTTGCAATCCAAGGGGAATGACATTGTTAACCGGATGATTCCGGGAACAGACTGACAGCTGCAAGGCCACGGAGGGAAGTTTGTTTATAAGGGGGGAAAAAAAAATATATAAAAAATTTTAAAAACTGTTTAGCCCTGCTGGGTTTCAGGCTTTCTACTCCCACATGTTTGAGTGGGAGAAAGGACAAATCTTAGGACGTTGATTTCCCCATGGCAACAGAAAACGGAAATTACTTTAACCCCATCTAGTGACAGATGACTCATGGCTCAGCCTGCTGCTATTTTCCAAGCAGTAAAACAATACAGCTGCAAAGAAAGGGCCAGCCTATATTATCTCATAGCCCGAGCGCCGGGGCTCGTGGGAGAGGGCAATTCTCGGGCTGCCTTTTTATCAAAGAGACACAGAGCCGGAGCCTTTTGGCGATTCTTTTATTGTATAAGGCAAACGCGCCCGCGTGCTCTCCATCCCCGCGCCGCTGGAGGGCAAACGCGGGTGTCCCCGGGACGGCGGTGACGCAGCAGCCGTGGGTAAGCTGCTGGTGGGTGTCCTGCTGCTTGGTCCTCCTCGCCCTGCACCCAGCAATCCAACGGGGCACTTCCATGCCTTGGGTTTAAACGGCCTTGAATTACAGTGAACTGCAGTGAACTGTGCGTGCAATAGAGGAACGATTCGTTCACAAATCACAGGGGACAGCAGGTATGAGCTGGGTTTCCAGGCCCCTCTGTATGAAAAAGATATGCAGAAGTGCATTGCTGTATTGTTGGGGAAGTCGTAACAAGATCCCACAGGAAAGGCTGAAATAGAAATATTCAGCTCTGAAAGCTTAATTATCCCAGGTGAAAGGGTAATTAGGGAGAACGGTTTCTGAGCAGTGATGGAACCATTATCACTTGGAGTCCTTAAACCCAGATGAGGTGTTGCTGTGAAAGACAAGCTTCAGTCCAACTTGTAGGACAGAGAGGTAAGCAGAGTGCTCAGGTCAGCCTTAGCGGCCGTATCTCTCTTCTTGCACCTTGGACCCCTTGCAGCAGAGCTGCACAGAGCTACCAGCTCTGAGGAGCATCTCTGTTGAGCATCTCCAGCTTCTGGATGATGAATCTCGCTCAGCACCTTCTGGACGTGGCAGAGGAGGGCTGGTTTGGGAGGAGCTGGTTCGAGCTCATGGATTTGAGGGTGGTTCTTCATCTGCCTCTTTCCACCAGCAGCTCAGTGCAGGAGGTACCCTCTCTACAAATGCTGGTTTTCCCAAATCCTGGTAAGGATTTAGTAAGGCTCAGAACTAAGGTTAGTAAGGCTTACTGAGCCTCAGATGCATTTTGCACATAAAATATTACACCACTGAACCGGGAAGGTATTAATGCTACCATTGAGATGATATAGACTGAATAACTGATCAGTCAACATCACTTTATTTACCACAAACTGGGGCAGACATCACAGCGTTGGGAAATTCAGGACCCCAGGAAAACCCAGGGTGGGATGGTGTCATGGGATATGTGAAACGTTTTCTTTCTGGGAAAGACAGGCTGAACTGCTGGTGCAATAGCTGAGTTTTTACTCAATCTTGTCATTTGTATGCTGATTAATTTTCTGCTTCCTAAAATCAGGTCCATAAGCTTCTCTTTGGATAGTACAATTAACAAAAAGAATAACTCCGTCACCAGGTTGTTCTGGAAGCCAGACGCTGGGCTGCATTGAGAGCACAAAGATTACCTTCATGCAGAAATGAACACGCACCAACACGAACGGACGGCTTTCTGGGCTCAAACCCAGACCGTGAACGGGGTGCTCCGGCTGCGCAGTGCCCTGCTGTCCATGCCTCGGCGCGGCTTCCTTATCTGGGAACACCCCGGGGTTGGCTACGGCCGTCCCAAAGCCGTGATTTCAACAGCAGCTTAACCGGGGTGCTCCGGGGTGCTGCCCCTGCCTTGCCCCTCTCGGCTGCTGCTTCAGCCCAAACCCTTTGTGACCAGCTCTGATTTCTGCAGAAAGAAAAGGGACGGGTCGATCAGGAGGTGCTTCTGGGCTATGTGTTGTTATCATATTGCTCTTCCTTCTTCTGATCCCTTCCTTACAGTTTTGTTCAGCGCTCTCCTATAATGCGGAATGTCCCCCTCCCAAAAATGCAAGAGCCCTGGGAACATGCCAGCTGTGGGGAAGGAGGACCAGAGATCACAATAGCTTTTTTTTGAGAAAGAAAATATGGCTGTTACTCTCTAAACTTATGCCAGCCTGGTAGATCCAGCGAAAGACATGGGGATTCAGATTAGACTCCATCTTTCAAGAATTCATCCATCAGCATTCTGGTTTAGAAGCCCATGAATCACGGCGCTAAACAAAAAGATTGTTCCTTTCAGAGGAGAAGCAATTGCCAAACTGTCCATGTAGAAAATGAGAATAACAGTTTTAATTCAGGCATGCTTTTTTGCTTTAACATTCTCTACACTTCTTTAACTAGAAAATGGCCATATTACCTAGAAAAATATTTTTTTATTTTGCTGCTTGAGGGAAAAAGAGCCAATTAAATTTGTAGAAGTGGAAAATAATGTCTAAGAGGTCTTTGTAAGGCTGTGATTCTGACTGCTGGTGTCAGCTTTACTGCCGATATGAGCAGGTGGTAACGAATGAGCTACCATCAACCACCCTTTATTGTCCTAGGGCCCCACTCAGCTCATAAACGTCTTTGCTAGTTATTATTTCCAGTTATTTAGTGTTCGGTTTGTAAGTGCAATGCTCCCATGGATGCTGTACCCCAAACCAGGAGAGCGGGGGAAGTGGTGGCAGTTTCTCAAGCAGCTCCGTGGGTTCAGAGCCCTCCAGCCAAGCGCGGAGAGGCTGCAGAGGACGCGCTGCAGCAGCCGCACGCTAACCAAGGTCAGCAACGAAACCGAGACCTCCACAGCTCAGTTGCTTGCACATAAATAGGGCTTTCCAGCAAGAACCCAGTCCTGCCGGGACCTGTATAGCACAGGGCTGGGACCAGGCATGGACCAGAGGGTCTGGGTTTGCAGGGCTGGTGGCTGTGCAGGTGACTTTGAGCAAGGTAATGAAAGGTGGTTATTCACCCACTGACTTCTAGGTAATGCATTCAGACTTTCCAGAGAATATATTTTGTATTTTGCATAGCCAGAGGACAGCATTTCTTCTTACAAACAAGGACATAACAGTCTTTTCCAGAATAAGAATATAAACCACTCTCCCAAACATAATATTTGAAGCTTTGGGTAAACGTAGTGTCCGCTCTTTGATTTATCAGCCTGACTCCCGTCCTGTGTTCAGTTCTTCACAGTCGTCCTTAGAAACACTTCCTCTGCCCCTGTCAGCATACAAACACTGCGGTAACTTATGTAAACCACAAACAACTGCTGTACACTTTTTGTCAGTAATTCTTAGTTCATATCAACAGGTTCTTGTTTTAGCAGTATCTGCAGTTTCGCTTTGACAGTTCTGCAGCACGCGCTGCCCCGAAGCCCCATCCTTAGGCAAAAGCATCAGGCAGAGGAGCTCTTTGCCACCTCCGGGCAGGTGGAGGTTGGGGTCCAAACTCTCCATCTCCTTTTTGCAAAGTGACTTTCTTCAACTCTGCCAGGATATTTTCATCCCCCTTAAGCCATGACGGCTTAGCTGTGCCTGGTTCTCTGCCCGGCCAATGCTCTCTCCTCAAGCAGCCTTTATACTTCCTAGTGAACCCCAAGGCTAGTTTCCCTTTGACTGCAGAGTCCAAGAAATACCACCCCTTTCCAGTTCTCGTCAAGGCAAAAAGAGTTTCTTCCTTGGCGTCTAATTCTCCTAAGCGCATTCGAGTTTTCCTACCGCAGTCTGCTAATTTCCGAGCAGAGTTGCCTATAAAAATTTCCCTCTCTTAATTTCAACACATTTTCCCTTGCACCAGAGCAATGGAAATGGTCGCAGGTTGCTGGCTTTCCTGGCTCGCCTTTCGAGCAAGGCTACAAATTCGTGTTTCCTGAGAACTACAATTCCCAGAAGACACCTTATCTTCCCCCAAACCAGGAACTGAGGCCCGCTGGCTCTGTGGCATCTTTCGAAAGGCTTCCTCCTCCCTCCGCAGCGATGCCCGAGGAAGGAGCAAGCTGCCCAGTGCGGGCAGGCTGGGCGGGAGGGGAGCGTGCCCGGGAGAGGCAGGTCCTGCCGTCTCAGCACAGCCTCCGCTCCTTCCGAGCTCCGTGCAAAGCCAGGGGCAGAAGATCCTAAGGTCACTGTCTGAGGGCACTGCTTCCACTTACATAGAGCTACAAAATCCCAAGCAAAAGCGTGGTGTTTAAAGGGCTGGCCACTGTTAAATGAAGTGTTTTAGGGACTGCGTGAGAGTGGAAGGAACGCCCTCCTCAGCCTCTCCACTAAAGTTCAGCATGTCTGTTCTTAGGAGAGCACAAAATCCTCTTCTTTAGCCTCTGATCAGACATGTCTGTGGTACCCGCTTGGACGGCGCGCTGCAATGCCAAGCGCCTCGCTGGCTTCCTCCTCCCAGGGGAATAGTCTTAGGAAAGATTTTAAGAGGAAGGACTTAACTCCATGCCCCTAAGCAGTCTCCGTACCGTTTCATGTGATGTGACTCAGTACCATACTTGGTCACTTAACAAGTCTTAGTTCTCCTAATTAAAACCAGTCCTTGCCCAGACTATCGCTGTGTGAGCACTGTGTCAGTCAGTAAAGTCATTACTAGTGGTACCACCCTAAACAAATCTATTTGTGCAGGGGCTGTAATCTCCTGAAGGGATCTCTGGTTTTTGCAATCAGAAATCAAAGGTGTTCCTTTTAGGACATCCTTCTAAAGTCTGTTTTTCAAAACACTGAAAGCTCAGGACTGTGTGTGGAGTCACGAGGAGCCTCCCGAAAAGCAGATAGTGGAGTACGTCATCGGCAGCTTAAAAGGTCTGAGGCTGGCATTTGCAGTGCAGAAAGCTTAGGCTCGGTTTCCAGCAAGCCAAAGGAGTTGGGTAATGAGCAGCATCATTTCTTCAGTGCTTTAAAAATGCAGTGGGACTTGGGGTGCCCCAGCCGGCAGCTAAGCCCCACGCAGCTGCTCACTCACTCGCCCCCAGTGGGATGGGGGAGAGAATCGGAAGGGTAAAAGTGAGAAAACTCCTGGGTTGAGATAAAGACAGTTTAATAGGGAAAGCAAAAGCTGCGCACACAAGCAAAGCAAACAGAGGAATTCACTCACTGCTTCCCACCGGCAGGCAGGTGTTCAGCCATCTCCAGGAAAGCAGGGCTCCATCACGCATAACGGTGACTTGGGAAGACAAACACCATCACTCCGAACATCCCTCCCTTCCTTCTTCTTCCCCCAGTTTTATATGCTTAGCATGACATCACATGGTGTGGGATATCCCTTTGGTCAGTTGGGGTCAGCTGTCCCAGCTGTGTGCCCTCCAAATTTCTTGTGCACCCCCACCCTACCCGCTGGTGGGGTGGGGTGAGGAGAAAAGGCCTTGACTGTGTGTAAGCCCTGCTCAGCAATTACAAAAACATCCCTGTGTTATCAACACTGTTTTCAGCACAAATCTAAAACAGAGCCCCATACTAGGTACTAGTAAGAAAATTAACTCTACCCCAGCCAAAACCAGCACATTCTCCACCCCTTATTCCTTACCATTTACATCATGCTCAGGTCCCACACTATCCAATACACCCTCATTAACCACCACCCAACCCCCCCATCCTTTGTTATAATACACATGTATCTCTCCCTTAGTCTCTGGACCACCCTTGTAAAATGTTCATAAAATGTCCAGAAATGTCCACAAAATGCCCATTAGGTTCATCTAGTCCGTGACTCTGGGCTCCATCTGCTACGGTGGCGACTCAGGACAGGAGAGGTGGTTGTTGCGTGGAGTTACTGGGCACCAAAGCCAGTGCAGGTGGGGTCACTGCTGCGCTTGCTCTGCTTCTTGTAAGGCTTGTCCTCCACTGGTTCAGGTGGTTCCCGCTATAGTAATTCCTGTAACATGCAACTCAAATCATGAGTTACAACAATTTAAAGGTATTTCCAATACAATCTCCACCCCTGGTCCCTTTGGACCAGACCATAGGGTTTAACATTGCAATGAACTCGTCCCCTTGCCCCTGCTCCAGCTTGGATTTATCTACAGACTGCAGTCCCTTAGGGTGTACCTGCTCCAAGGGGAGCCTTATCCATGAGCCACAGTCTCTTCAGAAGTAAACCTGCTCCAACATGGCCTTACCCATGGCTGCAGTCCCTCCAGGGGTGTCATTTCAGTGAACATCGTATGTGATGCTGAGTATTTATATGAAATAATTAGCCAGCTGGCTATAAGCAGCTGCGCACCATGGCACGTGATGGCTGGGTGAGATGCACCCAAGGAAATGCAAGGGGCCGTGCAAGCAGGGCTTTTTGCAAGATAATCAATATTTGGACACCTAAATATGCCACAACCATCTTACTTGATGGCCACGGGGAAGGAGCGTGCTCCCTCCCCAGTTTATTCTTAGAAAGCCTCCCGGGGCCGGCCATGTCCCCTGCGGGAGCGGGATGCTCTGCGTGCACGGCTCCCCTGGGACCAGATGGGCAGCAGAAGAAAAGCAGAGCTACCCTGTCAAATTTAGCAAATTTGAAATAGCCGAGTGGTTTCATACTGGATGAGCATGCTGTATAGGGGGGCTGGGTGTTTTGAGCCAGAACTTGCAATCCTGAAGCACCTTTTCCTCTGCCGTCACTGTGCAGCCCCCTCACTTCCCTACCTCTGATCACCCACTTTTAAAGTAGTGTGAATAACCCTCACAGCACAGATCTGTTAAAAATGATGATGAAAGTGGCTGGCCAGAGTCCTGGTTTTGCCTGCTTTTCTGAAAACTGCAGGGGATTTTTCCTTTCCATTTTATATGATTAGATGCAGGAACGTTATACAATTTTTTCCCCACTGCTTTGAGATAAAAAGTCACTTCTTCCTACCTTGAAAACAATACAAATGAACTAGTTATTAAAAAAAGAAGAAAAAAAGGCCATGAGCTGCTTGCTTTTTGGTCTTTCAGTGTAACGTTAAAGTGACGTGGGAAAGAGGAAGCGCCTCAGAGCTGGAGCGGCGACGGGCGATCCCGCGCTGCTGCTGGCCTATCTTCACCCGCTTATCTCTTAACTTCACCCATCTTGTGGGTCAACTGCCAAGGCAGCACGGTCCTCTCTGCAGGCTCCAGAAGGGCTCCAGAAATAGCTGCATTTACAGTGCGGTGCTGGAATTTCACGCTGCTGGCTGTGTCCCATGGATTAACATCCGAGCACGGCGTGTCATATCGTTTCTGGGGACTTTGCAGTGAATTTAGGTCAGATCCAGGTAAGTGCCGGCTGGCTGGAGCGGGAGTTTGCTGGGGCAGGCTCAGTGGGGCATTTGTTGGCATGAGGTTTAATTTTGGGAATTCCACCAACAGCTGGAGAAAGTGATGTGAAATTGTCCTCTCCCTCGTCAGCTTAACTCCACTCCTGACTCCAAAGCGTGGTTTTGCTTTAAACGCAGAAGGAACGGCGCTGGCAGGAGATAAGGGTGTTTGGAGCTGGGATGGGCAGTTTGCTCACAACTACTTAAGTCAATACTAAATACAGCCGCGCAGCGCTGACTCATGCCTAGCTGCAACCTTCATTCACATAAACCAGCCTGGAGACATTTGGTTACTGGGAAAACCCAAGGATTGGGAAACAGGTGTCTTCCGAAGCAGCTTTTTGGTTCCACGTTAATGCAAATTCCAAGTAAATGCTGGTTGTTTGCATACGGATCTGCCTGGAGAGATGCCAGCGATGATGCCGTGACCCCAAATAAATGCCAGCTCTTCTTGTATGAGCGCAGAAACCTCCGGTGTCCTCAGCTGGAAATGGGGGCTGCAGCTGGGGAGCAGAGGCCGACCAAACACCTCGTGTCACTCATCTCCATGGGGGAGAGCCAGAAAACTCCCAGCAATGACCTTCTTCCAGCTGACCCGAGATAACTGGGTATCCAGGTATCCGTTACGGACTGGCAGAAAGTTAAAAAACAAAGTAAGTTCAGAAATAAAGAAACTAAAAACCAAGCGGCCCATCGCTGGGTGTGTTTTGCAGGTGGCTGAATGTGATATTTATAATTAAATTGCTGAAGAACCGGTTCTGGTTTAGGCTTACGTTCCCTCAGTAAGTGTGACAGAGGGTAAAACAGGGTAATTTTGCACTTCACGGCCACTTTCATTTAAAGGTTTAATAATGACTGACACCTCTGCATGCCACTGGCTGCTCTGTTTGTTAGTGTTCTTTATATGCTTGTTAATAATTTTCAGAAATCTATAATGGGACACTGATGGCCAGCTGAGAGAGTGCAAAAACTATACAAAATGCAAAAATTTTCAATGCCTTTTCTTTAACATTTTCCTCTGTTGAAAGAGGAGCTGATGGATTAGCCAGGCAAATGGGCCTTGCGGTACACGTAAGTAAATACCGTGCTGCTCAGCACGCTGATCCCAAACCTCAGGTAAACACTTGTGTCCAGTTATTTCCTTGAAAAAGACTTCCATGGGAATGCGAGTCATCCTGTACTGTATACTTGGGTATCTTTTTCTGCTGATCACACTGTGATTTGTAATATTCTGGTCTTTCCAGATTTATGGACGGAATTAAAGGAAGGTGAGCATATACGCCCAGCAGTGCTCTTCTGAGGTCTGTGCAGCTCACGTGTTGGTGAGTATGAATAGAAACGATTGCATGGACTCTGCTGGGGTTTTGCATGCAAGGTTTTGTGTTTCTTTAATTCTTTGGGGGTTTTATTCCGTTGTTCTTCCTTTTTCAGTTTTCATCTTATGGCAAAGCCTGGTTTTACATGTTTTAGTTGGACAGTGCAAAATGACTGGGAGTATGAAAAAAAAAAAGAGGAATAGAGAATTATGCTGCTGGTTTTAGTGGAGGGCTTGAGCAAACTGGGAGCAGAGTACTGGGGAACTGGGACTGATGGCAGCTTTGAGTTTGTTTTAAACTGGAAAGGCAGCACACAGCATTTCTTATTGTCTTTTTGCATGCGTGCTTGTCAAAGAGTAAAATAACTTTTTTGAGACTAGCTTTATGCTTCCTGATAGATTTTCTAAAGGAAAAATAAAACCTTTCCAGTGTGCCTTCTGTTGGGGGGTGGCATCTGCTCCAGCCTGCAGTTNCCAACCTTAATGATTCCATGATTCCTCCCGTGTGCCTGCACGCCTTTGCTGTGCGGTGCCGCGGGGTGTCTGGTCCTTCTCTGGGGGACTTGCTGGTCACCTCAGACCACTGCATTCGGCTCTGCCGGCTGCCGCCCCTTCTGCCTCCCCTGCAGGGCCTTTCCAGCTCATGGTGTCTTGAAACTTTAATGATTCGTTCAACCCCATTTTTTTTCCTGTTGTGATCCATCCAGTGGGCCACGACATAAAAATCCTCTTTCCTCCGGCCACCCTGCCCGTGGCTGCGGGCGAGATGGTGTGCGCAGCATCGCGCAGGAGACGGGGCGGTGGCAGGAGGGGACAGAGCCATGCTGGCGGTTAGGCTGCGTGGCCCCAGCGCGGGGACTTCAGAGGAAGCACTCGCTCCTGAGCACGGCAAAGAGCTGGTCTGAGAGCTGCCTCCAGCTTGGCACCGTCTCCTCTTCCCCGGAGCACTGAACAAACTCCTCCGAGTGAGTCACCTTCAGATTTACGTGAGCCAGAAGCTGGGGAGACACTAATGCAACAACAAGCGTGGTGACACACGGGCTCTCCGTCGCCAGGAAGATGGAGGTGAAGTGGTATAAGATGTATTAGGCCAGTTTTCTAACAAGGTTTTGAACAGGAAAGTTTTGAAAGTTATAACAGAGGTCACATAAAAAGGAAAACAAAGTAAAAGCAGCTGCATTACTAGTTGCTGTGGGAGAAGTGGGTGTCTCAGCAGGACCGTAGGCGAATTCGGAGCATTTAAGATCAGAAGCAGCAATTCCCTTATCTTGTCTGACCATCTCTCTACCAGATGCGGTTGCAGTTTGACTGGATATTTGTAAGTTCTGAATGCCAGAATAAACTATGCTGATCATCTGGTCTGACCTGCAGTGTCAGGCAAGCCACAGGATTTATAGTTTCCTTGAACAAGTGTAGCCTTTGGAAGGAAAAAACCTCCAGTCTTTAATAAAGGTATTTTTAATGATGATGATTCTAGTTCACCTGATGATGGACTGCTTCACTGGCTGGATTTGTGTCAAATCCAGCTTTGCCTGGTTCAGATTCTGACATTCAGGTGACATCCAAGAAAGCATTTTCACTTCACAAGAGTAACTTTCCAATAGGATAAACACGGACCTGAGGAACCAGGAAAGTAGCATATGGCAAAAGCATGCAAAAAAGCTGATTTGTGTGATAATCAAAAATTAAAGCGATGAGGTAATTTTGAGCATTTTAATAGTGTGAGTGAAGAAGCCAGAGTTTAAATGAAAATATTCAGAACTAATACTGCCAGTAGCTATAGGCACGTGTAAGCCTGCCAGAGTTGTTTTAGATGCAGAGCATAAATGGAATACACAGAGCTAGCACCAGCAAAAATGAGAATATAGAGAAAAACACACTATTTTAAAAAATGTACCTATAGAAAGATAAGATACGTGTGCTATAGAGAGAGATATTGTAGTGCCCTCTCTGTGTGGGATCACATGCAGTCAGAACAGCAAACAAAGAGAAAATGGTGTTTACTAAAACTAGCAAGGAAAAGAAACTCAGGAGAAACAGTATGGAACATTGTGAAAGAAGCAAACAGTGGCTCAGGGGATGAGATTTTTGCATATACTTAATTAAAACAGAGGGGAAAAAGAAAATAAAGCGGGAAGGTTGGAGCAGTGCTGGATCCAGAGACACGAGAGCAACGCAGAGTTGGTGGTACGCTGGGTAGCACAGGATATTTCAGTGCTATATAAGAAAAGAAAGCGAGATTTACTCAAGATAAAACCTACATAAAATTATGCAACGACTAGCACACTTCCTATGCCCCCCTTGAAGCCCTACTTTAAAAATAAAACATTAGGAGGAACTTCAACTCAGAAACTGTTGCTTTTCATTTAAACAAGTGAACATGTGCACCTAGAGACATAAAACCGGGGAAAAATGATTCAGAGAGTAGGCACGTAAGCAGAACAATGTTATGTCTAGAAAAGATAAAGAACTTGCACCAAAACTGGAAAAAAATGCAGTCGCTTTAGTTACAGCAGGCCTGCCTAGCCCTGCAAAGAGTAAAACCCAAGTTGCAGAGGCACCAAGAGCCTCACCTCTGGCTGATCCATCCTGCGCCGGGCTGAGTCACAGGTACAAATGCCAGCAAAGGGCTTGGCTGGGAGCAGGGTGCTGGTGCTTCCCTGCTTGAGGGGTGGAGAGGGAGCAGCGAGCCTGGAGGCTTTAGGGGAAGGAAGTCTGGGGATGAGTGACCGGGGGATCTGGGAGAAAGCGAGATGATGTTGGGGAGGAAGGGCTGGCCGAGACCTGGAAGTTGTTTCTGGTGAAGAAACGGGCTGGCAGGGGGGCGAAAGGGGAAGGAGGTGCCGGCTGCGTGGCGATGGCACTGCCAGCTGGGGAGACACAGTGAGTATCTGCCCGGGGAGCGAGGCCGATGGAGCGAGATGGGGCTGCGTCTGGGGTGGGAGAGCCGTGCTGTGCTCCATGTAGAGCTCGGGGGGCGTTACATGCAGCCCCTGACGCTGAGCTGGGGAGTTACTTTTGGTTTGGGTAGTGCTAAACTGTTCTCAGGGCTTGAGCAGCGAGGGTGCAAATTGGTGGCAGCTCTGGGGACCTGGGGTGATGGCCCGGAGGGGTGCCGGGGTGATGGCCACCGATGCTGACGCCTGCTTGCAAGGGGCAAGGAAGAACTACAGAGCTGCAGAGGCATTAGCCAAAGTCGCCACAGGCCGTAAGGCTGCGCAGGGGCGTTTGCTGCTCTCTTGAGGATGGAGACATCGCTGTGGGGACCGTCAGCGGGTGGTTTCTTTGGCTGAGGAGATGGTGACAAGACCCGATTAAATACGTGAAATTCTGAGATGCCAAATGATGAAGAGTGCAACCCTGTTCCCCAGAGCAGTGCATCGGGGGGTACCACGCACCCGGGGCGGTGCTGGGGCACAGACCCCTACCCCAGCAGGGCAGGAAGCCTGTGCAAGAGGGGAGATGCCCAAAGCCCTCCATTATCAGGGAGCTAAAGATCTTTCAGGCTTATGCTAAGATCATCTATTTCCTCGAGGAAAATCCTGCATCCCAAAGTAAGCTGCAAGGAGGTCTCTTAGGATTTTTCTAAAAGAGGTGGTGTTCCGCGCTCTACAACTATCTGAAGGGAGGTTCTAATGAGGTGGGGGTTGGTCTCTTCTCCCAAGTAACCAGCGATAGGACGAGAGGAAATGGCCTCAAGTTGCGCCAAGGGAGGTTTAGGCTGGATGTTAGGAAAAAATTCTTTACTGAAAGAGTGGTCAGGCCTTGGAACAGGCTGCCCAGGGAAGTGTTGGGATGTCCATCCCTGGAGGTATTTAAAAGACGTGTAGATGAGGCGCTCAGGGCCATGGTTTAGTGGGCATAGGGGGGGTTGGGTTGACGGTTGGACTCGATGACCTTAGCGGTCTTTTCCAACCTTAATGATTCTATGATTCTATGATTCTATGACAACACCAGGAAAAGCCCCTGACGAGCACCCCGGAGCTCAGCGAGCGGGTTATGTCTGGTGCGGGTTGAGTCACAGGAACAGAGAGTTTTGACATTGCTAGGAAAAAAAAAAAGTGGTGCCTACCGACGGCTACCACAGGAAAGACACACTCCTTTCAGCGGCTTGGTGCTGCAAAATACACTTTATACAAGATAAAGGTCTCTTCTCAGGAGTTTGAATGGCTGTTCTTAGCTATTGACAAGCTTGGAGTTAGCAAAATAGGTTCTTCTTTCTTTTCTATAAACATAAATGTACTATGAGAGGGTCAATGGAATATAGTAAGTTCTTACACAAGTAAATTTGTTTAATTTTGTTTCCAGACAACAGTGACAAAGGGATGCTGCAGCAAATGCCTCGTAGTGATAGAGTTTGAGCAGGGAACGGAAATTAGATCCTGTTTCTGAAAGGGGAGAGAGAGCGAGGCTTTGAGTGAAGAACAAATCTGAAAGGTGCTGCTGCTTCCCCCTGTTCATGCTCAAATATCAATACAGGGAATAACAGTGGAAGCTGCAGCTGGAGAGAGCACTAGGGGTCACCACCGTCTTATCTATGTCATCTGGATTTAATTCTGAAGTAAAATAAATAACATGATAGAAAGCAAAGCCAAGCTATTCTGATTTTTTTTTGGTTTTTTTGTGGGCCAGACAGCTTGCGTTTCATTTCTTCGTTTTCTCCTGCCTGCCTTCTGTCTGTCTCTCCCCAAAACAAACCCCAGGGAAGCCTGCGGGATGCAGCCAGGGAGGATGCTCTAGAAGCAGCGGAGTTGCATCAAAATTCCCTCTGTGCAGCTCCCCTTTCTTTAGACCAAAGGTTAGGCAAATCACAAACGCTAAATCAGTCAGGCAGAATCACATAACAGCCTTGGCATCTTTCTGCAAGTACCGCAGAGCAAACTGATTACTGTAATGAATAGCACCCTTGTTGTCCAGAGCACAACTCCTGATACGTTTTGCTCTGCCTGGCCAACAATCCTGTGTCTGAAGATCTTTCTCCCCCCATTTTTCCCCCAAGTATCCCTGACGTCTCGTGAAACTGCATCTGATACCTGCATTAGGAGGATTGGGTGTCTGGGTCGTGAAGAGAATTGCAAATCCTCTTCTCTGAGACTTTTTTGACCTGTATCTAGGAAGTAACCATTGGTGTGGGCTGAATCTATTGTCTGAGTGTTGGAATAGCGCATTTTAAGGTGGGTTGCAAGGTATATAGGGAGAAAAAGGCATTTTTTTTACTGAGGCAGATGATTTGTCTAGAGACAGGTAGACAGGCTTTCAGGCATACAAGACCTGATGAAGAGGTTGTACCCCTGACAGCCTGCCTTTTTTAGCTACAGTACTTGATCTTGCAAAACACGGATTCCCTTTTCTCTGCAGATAAATTATGGTATGGCAAATTGTGGTGTTTCTTGTTGTATGATATTGTGGAAGTTGAAAGTTCATGTGAACTCGAAACCTGACTGGACAAATTATTGAAAGAAATAACTGCAGGCGCTGTAAAATTGCAAAGATAGCACTGCTGGCTCGGAAAGTCCCTTGCTTGCAAATCCCTGGAGACAGGGAGAGTCCTGGAGAAGTTTCCCCATAACCCATCTGCGTACTCCTTCCTAAGCACCCGCTATAACTCACTTGGGATGGCACCCTGGGATCAGATGGAGTTTAGCCTGACCTGGCACACAAGAGAACACAAGAACGGATATGTGTTCTTCGATCATCTCAGCGATGATGAAGCTGCTTGGAGCGTGTTACTGCACAGGCTGCTTCTGGAGAAGCGTGCGGGCAAATCCAGACTCGTAGCCCAAGCTAGAGCGTAAGCCCAGGCAGGACACGTCTGTCGGTGCTACCTGCTTCTGCCCGCTCCAGGCCCGGCCATCAGCTGCCTGTTGGCTCAGCGCTACTTCAGTGTCAGCTCAGGTATATGTGGGCTGCAGCCGCGCTGCCATCCAAAGGTGGGGGAGTTTTCTAGCTCCCTATTTTAGGATTTTATGTAACATCCAGCTTATATAAGCCTTTGTCTGTTCAAAATGGGTGGAGCATGGCTTGCTTAGATTCCTCGCTAAAGAAATTCTCGTTACTTAACTGTTACTCAAGTGCTCATTACATACTTTAAGAATATTTTAGTTAGTTCCTTTCCTGTTTCCAATAATAACATACCGACTTGACAACCCATTATGGACAAATGATAAAATATGTAATTCACCATTTAATGAACTACATTTTAGAATACATCAGCAAAAGTGTTGCTGAGGTAGACGAGGGAAAACCAAGGCATACCCCAAACCCTGGCCCAAGGTTGCATCTTGCTTTCTTCTTGCCCCCTCCTGGCAGGAGACAGTTTGGGGGTGCTGGTAGGGGTGGAAGGATAGTTTGGCCTTTCCAGGATGGCTTGGCCTGCAGGACATGCCCGGGTACCCAGTGTTGCTAGCAAAACCCTCATCTTCAGCACAGCCAGGGTTGCACCCGGCATCAGTTCCCAGGCAGAGGGAAAAGGGAGAGGGCAGCAGCGCTGAGCACCCTGTGGGCTGGTGTCCCCATCCCAAAGCTGCTTTGGACCCCAGGGAGGTCACACTGGTCTCTGTGGTTAACTAAATGCCTTTCCAGGTCAGGGCTTCAGTTCTCCAGCAGGTAAAGGTGGGTCGTATCCCGCTGTGTGGGAATGGTAGGGCATTAAAAGCTGCCAAGTGCCTGGATCCTGCGGTAAGGAGGACCATGCAAATTGTTTTCCGATGGACTCGTTGAGCTCACTCAAACCTGGCATTCGTGTTTCTGTAGGGCTTTAAATAGAAAGACAGCGTGTGTCTTAGCTTAACACCATAAGGAGACGGTTTGCACTCTCTCCTTCCTCCAGATTCTGTGCTTCATATACTGACGTGCTTGGCATCCCTTTAAGTTTTGTGAATCGCTGCAAAAAACTTCCTTTTTCTTCCCCCCCACCTCCTTTTTTCCTCCAAGCTGCGCAGTGCCCTGCAGCCCGGCCCTGCCCCTCCGCCGCGGCCGCCGGGGGCAGCTGCCACACGGTGGCACCCAGGTCCCTGCGGAGCGACGTGCCGGGAGGGGAGGGATGGAGGCTTCGGGTCTGGTTATTTTTCCTGCCCAAAAGCAAGTTTGCAAGAAAGAAGGTATTATTTTAGCTCTGAGGCCCATTTCTGTCCCCTGAGGCTCTTAAGGGGTGACAGAGATCGCACTGCCGCAGGGAAGATCAAGCTGGCAGTGGCGTCTCATGTTTTATTCCATACATTCTTTTTATATTTTTGTGTCTTATTTTTCATTTACCAATCTCATTCACACACACACCCCCCCCCAATCAAGAGCAGATTAAAAAAAACAACAAAACCCAAACAGCGAGAGCTTTGTTTTTGTTTCCATGGGAATTCTGCGAGAGGGGGAGGGTGTGGAAGAAAACCGAAATATTCTGGCCAAACCCGATTAAGGTTTGGATCCTGAGCAGCCCCTGGGCTGTCTTGTAGCAACTAAAGCCCAGGGGTCCTGCTGGCTCCTGGCCGTGCAGGCGGGGAGGGCTGGAATGGGGCTGCAGCTGCTGCTGTGTCATGGGGAGCATCACTCTGCTGTGGAGCTGTGCCAGAAAAAGCCATTTGGGTGGGAGAAGATATGACTACAACTCCCAGGAGCACCGTGGCCGAGTCAAGCCATCATCTTTAAGTGCTTTTTCACCAAAACTTCCTCCCCTGCCTCTTCCTCCAAAGTTAGAAGGACAATTGCGGTCCTCGAAGCAGGGAGGGAAAAAAAAAAATGTACTTGACAATGTGATTTCCGCAAACTTCCCCCCCTTTTCCTTTTGGAATACCAGTCTTATGGGACAAAACAATAAAAATCGCTTTTTTGTGCATGTATGTGGCTTAATGCCAGTTGGCCCACGTTAGGTGGTCTCTGGGCTGCTCCATCCTTGGCAGCATCACCAGCGGCTGCCCAGCGTGGACGCCGGGGGGTTGTTCTGGGGTGTCTGGTGCACACATCCATGGGACTCCACCCGTCCGCCCTGGGTGTTGTGGTGGTCTCTGTAGTTGGAGCTGAGCACCGTCCTGCCCCATCCCTCTGTCCACCTCATGGGAGCATGTTCAGGCCCTTTCTCATTGCTCTGCTCCGAAATGGCTACAGCAAAACACATTTCCAGTTCCTAGTGAGGTGACACTCAGGTATACAGGGTACACCAGCCCTGTTGTCCTAAAGAGCTGCGGCGTCACTGTGTTACGTGGAAGATGAATGACCATTTGGACAGCCGGCAGAGGAGCGGTAGATCCACCACCACCTGCAGACCTGCTGCTCTACAGGCAGGATGGCTTCAGCAGAGGTTGGGGACAGGCTGCAGGAGCAGGAGGCACCGTGGTGTCCCATGCTGGAGCTTGCAACCCTCATGCAACGCCAAAGCCAGCCCTCGTCTCACTGCCAGGCGATGGAGCCAGTTCGTCCCTCCCCTGGGGCTCTGCAGGCTCCTTCCCAAATCGGGGAAAAACTACTCCCCAGTTTTTCCCCTGGTTCCCCTCCGGCCACCATGACTTTGCCAAGGCACCAGCATCATCTACACTCGGGGCCAGGGAGCATCTGTGTGGCTAAAGGGGAAATACAAGGAGGAAAAAGGTCCTGCAGGTTGTAGACATGAAAGACAGGCAGAAAGGTGCTCAACTCAAGCAACTGATGGTTTTTTTGTTTGGTTTTGCCATCTTTGATACTTCACCTAACCAAGAACGTGTCGGCTGCTGCGAATGGTGTCAGCTGAAGCACGGCAGTTCAGCGGCACCAGGCTGGGGAATAGCCTGTTATTTGTAACACTGTAAATAACTCAGCGCTGGAGTTTGTACTAGTATAGCTGTGCTCATTCAACACGGGAAAAGCAACCTGGTGAGAAAAACTCTATAGGTAAAACCCTGTAGTTAGATGACATCTGTGTTCAATACGTCAGACGGATCCCTGCCATGGCTCCGCAGAAATCGCCGAGGGCCCTCCTGTGCTCCAGCCCTTGGGCAAAACTGCTTTTGGCCATAGAGTGAGAGGGGAGAGTGCTTTTCTGGGTGTGAGAAAATGGTTTGAGAGGCTTGGAGAAGTTGATGGCTTCTTTGTGCTCACTCCCGCCTGCCCTGAGGCCATAGTTTGGCTTTTTCCTAGTGTCTAGCAGCTGCTGTCCCTCTGCTCCTCCCCTCTCTTTGTGTTTATGATGCCAGCTGGTGACCAAGATTGGGGATGAGGTCCGTATTTTAAAAAAAAAATCCCTTTTTCTTTTCCTGTGTTATCTTTCAGCTAGAGGATCAGGTTTGGTGTTCAGCAGCATAGTCCTCCAAAACGCCCTTCTGCAGATGTCTCTATATGCCTCACGTACCCCCACTTTTGGCCAGCTCATTAGGCATGGCAATGAAAAATTTCAAAGAGAAGAAAAAACATGAATGAAGTGCAACTAAATAAAATTTTAAAAAAGATTCCTAATATTCGCACCTTGGTTTTACAGACTGCAGCCGCATCGATCCCTGTGTGACTGCCACGCGGCGCGCTCTTCGCACCAGCATCTCGTGTCAAATAAGAGAACTTTGCACACCCTGTGACAGCAGTAAGCGTCCTCCGAGGGATGTGTGGAAGTTCCTGAAGATCGAAAAGCAGGTGGGAGCAGAGAACCACAGAAACCCCCCCAGAGAACCAAAGAAACAAACAATATTGTGTTTCTTCAGAGCTCGAGATATTTTTGAAGGTGTGTGCCAAGTATCCACTTTATGAATTGCCTCTGGGACCGGGAAGGTTATAGGAAGTGTAGAAAATCACTAATGGACACAGGCACAATGGTGTTTCTCCTGGAAGAGATGATAACTGTGGGTGGAGAACCTGCTCTGTTGTGGTGCTCGGGAGAGGGGAATTGTGCTATGTAGATGCCAAAATGCTCATGGAGTGTGTCTGCTCTCTTTTGCTGCTGGTCTAGCCCTGCTCATAGCTGCTGCCAAAATAAACCTAACAGCAGAGAAATTAAATATGCATTCACTGAGCTAAGGTTTGTGGATTTCTAAAGACTTGCCAGAATTCAGCCAGCCAGTTGCGTAGTGATGAGCGCTGAAATGAGCGCTGGGCGGGTGGGCAGGGGTTTGTCTGCGGAGAGTCGTTCTCTGTGTCTGAGATGTCCCCTCTCTGCAGCAACGCGCATGGAGAGGTGCAGAGACGGGAGGTGCTGGAGGTCCCCTGCAGCCCCGAGGAAGCTGCGGGGATAGCAGAGGTGGGGCTGGAGAGGATGGCAGAGATGGGACGTCCCGGGCCGGCGGGTGCCCTGAAGGATGCTCCCCGTGCCGTCTGTCCACCGATTCCCATCCCATATGTTGGTGTTAGCATGAAACCTCTCTGCAGGGTGGGGTAACGCGTCCTTCTCGAGCATGGCTTTGCCCGCTCCTTGGGGTGGAAAGGTGAGGCCAGTGATATACGGTGACTATTCTTGTTTCCCATTGCTCTTATTCTTTGCTGCGGAATTCCACCCTGATTTTCTCTGTGCTTTGTTCTCTCATGACACTGAGTGTTAGAAATGTCTGTGCTGTCTTTTTCCTTGCTCAATACAGACAGCACTGGTGAGCCACCCTGACTCACAGCTCTCCACAGATGCTGAGCGTAGCAGTGTTTGAGCTCAACACCGTGAGTCGAGAGAAGCCATGCTGCAATGCTGTTGGGAACCCACCTTAGATTTCTCAGTTTGATTTTAAGTGTGAAGCACATCACTCACACTGGTTTTAGTAAGCCGTTGGTAAGCCAAGTCATAGTAAACCCAGGGTAAACGAGCTGAGCTGACGTGTTGCAGGTGTGCCCATAAGCAAAGCAGGTACTGTTCTGGTGGACAACGTGGAGACCCTTCAACATTGCACTGCCAGAACAGGGGTAGAGCCCGTCCCTGCATTAGCAGTGACCAAAGTTGGGTTATTTATCTCATGCAGCTTTGAGGACCACAGTTCAGTTCCTTACTATTTGAAAAAAAAAAAAATCCTTTAAGGAAGAAAAATATCGTAACAACCAGACTGAAATCTTGCTGTAGAGACAGAAGTGGGAACACTGAATTCCCTGGAAAAGTCACCAAGATGTCCCCCGTGCAGCTGCGGCGGTGGGAGCTGTAGTACTGCAGACAGGTTTCAGGCATTTTACCAGCATGGCAGTATGCAAGCCTGTGTTATAGCTGTTTAACGTATGGAGGATTTTTGCTTCTCCGCTTGGCTGTTCAACGCTTCTATAAGCACAAAAATTTTCTCTCCCTCTCGCTAAAAAATCTGCTTCTTTGCATATTAAAAAGGGCATATGGGAAGTAACATGAAAAATGCAGCATGTGCAGCCGAGAACTGCTCAGATACAAACACTATGTGACCATAATTATTAGGTTGTCTTATGCTAAAAATAACATTGCATGTGTACTTAATTCATTGTTAATTTGCACTGACTTTTTCATTTGTTCCCCTCGCCAAATGTAATTTCTTGGCGGCGGTGGGGGAAAACTGACTTCTCCCAGTTGAAGTAACTGGGCTTCTGGGAGGAGCACAGGAGGGGGAGAAGGGAAAGCTGCGTTTGCACGAGTGGAGCACTCTGAGCCCTGTACTCGCAGGGCGGTGAAGTTGAAATAAAAAAAGCAGCCTTTCTCCTCACCTCACGGATCGTTCCTCGATTATTTTCCTTCCTCTGGTAAGAAGTGCCCACCCTAAAAAAAGAGGCAGAACGCACTACGCCACCCTGCCCCTTCCCTCCACCCTTCCTGCCGGTGTCCTCCTCCACTCGCGGGGAGTGGTTTCCCCCTCATTAGCAAGTGCTCATAGGCTGGAGCGCCTCGTGGGCTGGGTCGCGCTTCGTTTCGCCGTCGGGGAGCCCGCCTGGATGCCGGAGCCGGGGCGGCGGGGCCGGCCGGGCGGTGCCGGGGCGCGGGGCGGCTCCTCCGGCTGCGGGGCCGCCGCTTCCCTGGGAGAAGGCCTGGCTGGTGGCAGCAGCAGCGTGATGGACCCGCTTCCTCGGGGGCAGGAGGTCGGTGGAGCAGGAGCCGCAGCTGCCGGGTGTTTGCGGAGCGGTTGGGTTCCCGCCGCCGCCGGCGTGGGGGGGGGGGGGCTGGCTTTGGGAGGAAAAAGGCAGATATTTAAACGCAGGACGCTTATTTTCAAGTTAATTCCCTGCTTGGGCTCTTTGCTGAGGCTGGGCAGCAAAACTTTGCCGACGGGAGGTGTTTATCAGCCCTGTAGGACGTTCTTGGGATGAGTTACTAATTTTTCATGCTTTGAAATGGGGAGGTTTTGGATCCGGCTGCTGGAGTCAGCCTGGGGGGGGGGTCTGGATGGAGGAACTCGGAGGTAGTAGCTTTACATTTGTTGAACTTCAGTGTTTCTGGGATATATTTGGCTGGTGCGTCTCCAGAGCTGGTGAAGCCGCGGCGCTGCCCTGTCCCTTTTACAGCCGCCGTTTTGGGACGTGAGGGTAAACCTGAGAGTTTCCCAACTGCTGGCAGCTGCCTGACACAACCCGTTCTGCGGAGCTGCCGCCTCGATTTCTTGCCATGAAAGCCTTTTCGGCCTGTTGCTGGTTTTCTTTATTTGGCACCATGCTCTTTCTTGGTATAGGAGGCTGCTCTTTGGAAATCTGCAGCCCCAAAACGCCTCAGATCTGGCCTGGGCAATGATTCAAGCCGGTGCAGCTCCGTTGACTTTGGGAGTGTTTTGCCCGCGCAGTCAGGGCTGACACGGGCTCCCTGTACGTAGCAGGACAATACGTATTATGTGCCCAGGTCTACGTGGTCTCCAGATCCCTCCTTTAAGTAAATCTGCACGATGCCTCTGAAGTCAGTAGAGTTGGGTGGCTATTTGGGGGACAGACCCTGATAGTTTATCTGGCTGGATGAAGCTCTGCTGGTTAGACATTCCGTTGAAGATCGTAAGTAATGGGATGTCACGGGGAGGCTGGTGCATCCATGGCCGCTGGGACAAACGCTCTCTGTTCGCGTGCGGCGTTGTGTTTCGTGGCTGCCTGTGTTTGCAGCTCGGGGGGTGGGAACTCTGTTTCAAGTGTCTTTAATCGCTCAAGAATTCCTGCTTTCCTTCCTGTGGTATTTGGAAGCGTAAACTCATGCCAGAGGCTCGTAGGTAACTGGGGAACTTAATTTCTGACCGTCTTTTCTCATGATGCTCACAGGAGTGTTAGCTCTGTGGCTTGGGTCTCGTGGCCAAATCCTGTCCAGCTTTGCCAGAAGTTGGGAAGCTCCAAGTTTAAGCCCTTGGGCCCTGGGCTACCCTTCCTTTTTAGCTTATCATGGGTCTGCAGTGTATTTACTGTGAATATGTAGAAAGCCCCTTCCTTCAGGGTAAGTGTTACCGTGTGATGCTGAGCGCTGCCCAAGGATGCTGGGATCCCTGATCCCTGCTCAGGAGGTGGGCGCTGAGCACCACTGTGGGATGGCAGCGGCCAGCCCCCCTTGTGCAACTGCCCTGCGCTCACCTGCAGCTGAAAGGGGCCCTTGCTCCTGTCCTTTTGCTGTGAGATACCACCAAACCTGTAAAATCAGATTTTTTTTTTGCAATGGGAAAGTGTGTCTGGCCTTCCCTGGAGCTGGGGGTGCAGCACGTGGGAGATCTGGGGTGCCTGCACCGCCACGGCATCCCCATCGCCCATCTTCATGCAGGGGTTTGCTGGCGGGGGGGGGGCTGCCCTCCCCTCTGGCGAGGGGGCCAGCCCCAGGCTCCATCAGAGCTTCCTGGCTGCAGGGGGGAGAGGGTCGGGGTTTATCAAAACAGGCTGAGGAAAAACCCAGATCCCTCTCTATTAAAATTTACAGAGATTCCTGTAGGATGTGGTTCAGCATGAGGGAATCAGTCTGATTACCTCCGCGGCCAGGTACTAGTGTAAATGAAAGTTTATGAAGAGGGGTACATCTGTTTAATGTTTTTTTGCCAATATTTAACTTTCCTACTTAGAGAAGATCGAAGGGTCTCACTTAAATACCCATTTGCACATTTAATCTTGTCCACATACATAACGTCCTTCTTTCCACGATTATTGAAAATTAGTGTTGAGACTCTGGTCTTACTGGAAAAGACTTAATAAAGTGACTTGTCCTTGGGGCCGTAGTGCTCTCTTTATTTTGAGAGGCTTGAACTCCTGCCACAAATAATGCTTTTGCTGGCAGGTGTCTCCTGAGCTCTCACAGCTGAGAAAGAGTTTGCTGGGATCAGAATTGCAGCAGCTTTAAACTGCTGAAGATACTGTTTTATGTGTGTATATATATATAAATAAAGTTGTAAGTGCTGGGTAGGTAATCTCTGCTGGTGAAATCAGTTTGTTATGAAGTGGGCTGAAATCGCATGCCTTGCCTAGAAATTTTTACTGCTTTTCTTAATAGTAGCAAAGTGTAAAGGTTTGTGTCAACTTGACACTGTTATCCCCTGTAATTTATGAAGTGCTCTTTAGACTGCAGGTGTGTCTGCAGTGAAGGAAAGATCCCGTGTTCACAGTGGGTCTGCTCTTGAGCAGCGTTTTGAGAAATCACTTCCTTGATAAACCATGCACAGAAGTGCAGTTGTGTCTCCTCTGTCTGTTAATTATGAACAGCTGAACTTGGGTTTTTACAGTTATTCCTTCTTGCTTTAAATCAATTACCAGAGAAGCAAGTTAACAAATCTTCAGGGAAAGAAACGTCAGGAGAATGCACTTACTGCCAGTGTTGCCACAAATTATATTCCCTGGACATGAAATCATAAAGAAGGTACCGGTTATTAATGTTCATACAGGCTTCTAGATTTATCTTCTCTATCTCTACCTAACAAACATACCAGGGGAGAAACTCAGATTCTGAAATAACTGAAGCCCCGCAGTACTGCAGCAAGCCATCATGCTCTGTTATGAGAAACTCCCTTCTCCTATTGCCTTTGTTGCAGACAGGTGGTTCCTTAATTTCACATTGAAACAGCTGTTTTGTAGCAGGTAATTTAAAAAATAATAATAATAAAAAAGTTTGAGCATTGTACAGTGGCCCTGAATCTCTGTACAATAGAGCTGAGGAAGCAATTTGTTTGGTGTGGGGTTTTTTTGGTGTGTGTTTTTTTTTTTTCCCCCCTAGGTGTTTAATTGCTGGAATGTCCAATGTCAATAAGCACCTGGTCTTAGCTGAGGCTGAGGAGGGCGAGAGCAAACACTTCATGCCTTTTCCTCCTATTGTCTGGCTGACAATTAATGATGTGGTTTTTAACTTGCTCTCACACGCCCTTGTACCCTGGAAACTTCTGCAGGGACCGGGATTGATTCAGTCACGGCCATGTGTCTGACGGAAGTTGCGGTTGGGTTCTCCTTTCTTTCCCTTCACAAAACCTTGGCCAGCCTTTATTTTTTGAAAAAGAAGGTTGTTTTGGTGCTTATTCAGGTGCTGCTTGCCATGCTTCTTCTGCACTCTGAGATGTGGGATGTGTGAGTAGCTGGCACGCAGCCTGGCTTTTTTGCAGCCAGCTATGCGGGGCCAGACCTTGGCCCTGCTGAGCTGCAGGATGGCAATACAGATATATTATCAATTTTTTTGTTGTTGTTTATATGTATAAAAATGATTTTTAACAGATGTTTAGCCAGGTGCCTGTGCCCCTGCCCTGCCACTTACATTCATGGGCTTGTGAGCATCTGCCAGATGCCCATACCAGCTCTAGTGTTCAGGCACCCTGGAAAGCAGAGGGTGGTGGAGGGATTGGGGGGAAAATAAAAGCTCTGCTTGCCAACTTTTCTTTCCAAAATACTCGCTGTGCTGCTTCCTCACCTGCTTGGCACAGGGTGGCCAGGGTGGCAGGAGGCAGCCGTGGTCCTTGGGGCAGGGGACATGCAGCCTTACCCTGGCTCCTGTGCCGGGGGGGAGCAAACAGGAGGGAAACACAGATTTGCAGATCATGAGTTTTTTATATATATATATACACACACACATATATATATGTATGTATTTGTGTCTTCAGGATTCATTCTCTGTTTCCATGCAATAATAGTGGGAGGTATCTAATCGCTGGGCTCGGTGTCGTGTGCCATCGCCACTGCCCTGAGCGCTTCACGTGTCCCTCGCTCCTCGTGCCCACGTGCTGCGGTGGCATTTAGTGCTTTCTAGATCCTTACAGCAGATAAACACCACTGCAACCCGGGGGTCTATGTGATGAAGCGGGAGCGGGGCTCGTGTCTGTCGGACAGCTCGCCTGTGCCGGGGTGCTGCAGCACCCGGGCACCCATCTGCTGGTGTGGGGAGGGGGGGAGAAGCCGTCTCGTGGCTGCTGCTCCCACACTGGAGAGCCGGGACCCCAAAAGGAGCTGGGATGGCACCAGGCATCCCCCCGGCATGTGCTGCCTCGCCAGGGGAGGCGAGGAAGCCACGCGCCCTGGCAGGGAGGCGAGTTTTGCCTCTGAGAATAAAAACTTCAATTTAAAAACAGCTCCGGCTCGCACGAGTCTAAATAGACACCAGTGAGGCAAAACTTGCTAAAAAGGGGTCAGGGAGGGGGATGAAGCAACTGCCAGAAGGACCTGCTGCCGCTCCAGCAGTGAGCGTGGCGTGCCGGGACGGCAGGCAGGGTGACAATGCGGCATACGGTTAGGGCTTATTGCCAAAAAGGGATGCAAGATTTTAATATCAAGATAATCGCTTTCAGATAGCAATCTTACCGAGCTAATGTGCTTGCTTCGTTGCCAGGAAAACGTGTCCGAGAGTGGGGCTGGGTGGGAATGAACCCGGCAGCGTTTCCTTGGCACGCGTCTGCTCGACTGCGCCGAGTCGGCACCGAAGCCGGCTGCAGCCACGTGCAGCATTCGCACCTCTGTGCTCTTCGGTTGGTCGTGTTTCTGCAACCGTTTTCCCTTAAAATTTCCCCTTTGCGCTCTGGGGATGCAGTGCTGACCATACTGAGCTCCAGCAAATAAAACTGTGCATCACCTCTAGTAGGATTTGACAGCGAAGTAGCCAGTTTGCATTAGATATCTTAGTGTAGTAACATTGTCTCTTGCTCCTCTATCCCCTTTTTCCTGGCAGAGAAGACAGAGATAAGATAAGAAGCGGTCCTCTGCCCTAAGGAACTGACTCTCTAGGGAGAAAGGATGTAGTGAAGAGGCAACATGAATAGTGATGGGGTGGGCATTTTGTGGAAGAGAGAGAGCATCGCTCTGTGGCCCGCCTGGGCAAGCCGGGGTGGGTATGGAAAGCTTCTGAGAGAGGAGGTGCAGAGCTGAGGATGAAAAACCTCATCACTGTTTGCAGGTTTACTCAACAGAAAGAGGTTTGTTTTTTTTTTCCCTGGGTGCCGAGTCCTGTTTGCGCTACACTGACAGCAGCAGTCAGTATATTCAATTCAGTATATTCAATATTCATGGTGTTGGGAGTTATTTTTCTGGTTTGCACCTTTGTTGGTAGAAGAAAAATTGAATTGTAATTTCCTTGATTGCAGTTTCAGGTCAAGCTGTGAGCAGGCCTGATTCCTGTCTTGGATTTTTTATTTTTGCCAGTGTAATGAGTGCTCATGTGTGCAGCCCTCATGAGGGCTGGTTTTTTTGTTTGTTCTTTGGGGGGTTTTTAAATTTTTTTTTTTTTTTTTTGCGAAATAAGATAAACCAACGCTTGGTGCTTTCCTGGGCTCCCCCAGGGCTGGCGGCGGGCGCGGGGGGATCCCGGAGCTGCTCCCCAGCTCTGCGGGCTGTTTGCAGCGGAGGGGGAAGGTGGTCCGGGCACGGAGGGACCGCTCTGCTCTGGGACCAGCGTTGCGGCGCGCAGAGACAAGAGGCAGTGTCAGGCGGACAATGTCCCACAGAGCAGAGCTCTGATGGCCTCGTCCGAGCCCGTGCGAGCGGGTGATTCACAGCCGTTGTTTTTTCCTGGTTGTCTTGCCGTGCGGGGACTTGTTTCTCTGCTCCTCTCCCATCGGGGTCCCGCTGGTGGCGAGCCCCGGTGCTCCTCCATGCCACCGGCGCCGACGCATCACCGAGCCGCTTCCCAGAACCTTCTGCCATTTTACCAGCCGGACTCCTGGGAGGGTTTTTTCTTTTTTAATCAGAAATCCTCATTTCTTTTTCTTCCCCCCTACCCCAGAACACAGCCCTCTCATCAACACAGGCCGCTCACTGTGTTGCTCTGGACCAGAGGCACTTCGCAGCACAGGCTTCTCGCCATCAGCTGGGCTGACTCCTGCCTGCAGGGATCCCCGGGGTAAAAATAAACCAGCAATAGTCATTAATTGCACGTTTCCAACGCTTTCAGTAACCTGGGGTGTTGTGGCCATGGCAGTACCTTGTAACTGCACCCCACTACCTGGGTAAAGGCAACATTGCTGCTTTTTTTTTCTTTTCATTTAAAAAAAAATAGTTTTCTCCCTCTCCCTCAACAAACTTTGAATGTGACACAAGAGGTAGAACAAGTGGATATTTTGAGCCTGTGTTTTCTCTTTTAATTCAAGAAAAATGCAGTTACATGATGCCGTTGGCTTTTTTCGAGCGAAGAACGCAAATCTACCTCGTTTCACGTTTTCTCGGGTGCGGTAAGAAGCACCCGTGGGTGCTGGGGTCTCGCAGGAGGCTCAGCTGCCCTCTCTCCGTCACAGCTAAAGGGCTGCTGAAACGCGTGGGGGAGCAGGCAGTGCATCGTGTAGTCTTTTCAGAAAGAAATGCTTTGGTCTCTTATTCCTCTTTTTCTAAATGTCTATTTATGTAGTCCCCAGGAGATGTTCTGAAGTGTATTTTTCCATGACAGAGGTTTCCTGCAAATTGATTTTTTTTTTTTTTGGTAAGTGTCCCACCCAGCGTGAAGTCTTACCAAGAAAGAATAGTAGATGACTCACAGTGCCTTTGAAATTTCTGCGGTTAGACCTGATCCCACTGAGTTTTGGCAGCAGTTATGGCAAACGAGCCATTTTGTTCACTGGGAGAAAGAACCAGCGAGATGGGAACTGCTGTCTGAGCCCGTTGAGGATTTTTTCTCTCCCAAAGCTATTGCTTTTCTTTCTGCCAGACAGCTTTTTTGTACAGGCGGAAAACTGTCTGCAGACACCTTTCTGAGCAGCACTGCTCCAGAAGGTTGTGGCAGTTGAAGGGGAAAAATAATATTTAATTTTTGGCTCATCGTGTAGCGCTGCCCATTTTGTGCTGAGGTCTGGAGGGTTAAGTCATAACCTTCATGCTCTGATCTCCTGCAGTGGTTGTCCTTGGAGCTGGTGGTGCCCCAGGAAAGCCACCCTGGGGGCTTGAACCCCCCAGGCAGGGGAGGGAGCCGGACTGGCTGCTGCTCGCTCGGGAGCGCTCCGAGTCCCGCGCTGCGGTGCTGCCTTCCTGCTCACGCCAGCTGGGTTTTTTTTCCCAATTAAAATTATTTGAGGAATTCCATTAAAACAACCAAATCAAGACAACAGAAATGGCGTTTTATTAAAGCAATAAACTATTAGTAAAAATGCATGTTCTCAATCTGCTACTCCTTGTTGCTGTGATACCCGCAGAAATTTGTCATTTCTCTGAGCAGGTCACATAAAGGGTCAACAAAAAGTTAGCACCTTCCTGTGCTTTCGCCTGTGGTTTTTAACGGCAGGAGGAGGAAAGAAAAATCCCGTTCCCATTTAATGGAAGCTTGGCAATAAGCAGCGCATCTGGAGCGGGGACGGTGACCTCCTGACAGGTACCTGCGCTCTCTGCCCTGACACGGAGCAGCCGCTGCCGGGAGCGAGTGCCTGTGTAGGGGGATGAGAGCGGGCAGGGCTGGGGAGCGACGGCCGGGAGATCCTGTTTTAGTCGCCCGAATCCCTCCCCGAGCGCAGGCTGCAGTGCTTTCCCCGGGTTTAGCTTGGCTGGCGGGAGTTATGTGAAGATCTGTAAGTGTTTGCATTTATCAGCTGCCACCTAACCCCGCTGTGGGATGGAGGTGCCGGGCTGTCTTCCAGCGCGCCCGCTCGGCTCCGAGCCGACGAAATTCCCTGCGGAAATGCGGCTTGGCAGGTGGCAGTCGCTGGAGCAGACGTGGCACCAGGAGATACCAGAATAGCGTTGAGTGATGTACAGGACATCAGCCGCGTAGACATCTATACGTTTAGATCATGAAAATATGTCCGGTATTTACAGGACGTGTTCAACTATATATAAGAGCAGCAGCAATGCGGTGGTCCCGCGGGCACCACGGTGGTCCTTGTCACCTCTGATCGCTGTGGGGATGGACACTCCAAGAGTCCTTTGCGTTACGCTATCGCCCTGGGAAGCTTCTCGGTTTTAGGATTTTATATAAAGCTTTTATGGCCAAGCTCTGTGTGTCTGCCAGCACGCTGAAGCGCATCCTTCGACCTTCCTACTGCTTGTGCTCTTTGAAGGTACTTTTTCCAGCCTCTCTCTTCCCTCAGCTCAGGACTCCCTTTGCCACCTGCTGCTGCGGAGTTTGGTGGTGCTGAGATGATGCTGATATTCATAGAACCATAGAATCACTAAGGTTGGAAAAGACCTCTAAGGTCATTGAGTCCAACCATCAACCCAACCCCCCCATGGCCACTAAACCATGTCCCCAAGCGCCTCATCTACACGTCTTTTAAATTCCGCCAGGGATGGGGACTCCCCCACTGCCCTGGGCAGCCTGTTCCACGGCCTGACCACTCTTTCAGTAAAGAATTTTTTCCTAATGTTCAAGGTGTTGTCAACCGCTTCCCTTCGCCCTCCGCAGCTGCAGCGCTAGCAGGTCTCTGGGGGTGGATAACCGGGTGCAGGAGGCTCTGGGCATCCCCTGTCCCGGCTTTCGAGGGTGTTTTGCGCAGTGCTCCGGGGTTTGGGGTGCAGGGTGTGTGCCGTGACACGGTAGAGAGTGGAGGGTTCGTGGCGATCGGGGGTTGAGCACAGCTCCCCGGAGGATACGCGGCACGAGGTGCGAGCGTTGTGCTTAAACGCTCTCGTCTGTGCCCGAGGAATCCAAAACATGGTGATGAATACGTACGTGAAGGGCTGGCATTAATCACTGATAAATACCTAATGATCGGCTTCCCGGGGGAGGCTGGGCTTCCCGTGGCAGCCCGGGGAGTGGGGGCCAGAACAACCAGCACATCGGCGTGAGATCAGCAGCTGATGCTCATCTATGGATGTTTGTGTTTCTCCTTTCATGTCACCGTTCCATAAAGCAAATAAAATGAGTCCTTGGGAAGGGCCTGACGCTTAGGCTGGTCCTGGGTGTGGGGAAAAACACAGCACAGAGGGGTTTTCTGACTACAGCAGTGGGTTAGTCACCGGGTAATGACAGCGCTGCCCGCCGTGATGACCAGTGCCTTACCTCATCGTCTCCCTTGACCTGCCTGGTTTTTCTGTCCTCTTTTCTCCAGCACCAGCGCTGTGGGACAGATGCTGCAGGACCCGGTGCGGAGGCAGGGGGGGCTCTGCCCCAGTCCTGATAGCGCAGCAGGGACCTCCATAGGTTTTCCTGTTATTTCCAGGCAATCCCAGTCTTGAAGCATCTCGTCCCCTATTGTAAACAGGCCACGTGGATTCCCAGGATTTAGCTTTTCCTCCAGGCAGGCTGGTGGCTTGGCAGTAAGCCTCACGTGGAAAGGACTATGGAAATCAATAAAGCAGAACCAGGGAACTGTGCTGCAGTCATTAAAGTGGGAAGTGCTAATTGGTTCCTGCTTTTAGAGGTATTACTATTAAATGTAGGAACTTTGTGAGAATAGTTGTTTTGGAAACTGTTTAAAAATATTTTGGTTTTATCAGGATTGGGCCAAAGATAAGAAATTTAGGTCAGGATGATATCTGAACATGATGTTTATTGTTGATTTGGATTCATATTTCAGTTGTTCTTCAGCTCCAGATCTTTCCAGGATGGGAACAATGCTTTATTTATTATTCAAGGGTTGTTTTGTGTGTGTTTAAAAAATACACCCAAATCCTCTTGTGCAGTCCCTGTAGCGTGAGCCTCCAGAAGGGCAGATTTTCAGGAGGCGTCTCCGTGTGCCGTGCTGGCCGCTGGCTCATCTGGCTAAATAGCTTCCACGTACTGAACTTTCAAGAGCAGGGTTAAGTCACTGCTGAGCATTTTTGAACCCCCTTGACTTTTAATTTCATACATAGGGAATGTAACATGCTATCTGCCATCTACAAGAGCCCTTGGACTTTGATGAAGTAGTGGGGGAGGGTATACTGATAAATAAAAAAAGCATGTGTCTTTTTGGCTTTGTATGGGTATGTGGATTTCCTGGGCTGGAAAAGCAGGATCCTCTTCACGGTGGGGACCCTGAGCCCGGGGGACATTTCCCGGCTGCTCGGTGGAGGTCTGAGACCTGCCAAGGACCGTGGAAGGAGGGTGCCAGGGTGTAAATCTGGGGCTGGTGACAAGCCCCGGCTCCTCCTGGGGGATATGAATGACTCCTCAAAAAGAGCTCTTGTCAGCCAAGGGTATTCCTCCATGAAGGAGTGGTCCAAAGCTAATTTTAGGTTTAAAACGTGAGGAATCGGGGAAATATTTACGTGGAAAAGCTTCCTCACCGCCAGGCAGGGCGAATAGCTGTGGAGGGCATCGTGCATAGGATTTCCTTGGCATCTCGTCTGGGCTCTCAGAGCCCGTATGTAAACCAGGCTCCTGGCAGCAGCAGCAGGAGGGAAGAAATTCATGGCTCGATTCATGGGTTTTGGTTTGGTTTTTTGTTTTTTTTTTTTCCTTTTTAAAAACACCATCTCCTTGCCCTGTTTTAGCCCAAGCCCGCCTGTTTTAAACAGTGGGGCCAGGGAGGCTCGCGTGGGTCCCGCCACCGGCGCTGCCTGCGGGGCAAAAAAGTATGGGAACAGAGGTCACTTGTCACAGCCCTTGCCAAAAGGTCACTGTACTGGGAGAGATGTCATGAGAACTGGAACGAGGGTAATTTTCAGAGCTTAAAGTGTTTCTCGCCGTGGGGGTGGGAGTTGATGTAGAGCATCCAACCCTGGGAGGCATTAGCAGGAAATGCTTGTTTTTACTGGAGGTATTTTCTCTTCCCTCCTCCCCTCTTTCCCAAACGAAGGCTTTCTGGGTTACGTAGCTCTGTGTGGTGCTTGTCGGCATCATAACCTCGTTAAGGAGCAGTGATTATCTGAGCTTGTTGCAGATCTGCCACAATATGCGTTAAGAGCATAAACTTGGGCTGACCAAATTTTAGGTAGTCTGTGCTATTACCAGCTGCATAAATTTTCACATCAGGACTTAAATGTCTTCAAAACACAGAATTGTTCATGAATATTTATGAAAATATGCATTTTTTGCCTTCCAGTTTCCATGCCTTTAAAGCCATGCTTTTGTTGTCCTATGCAACAAGTAGAAAAAAGCTGTTTCTTTAGCAAAGGCTGATATTGTCATATGATCCCCTAAGTAATAACTTTGGGTTAAAGCATAACCAAAATGGCAAATAACAAAAATAGATAGCAGGCTTGCAAAGTTGCAGGATTGGGCTCTGGGTTTGCCATACATTCACAAGGGCTCAGGGATTAATACAGTTACTTTTGATTTTTATAGTCACTTTTCCTGTAGCTGAAACCTTGATTCTTGGTGCGGTCACTATTTCCAGTGTAGGTATTTCACTAGTTCAAGAGGTTTGGGGCCCGTGTGCTGTGAGGACACCCAGGCAAAGGGAGTCAGAGAGCTTAAGTTGTGCTTGAAGAGGAAATAATTAATCTGAAAACTGGGCTGGACAAATATGGTGTCAGCAGTGTTTGTAGGGTTTTTTTAGTATGGTTTTGCCCTTTTTCAATTTTTTACCATCTCCCTTTTTTTTTTGTTTGTTCATTCTTTCCAAAGTGTTCCTTTACTACTGACTCTATTTTTTAATTGTTTTTTCCTCCTTACTGGTTTGCCCAGGCAGACTTTGAGCTGGATAAAGCCGGAGCCGCGCTTCCCTCTGTTAACGTGCAGTCGCCGTGCCAGCTCCTGGCTGCCCAGGCACCGGGCTTGGGTAGGTGGGTGCTGGGGGTCTCTGGGGGGAGCTGGGACCGTTGTTCCTCCTCCCCTGCCCCGGGAAGGTCGATGCGGGCAGCCTGCCCTTCCAGACAGCCCTGGGGACTGGCAAACCCCTCTTGGACTGATGTATCTGCTTTAAACCTGCAATTCAGAGCAATTACCTCTTGTCCCTCCTGCTCACAGCAGTCTTCTACACGGCTGTCACGTTTCGTCCAAGTCTCTTTCTTCTCTCGGTCCTGACACTGCGTTCTCGCTGTCAGGTGCTTTAGACCTGACTCTTCCCGTCTTCTGCACCCTGTCTGCCGTTTTGGCTTGCAGGCAGTAACCCCGTTTGTGCATCTTGCCTTTGTTCGGATTGCTGATTCTTGACCCACAGAAACCCTGGTCTTTCCTTTTGTTTTTGTTTTTCTTTTTTTTTTTTATTTTTTTTTTTCCCCTCTAACAAACTGCTACTTATTTTCTATCCTGGATGGCAGCAGCCAAATACTGAAACATAACACTTGTTTCTAATAAATTTCATCCTATTATTTCCACCCTCCTGCAATTTGCCAGTACCATTGGAGTTCTCTCTCTGTCCTTCACGTAATTGCAGCCTCCGACGCTGGCAATATCAGCAAGTTTTATAAGGCCGTTCTCTAGTCCATCATTAGTGCAAGCGGTGAGTGGCACTGGATAGACAGGGCCTTCTTGATGCAGCCCTTCTGTTTTGCTGCTGAATCACGGATAACCGTGCCTGGCACGTGTTTGCACCCAGCCTTGCACCCAGCCTGTTGCAGATTAACCCAGGCGCGTTCCTCAGCTTGCCTGTGGGAATGCAGACAGTGTCCGCATGGAGAGCTCTGGCCAGGAGGTTAAATAGCTCTTACTGAGCAGAGCCATATAAAGCAATTTACAGAAGCTTGCAGAGGGACATGGTACATCCCGTCTTTCCAGCCGGCCCCCGTGCAGCCCTGCCTGCCCGGGGCTGGGTTTGCCCCGTGCCCTCGGGCTCTGCAGCAGCCGGCTGTGACAGGGCAGCTCAGCCGCTGCCCGGGTTCACGGGGCTTCTTGGCTGGGCCATAGGAAAGTCACGTTTTCCCTCTTGAGCCCATAATCTGGCTCTAAGCTCAACAGGGGGAATCTTGCTGCTTGGGTCCAACTGCACTTGGACTCTGCTTTATCCCAGGGCTTGGCTGTGCCAGCTGTGAAAACAGCTTTAGCTTTAACAAAAAAAATCCTGAGTTATGTAGCCCCGCTGTGGTCCTTAACAAATAATCATTGCACACACTGGTTAATTGTTTATCCATTAACCGACTGCGTCAATTAATCTGCCAAGAGGAGCCCGGCCGTACCTGGCACGGCGGGAGGGGAGGAGGAGGGAGGATGCACATCCTTTCCCCCTTGGCTCCTGCCCGCGTGCTCTTCCTCCAGCCCTGTCGATGTGGTGTTTGCTGGTTTCCTTCAAGCGTAATTGCTGGCATGTGAAGTGTGTTCGGGCTTGTCTTCTCTTTGACTGTGCAAACCTCTTCTGTTGGAAAGTGCATTAAGTTTCCATGAAGCAAGAGCATCTCTTCAGACTGGGGAAAAAAAAAACAAACAAACCACCAAACAGTGCTTTGTTTCCAAATGGGAATACAGACAGAAGAAATACAAAGCTTTATTTCCAGCTAGGGATGGCCAAAAACGTTCTTTGCATGGAGTTCCCGCGGCAGGGAGGCTGTGCAGACTTGGTAGAGCAGTGGGTAACATCAGTGGCTTGATCGTCCCACGTTTCAGTGTATCTCCGTCTGCGAGGATTAATGCAAATTCCTTTTTTGCCCTCCCCGGACAGAAGGAGAATGAGGTACCCGGGTTTGTGTTTGAATTAATCAGACGGATCTCTTGAAGTGACGTGCGGGTCCAGCGAGCGCCCAGTCTGGTCCTGAAGCCTTCTGTGCTGCGGTGGCATTCCCAGCCCCCAGCGGGAGGTGGCAGGGCACCAAGACCTGGGAGCCCTCGCTTCCCGATGAAGCTGTTGATTCTGCATTTACTTTGGTGTAAGAGAAGAGATTGATCCAGTTTTTCTTGATTCAAGTCTGTGTGAAAATGTGTTTTGTTTCGTTTTTCGTTTTTTTTCCTGAAGGCAACTGGTTTTAACATGTTTTTGAGCCTATGTAGTAATAAAATGATATACTTGTTTCAAGAGGAAATGATAATAAAGAATGTTCTTTCAAAAGCAGCTAAACATATGAATTATTAAAATGTTAAATTATTTCCAAATTACGGCATATCCAGCTCTTTCTGTGGAGCTCACTCAAATAATTGCAGAAGAATAATTGCACAGTGTTCTTTGCAGAATTTAACATCAGAAATTTTGCACTTTTTTTTAAAAAAATCATTCTTTCTCACAATGTAAGATCTTCCATGGGTATAAATGGGCATCCTTGTATTGGCTTCTGTAAAATGTTGCCAGTTTGTCTGGTCTGTATTTTTTCAGCGTAGCTGTCAGGCTGTGACGCTTATTGCAGAGCAAAGAGTGAAGGGACTTCTTATCACGTAGACGCCCAGGAGCTGGAGCTGGAGCTGGGCTGCGTGCGGGGACCAGCAGCCAGGTCCGCAGCCCCGTGACGAGTTGCAGAGCCTGGAGGGGGAGGAAGCAGCAGCTTTGCAAACACTCACAAGCACTGAAAGCTTGTGTCAGTGTTAGTGGACATGCCTTGCATCTTGATTTTTTTTTTTTTTTGTAATTTTTTTTTCCTTTTCTTTTCTTCTTCCTTCCTCATTTTTGTCCTGACCCTGGCATGGGTGGGTTGGGATAAAGGTGGGAAGTGCTGTAGTTGTCAGTGCCCAAACATCTCCAGGTGCCACTGAAGGCAGACAACAGCCTTCCCTGCGTTCGCTGCCGGCCGTCCCTGTCGTGGAGGGAGGGTGGGCTGGTCCCCTGCAGCCCCCCGGGGCTGTGTAAGGGGTGCGAGCTCCCTGGGGGGCTGTCGGAGCGGGGAGGACAAGCTGCAGCATCCACCCGTGTTGCTCCCAGACTTTCTGTGGGTATTGGGGTGCCCCTGACCCTGCTCTGCTCCGCTGATGGGAGCCCTCGTGGCTGTGACTCGTGACTTTTGCGTCTTCTGAGAGGACGGGGCCGTGGGAGAGCACGAGACGTGCAGATACCCTGGGCGATTGTGTAAGGTGCATAGAAATAGAGGAGATCTTAATAATCCCAGGAGTTTATATCACTAGTTCAGTCAAAGGAAGAACACTTAACAAAACGCCTGCTGATTTCCTGAGTGAGCTTTTCCTCCGTGCAGCCTCGCCTGGGAAACGGCGGCGTGTGAATTAGGTCTAGGATTTGGCCAGGCATTAACACAGTTTGTGCTTTTTCTGGTGCATCGTTGTTATTGCAGAGCTAGCTGAGGGGACCAGGTGAGTTGATGCAGAAGCTTCCTTGCTTTCCCTTTGAAATCAATATGTGAAGGTACTCCTAAGCCACAACCAACCCCCTGCAGATTTTTTTGTAGCTGGAAAGTGAAATATTATGTATTTTCCATTTTAAAGTACAACTGGAGTGTATGAGTCCTGTGGGCACTGACGTGGGGGGAAATTTTCTCTTGTAGCCTGAAGCTACCGGTGCTTTTTCACTGCTCTGGGCAGTGGTTTACTGTAGCTGCTGGGCTGGTTGTTTTGGGTGTGTAGGATGGGGAGAGTTGGGATGAATGTGGGTAAGGGGCTGGGGGTTTCCCTCGGCCCCCCTGTGCCGGTGTTGACGACAGCCCCGCGCCTTCCTCTTCCCCAGCCCCCCGTGGCTCCGGCGTGCGCGTCCCTGAGATGTCCCTGAGAGCTGAAAGCCATGCAGCTACGTCGACGCTGAAGAAGATTGCTGCAGACATGAGCAATATCATCGAGAGCCTGGACACCAGGGAGCTCCACTTTGAGGGGGAGGAGGTCGACTCGGAGGTGCTAAATGACCCAAAAGGCGCCGGTGAGTTGACACCCGTACGTTCTCACCCCGTGTCCCACCTGGGTTTAATAACCGATAATCTGTTGACAGATGGGGTACAACCTCAGTGGTTTTACCAAGCCCAGCCCTTGGCCCTGTTTTAGGACCTGGAGGCTCTTCAAGTCAAGTCCTTTCTGTGAAAGCTTATCTTTAAGCTCTCTTAAATAAAACCTGGTATATTTTAGTGGAATTACTGCTGTTGTGTAAATGCTCCCATGTTAAAGTATTGCAACTGTCTGCTGGCTTTCATGCCCTCGTTGATGGTTACAAGGCTGTTGAGCTAAGGGGTTTGTGGTCCTTCCAGTGTGCATTCCCTTCTCTGCCATCTATCACACCCATGGGTTCAAGGAGCCGGGCACGCAGACGTACCTCACGGGATGTCCTGTTCGAGTGCGTGTGTTGGAAGTTGAACGCTTTACATCCACAAAGAAGGTCAGAATTTCCGGAAATTTCATTTAATTTCCATAGAACTGTATTAAAATGCTGTTTGTGGGTTAATTTTGCACATGCTTGTTCATGAGCTGAGGAAGCAGGAATGCCTGTTCTCAGAAAAACGCTCAAGAGAGAAGGTTTCCAGTCTGTTCATAAAACCTAATAAAGCAGAACAAGAAACTGTGAGACAGAACGATTGCTAAGTAAAATTGAACGAGGGCACTTGAGACGACCCGTTGCAGGAAGATGACATATTTCAAAGCTACAGCCCTTGTGCTGGTGTTCTCCTCTGCAGGTACCAAGCCCCAACGTTTACACGATCGAGCTGACCCACGGAGAGTTCACATGGCAGGTGAAAAGGAAGTTCAAGCACTTCCAGGAGTTTCACAGGGAGCTGCTGAGGTACAAAGCCTTTGTGCGCATCCCTATCCCTACCAGGAGGTGAGTGTGCAGCCCTGCGGACGCGGTGGGCTTTGGGAAGACACGATTTTCTTTTTCTCTTTTAATAATATATCGGTGTGGCTTCACCAATCCCCTTTCCTTGCTGTAAGAAGGAGGCTTTAGTTCAATCTCTACATATTTACCAGCTATAACCTAAGTGGTGCGAGCATCTCCCTGCTGACTCAGAAAGCGCGTTGGGTCCCAGGTTATCAACTTTTGAGCTGAATTTGCCTTGAAATTGGGGAAAGGTTATGCTAATGCTAATGGAAATTGTTGGTGCGATGTCGCTTTCTGCCAGCATGGGAGGCATGCGGGAGGCGTGGGGGTCCCCGGCGTGGGTGGGCAGCCCTGCCTGGGCTGGCCTTGAAGCTCGGGATGGCTGGAAGCATAAGGGGAAAGAGAAGCGGGAAGAGAAGTGGTGTGGTTTTGGCAAGAGCCTCCTGATGTGGAGAAATGTGGGGAGATGATATTAGGAAAGGTGAAATTGTGAGGGAGTTAAGGGCTGGGTGAGCATAATGCCCTAAAAATAGGGTTTAGGCTCTCTTTCCTTAAAAGGGGACCTTGAAAAATCAAACTGATATTTCTGTGTTGTATTTTTGTTTTGTGAGCCAGTTGGAGCAGACTGACTTCTTAAATGAATCCACGCTTGCTTTTTTTTGCTTTCCTGCCCACCCATCTCTCAGTTTTTAAGAATTTGGATGGGAAAAATAAAAGCATCGCACAAAAAGGGGTTACAGAGCAAGGCACACGCACACTTGCAGCACTTAAACTTGACACCGGGGTTTGTTTTTTTCCTTCCAGTCACACGGTGAGAAGACAATCCATCAAAAGGGGAGAACCGAGGCAGATGCCGAGCCTGCCGCACACCGCGGAGAGCACGGTGCGGGAAGAGCACTTCTCCAGCAGGAGGGTAAGGGGGGCCGGAGGGGTGCTCAGGGGGGGCTTCTGAGGTGTAGAGATGCCAGGCATGTTGCTTACAAAGTCACACGCTATCAAAGCCCTTGTTTTATTACCCTTAAAGTCTTTTGCTTGGCAAACTTAGGCTTTGACAAGTCCAGCTTTAACACCAAATTCTCCTCCGTGCAAAGAGCGGGGTGCTGCTCCCGGGGTTCATACGGTTGACGTTTTCTTCTGCAGTTGAGCAAAACCACGACGCCCAGAGTGGTGGTTCCCCTCCTCCCCCGTGCTCCAATTTAAAGATAAAAGAGGCAGTTCGCAGACTCGAGTTATATGATGGAGGCAGCCCCGTGGCCACCAAAATCTGCAAGATTTCAGTCCTGTCTCTCTCTCTGAAAGAGGAGATGACAGTCAGGCTTTTGATGCTGAAGTGGGTAATTTTAGCCAAGGCACACGTGTTCTGTGTAACTTCATCAGATGTTAACAGATGGGCCCTTCTATGAAGAGGGTGGATGTCTTCCTACCTCTTCACTGCAGCTTCTCTGTTCAGGAAAAAAAAAAAGTCTGTAAAAACCCACCATCTTCGTTCACCCTGTGCTTATCGTTCTCTTTCTGCTGTTCATCCCTCCCTGGGCTTTCTGCCGCTGACGCTTCAGGTCCCAAAAGGTTGTGTCTCGTGGTTGTGCAGTGCAGATAACCCTCCCTGCTGCGCACAGCTTTGACGCTGTGCGACAAATTTGAGGAGAGAGATGTTGGTTTAAAAGAGGAAAAAAAATGTTTTCTAGATCCTTTTTTCTTTTTTTCCCTATGGTTTCCCTGTGGGAATCCCACAGCTTTCACCATGGGGATGTATACCCGCCGCCCAGCTGGGTAGCTCAGTGCTGTGATGCTAACAAGGGCAAAAGTCCCAAGGACATTTGTTTCTTCTCCGNGCCCTTCCCCAGCTCCGTTGTCCTATAGGACTCTGCCCGGTTTCCCATGCCCAAACAGCTTAATCTCTTCTTTGCCCAGTTACCATGAGGATGGGAAGAGATTCTCTCTCCTATAATGGTTTCTTCTCTTCCTGCTCCTGGCTGGGGATGACAGGCTCTCCAGCGCCCGCTGGCCCGGCCACTGCCCTCTCCATGGCTTTGGGACAGAGCAGTGTCGTCACCGTGCTCCTCACCCCGTGAACCTGGTGTTTTGGTTAAACAGGCTCTCTCCATTGAGTCCGAGGCTGGGTTTTCTCATGAAGCAAATTCGTCTGGGTCAGAAACAGCAGGGACTGATTTTTGTATTTAAAATTGTTCTGAAACTTGGGCTCAAGAAAGTTGACCTCTCAAATGATAGTTCCAAGCAACAGGTCTGCTGGTGGAAGGTACAAACATGGATCTGTGAACAATAAACAACCTGTGAACAAACTGTTTATGCTGCTGAGCTGTAATCTTCCGTGAGCACATAATAATGTATTTATTTATCCATTCAAGCTGAAAAGCGTGTCTGATTTCTTGATTGCTTTCTCATGCCAGACAGTTGAATTGTGGGGGTTTTTTCATGAAAATTCCTGCATCTTATCTAAAGTTTCAATGTTTTAATTGTAGAAACAACTGGAAGACTACTTGACAAAGATCCTAAAAATGCCGATGTACAGGAACTACCATGGAACAGTAAGTAGAAATTAGTTTGCTTAAATGCCTAAAGAATATTCACTTTACAAATGTTGAATTCATTGCAAGAAGACGTGCGGCTTATATAAGAAACATTTTTGGCTTAGCTGATTTCTCCAACACGGATGTAATATGGTTAAAAGCGAGGAAGGAGAGTGAATGGCTCGCTCTTGGAGGTCACTGTTATAACCCAGTGATCACCTCCTCAGGGTGGTCCAGTCCAGGCAGCTGATTGTACACGCGTGACGTAGTGGGTTTCTGTTTAATTGTAGGGAGGGTTTAAGATGATAAGTTGAAGTTCTAAATATTTAAACAATTGGAGTCCTAACCATACCCCTTCCGTTTGGGCTTTGTGTGTGGTCCTGGGTGCAAATTTGTCTCAGATTCCTATTCTGTGTGATTTCGCTGGACTTCGGTGACGTCAGGTGTGTGTGAGCGATACCCATTGCCTCTGTGGGTATTTTGTCATTTCCGAAGGAAGATGGTAATTGGCTTATTTCCCCAAGTCGATAGTCTTGTTGAAAAGAGGAGAAATGTCAAATTCAACTTCAGGCCTATTGTAAGCAAAAATATTTCCTTTGAAAGCCACCCTCGAATGTTTCTTCAGTAGCCCTCACCTGTCAGCTGCAGCTGGAACATCTCCCTGGGATGGTAATTTATTTCCCCTTTTTTTGACTGCATAATGACTGTGTAACTCCGTCTTTTGTGTTATTGGCAAAACCTGATGCATGCGTTAAGTAGCTGCAGAGCTTAGTGACGTTTCTGAGCCAAGGGTGATAACTGGGGACACTTGGTTTTCAAACAAGGCAGAAATGTAGACTAAACTTGGCGTATCTGTAGCAGCCAGTTCTTTTCAACTTTTGGTGTTGTTGTTTGGTAGGAATTCTGCTCTTCTGCAGGATTTCAGTTGTGTAGAGATGTTGGGCAGCTCGTAGCTGGATGTAATGCCCAAAAGCAGTGTGCGCTCTTGTTGCAGAGCTCGGTGTGTTGAGCAATGCTTGTTGCATGGGACAAAGTGCTCGTCCAGCGTTGGCCCTCGTACTTTGGGTTGGCCATCATGCTTTGGGTTGCAAAAATTCTTCAGGTCTGGGCTGAGAGGACCTGTGTTTCTTAGAGTGCTTCTTTTGGGGCAGGATGTGGAGCTTAGGTCCACTGCAGTCAAGAGCTGTGTTAGTCTGCCTGTGGAAACAGTCATCTTTTGTTCTAAAGGCAAGATGGGGATAACTTGGCAATTTTGATCAGTAGCATATGCAAAGTGGGGGAGAGTAATTTTACAGTGCAGATCCGTCTTGTCACTCTTAAGCGGGCGTTGCTTTTTTTTTTTTGTTGGAAAATTTCTGCTCGTGTAACAACGTGGGTGACGTTTTGACCAGTCTGAGGTTCGAGGCGGGCTGCCGCGGTGGGGGCCGGGTGAGGAGACGAGCGGTCCTGCCTCGCCTGGGCAGCTGTGGGGTGCTCCCCTCCTCCGGCGCTGAATCGCCCTTCTGTCCCCAGCCCCCAGAGCCAGATGTCACTTTGCACATCAATTCTCAGTTTATTGTTGGCTTTTGCTGGATTTGGCCACAGTGAAGTGTTCAGTGACGACTTTTCTGCTAACGGCGGCACCACTGAGTGCAGCGGGTCCTGCAGGCAGTGCTGGAAGAAAGCACAGGGAGAAACATGTTTCCTTAAAAAAAAAAAAAAAAAAACAAACCACAAACCAACACCAAAACACCCCCACCATTCTCAGACTAGAGACTAAAGTGAAGATTTCTGGCATTTTCCTTGGAACTGTATTTGTCCTCCTTAGAACAAAATGAGGGCTTTGCTCTTCCTGTGGTTGAGAAGGCTTTTGTCTGGATGCTGACAAATGCTGTAACTGTCAATCTTGGAGCACATTTTGACTCCTGCGTGTTCCTCTCGTCAAATCCGTGCACCGAGGTGTTTTTAAAAATCCTAAATTCTTTGTAAAGTCAGACATGGAGTTGCAATGACAAGCTGTGACCTGCCTGACGTGTAACCCCTGGTCCTTGTGAAGAGCCTGCTTGGGTCAATCGCATCTCCTCAGAGATGTTTTTACATCTGACCTGCACAATTTAATTAATTCGCTTTTTTACTTCTTTTATTTTGCATTTGTGGTTAATTTATTATGTGTTATTGAGAGGGTCACCACTTCATACGTTGTCTGGAGGACGTGCCACACACTGGGAGCGTCGAGCCTGCAAGCCGAGCTTGTAGCAGTTTTGCAGACCTGAAGTCCCCGGTGGGTTGAGGATCAGGTCCATGGTGACCATATAACATTGTTGAGGACCAGGTCCATGGTGACCACATGACATTGTAGAGGTTGCACACCCTCTCGCCTTGCTAGGTGACACTCCTGCAGGCTGTGGAAATAGAACCTACTGAAGCATCGTCATTTAGAGATGTACCCAGTGTCCCTTGCTTTGACTGGGTAGCTCTGACTGGTAAAATTTACAGCCTTCTCACATTTCCCTTAATTTCTCAGCATTCATTGTAACAGAGTATTTTGTGTGGAGTTCACAGGTAGGTTGGTAGATGCATTGTATTTTGTGATCAGACCCAGACTCCATAGTCTTTAGTTACTTTTTTTTTTTTTCCTTTTGGCTATGTGAGTTACGATTACATCACATGTCTTCCAGTCCCTTCCAAAACCTTTTTATAGCACATCTGGGCTGAAGTGCTTCAAGACAATTACCGTTAAAATGAATGTTGTGGGAATCTCAGTGTGTTAATTGTCCACACTTTTTTCTGGGAAATGGAAATTGGGGGAATATAGCCCAAAAACGTTGGGAAACGGGACCTGTGGGCTTGATTGTATTCCATATAAAAATTTTATTAATTGGACCTTTGCATCATTGTTTTGTATGAGCTGCAATAGTTGAAAGATGCCTAAGCAAAATGAAAAATAAGATTTGGTTGAACCAAAGTGTGTGTGTCTGTAACACTTTGCGTAAGTCTTAGTAATTGAGAGTAAAAACCTTGTCTTTAGTGAAAGCAGTACAACATAAGAACAGCTCAGATACGTGAGAGGGGCTGCTGGTTTGCCTCTGATATGGCACTTCGATCTGCAGACCATTGCAAAGGTCCCCGCCCAACCCTTCAGTATTTTTACTTATTGTACTTGAACTTTAGTAAGTTTAATATTTTTTTTTTTTAATTTGGGTTTAATATAAGCCAATTTTATGTGTAAGAAATAGCTGGCATCTTGCTCAAAAATATTATTCTGAACAGTGGTACAATTTCATTTTATTGTTAGCCACCACTGCTAATCAACTCTTTATGTTTTTTTTTAACCCACTAAATTAAAAACAAGAGTCGAAATGAAAACACAGTGTGGAGCCGTTGAATTCTTCCTGAAATGCAGATGCTCTATGAAATTTTTGCATATATAAATCATGCGTGCTCGACATTGCTGGCAGAACAGGATGGTTTAAAACCGTGGCCCGTGCACCTTGCAGCTGGTTCTCCACCTTTCATAGCTTGTCTTTCTGCAGCTGATCACTCCCGTCTGGTTTGTGTTTTTCTTTTTTTTTTTTTCTTTTTATTGCTACAACAATGTCATTGAAACTGCATTCTCTAGGCCTGTGTCTCATACTTAAAATATTCTGCTGCGGATCGCTCTGAAACCAGAGCGGGATGCCGGCTCCCCGGGGAGGCAGCTGGGCAGCGCCGGAATTCCGACGTGGAGGAGATGAAAGCGCCTCGCTGCTCTGCCTTCCCCGCTCGCTTTCTCTGTGAATGACGAGCACCTCGGATGACAGGCACTGTCACAGCAAAAATAGCTAACGCCGCAATAATAATAATAATAAATCATTCGATCAGATATTTTCCACTGCACTGAGGAATTTTCCTTCTAACTGGTGGAATTTATTTATGGTTTTTTTACAAACCAACGTTCCTAATTGGCGCTGCTTGATCAACGTGTTGGCTGGGCTCCTGTCACTGTCGTTGCCATTTCAAAGAATCCTTGGTTGAAGAGCAGGTTGCTGCGCTGCCAGACGATCTTTCTTCCGTTTCTTATGTAGTAGCAGTCCTGTTTCTGCGAGTAATTTTTCCTCCTGGTTTTTCTTTTTGCTTCTTTGAGGACAGTTATTTCTCTGCATCCAGTGCTGCTCGTATTGCTGCCAGCTTTCTGGCTGCAGCCAACGTTTGCAAAGGGTTTTGACATTTGTGTGTGGGGTTTTTTCGTGTGCTCACTGTCAGAGAGGTGTCTGGGTTTCTGATGCATCTGGTGGGGAATGCCAGCCATTTTCTGAAGAAATGAAAGTGGGATCCAGGGCAAAGAACTGGCCTGAGACTTCGCTTGGGACCTCTGATAAGAACTTGTAGGATACGCTGGGTTTTTAGGTGCTCCCCATCCCGCTCCGAGTGTCACTGCAGAAACAGCTGAAACGTTTGTTTATACCTGGAGCTTTTCCAGAGCGGTGATAGCAAGATTGTTAGTAAAAGCACGGAATAACCGGTTCTAGCCACTTTCTGAAAACAGGCTGAAATCACCCAAAAATGAGGCCATTAAAGTTGCCTCTACTGAATGGAGGTTACTTTATGTCCTTGAGCTACTCAGAGGAGAACAACAGGTCCTTTGTTCTTCTCCGTGACCTTATTGATGTGGGAAGTTTGGGAAGGAGCGGCAGAGCGTGAGGAGGAGGAAGGATCTCCTGTCCTACTGCTGCTTCTCTGGGGCAAAAATGATGGTGTTTGGAAGGGACCCTGAGCCAGCCTCACCGTAACTGCAGGACATACTTTTGCCCCAAATTTACTGATATTCTTTGTTATACTTGGTGTTTGAAAATATCTCTGAGACTTATGGGTCCACCCATGTAATTCCTGTGCAAAATCGGATTTTGCCAATGAGGGCCCTGAGGTTGGTTTGCCAAAGAGCAGGTGACGGTGGCCACCTTGGAGGAGAGCCCTTCCTTGGGTGCTGGCACCTGTGGGGCATGGGTGGGCATGGCCTGAAGCTGGCCCCGAGGCCGTCTTACGTCCCAGCTGTGGTCGGGAGCATGGATTGAGTCCTGGGCTTTGGTCCCAGCAGACTTCATTGCCAAAACATGTGGCTAGAGGGTTCCCTCCGGCTTGCTGCCTGGCCAAAGGGGAGAGCAACCCCTGCCCTCGCCCTGCCCCGAGCACCTTTCCGCACTTGGACAACTGTATGCGTTAATAAATTAAAAGTGCCTGGGTGCAGAGAAGCCTCCGCCATGCAAGGCAGCTCCGTCGCAGGCTGCTCCTGCCCAAGCCCCGCACGGGACGCTCGGGGCGGGTGTTTCTCCCCGCTAACGGGGCCCAGGGCTAATAACCAGCAGACTGTCAGGAATGTCCTGCTGTGCCAAGAAAATCCCGCGCGGTTGAAACTGCCTGGTGTCCTATTTTTAGAGGCGAACGTAATCGTGCTGCGCTTTCTCACCGGCTTTGCTTCTCATTACATTCCTCTGCGATCTTGGCTGAAGCAGGAGGAGCCATGAGACGCAGGTTGCTTGAATTTGAGATTCACTGGTAAAATTGATAGTATGGCACCTGAGTTTCCCAGGCTGTGCCTGCCATGGAGCTCTGTGCAGACTGGCAGAAGTCATGGAGAGTGTGCTTGAACTCGCTCTCCTCCCACCCCACGGTGACATTCCTGTGGGTTTTCGGCTCCTGTGTACAGCGCTGAGCAGGAGCGACCTGCTGCCGTGGTCTTGGAGGATGCTCGTGGGTTGAGGGGCTGAACCCCCACGTGGGGTGTGTCCATGGGGTAGGGGACTCAAAGGGATTTGGGTTGCTCCCAGCCCGGGGTATGTGTGCTCATTCCCTCGCCAGCCTTTCTGTGAGGGGCACTGGAGGAAGGAGGGGATTCAGGCAGCCAGCCAAGTCCACACAGACCCCCGAACAGTGTCAAACTTGAGTCCTCGTTTCAGCCAGTGATCCAGGAGGGAGGATACTGGTGGGTCACTATGATACATTTGATCTTGATTGTCCTGGTTGCCTGAAATGTGTTCTTCAAAGCATATTTAAAATAAACAAACAAACAGAAAACCCAACCAAACTACTTTTCTTGGTCTTCTTGAAGAAGCTTAAGCGGCAGTGGGTAACTTCTGCTCAGGATCTTCTGTAGGTTTTTTCTTTATGACAAGTCACTTCGATGAAGCAAAGTATTTTGTGGATTTCAGAGTATGAAAGATGGGGGAATCTGTTTTTATTTCCCCAGATGGAGTTCATTGGAGTCAGCCAGCTGTCATTCATCCACGACCTGGGACCGAAGGGCATGTGAGTTATGAGCTGTGTCTTTGTGAGTTGTGGTTCACCAAGAGCATGGCTTCATAAATAAATATGGTTCAAACTGATAGCTTTCCTTTCTCGCCAATAACTGACTGGAGGGTATTTTGCCATCCGGGTATAAGAATGTATTAATGTTCAGACAGAAATGCTACAACTTTGGGAAATGGTCTTAGGAGTGGTCTGCTCTGCGAGATGTGGCTGCAGCCCATCGGCTGGCTCATGAGGTTTCTCCCCTTCCCTCCCCACAATCTGTTGACCTGCTTGTTCTCCTGCTTGTGCTCTAAAACAGGGCCCTGCATTTCCTAAACCTGCATGATTTCCTTCTGGGGGGGTATTTTTGCCCTTCTTCCAGCCTTCAGGCCAGCTGCGCAGAGACTGCTCGGGCACGGCTGGAGGGGGCAGGAGCCATCCCTGGGCACAGGGGCTGGGGGGTTCAGCAAGCATCCTCCTCCCGAGAGCCCCCCTGCACCTCCAGGAGAGCCGAGCCGCCCGTCCTGACCGTGTTTCTGTCCTTGCAGAGAAGGGTTGATCATGAAGCGCTCCGGGGGCCACCGCATACCTGGCCTGAACTGCTGCGGCCAAGGACGGATGTGCTACCGATGGTCCAAAAGGTACTGCCGGGGCGGGCGAAGGCGCTGTGTGCTCCTGGGGCACACGTACAACAATCCTCATTTGTTTTTTCCTCCTAAAACATCTGTGAGGGAGATTCTTGCTTTTTTAAAAAAGCCACAGATTTTCAGGCCAAAAGGGTCCGCAGGTTATTCCCCTCTCACCCTTTTGCATGGAGGGTGGTGAGTTTTTTCTTTTGCCTTGGAGTTCATAGCAGAACTCCAGTTCACAGCAGTGTTGCTCCAGAGGAAAATTGGGATTTCCTACAGCCCAGAGCTGGCAGAAATGGCAATGATCCCCTGGTCTGTGCCCAGCTTTCCCTGCTGCGGGAGCGCCCGGAGGCTCCGTGCCTTCGGGAGGGGACGCGGCTGGTGAGATCGCCCCGGGCAGATTTCAGCCCGGTTTTCTGAGCTTCCCTTCCTCAATTTACAAACAGAAAATCAATTAATTGAAACGTTATCTGGGCTGCTTTGGAGCTGGATTAGATCAGATGCGACCTGCAGCAGCAGGGAGCTCTGTTTGGTGCAATTAACCTTGGAATTAAATATGTCTCCTCTTCCTTATTACTGCACGTGCTTAAATGCTGGTGTTCTCATGGGAATTTTCACAAGCCACCCTGTTCCCGTGTCCCCTCCCGCTGCAGACAGACCTAACTTACTGTCCCATCCCTTTACCTTCTGTGTTAGATCTCGCTGTTGCCTGGGGCTGCAGCGCAGGGAGACGTGTGCTGTGGAGGAGTATGCGTGTTACCAGCTGGCATCCAAAAAATGCAAGGGGTATTTTTCCTGGAGCTTGCCCTTCCAGGCAGATCTTTCCTTTTGAAAATCCAAATCGCACATACCTGCCTTCTGGAGACAACTTCTTGGTCTGTGAGAGCTTCCCCAAACATTATCCACCTTTGGATTTCAGCATCGCCAATGGGCTGTTGCTAATTCATGTTAAAAAGTTCTGGTTTTCAACAAAATCTTTCTGCGTTCTTGTGAAGAAAAAGTCCTATTTCTTCATTGTCTTTCCAACATTTCTTAATGTGATTTTACAGAAGATCTCTATAATGAGTGCACAAGGAGATGATGACGTGACCTTCTTTCAGGTCAAATCGTTAAATTGTTTCCAATTCTTTCTTCTCTTTTATGGAAAGAAAATGCTTTTTTCTCTCAATACCCCTCAGTTAACTCTTCCCTATGTTATGCAGAGCTCAAGCTTTAGTGGGGACAGTAGCACATACAGCTCCGATGGATCTCAATTTTCCTTTAGAGCCTAAAAAGAGTATGGGAGAAATGTTTGAGTGGGATTATGTGCAGAGTAACACCAGAGGGCACCGAATCCCCGCCTCGCCCTGCCGGGACTAACAGCGTGTGCATCAGTAAATAAGCAAATAACAGTAATATTTCCCAGAGAGGGTTATTTAAGTGAAGAATTTTAGGACACGTCAAGCTGGGGGCAGAGCTCCCCCTGAGCCTGGGGCAGACCGTGGCCATCCTTTTCCCACAACAGCTTTGCCGTAGGCATTGGGGTTTTATACCCCAAATTAATTTCACTGATTATAGTAGGTTGGGTGTGTTATGGCCAGGGGGGTTGTGGAAAGGGACGCAGAGAAGAACGGTAGGGTGATGCCGTGGACTGGGCAGGACTTCTCGGGCATGGGGAACGCTTGAAAATGTACTTTGTGGATATGTTTAGGAGTGAAATTATGGGCCAAATGATGGGGGGAGGTATTTTGGCACCAAATGAGAGGTGATGCTGGGATAATTCTTTCAGGGCCCTGAAAGAAAAGAAAAATTATGGGATGTGGAAGGAGATGAGGAGCTGGGGCTGTTACTAAAGATACAAGAATGAACAGATTTTTGTGGTATTTTCTGTTGCTTTGTGCATTTCTGAGTGTGCAGAAGAATGAGGCGAAGGTCTGGTGGTGGAGACCTGTGTGGGACAGAGGGGGCCGGTTACCCCAGCTACGCCGCAGGGGGAGAAAAAATTAGAAATGCCATTCACAGGAAAAAATGTGTTTTTTCCTAGAGTTGCCTTCAGGCTACAGTATTTATGTAAAACGTGCCGGTCATCTCTCATCATGTGTTTCTAACAGGGTGCCTGTTGCTTGGCAATAAAAGCTTTTCAAAATGCCTCGTTCATATATTTTGATAGGAGTGAAAGTGATCCTAGCATCATAATTAATGTTAGAAATGTCAAGTAATTCCCATATTGCCTCTAGGTGTAACATAAAAGCTGAATAAAAATCTGGGATGGAGGGATCCTTGTTGCACCTTGCCCGGTGCTGGGGCACCAGGCTGGGAGCTTTGTGGGCAGGGGGGTTCTCACTGATTTCGTTAGACACGAGAACCTATATTTTCAAAGGCTTCTGTAGAAAGGAATCATACAAATAACTCTAAAAGTCTTGTATTGAATTCAAACTCATTACCCATAAAATAGGCACTTTTCTGCTCAAGAAAACCACACCCTGGACTAGCCCCTGAAAATAAATTTTACCTTTTAGTTGAACGCTTTCCTTTCCCTGGTAAATGATGTGCACTTGTTTTGAAGGAGACACCTTTTCACTTTATTAATCTTCTATGGCTCATGTGTTGAAGACCGGGATGGGTGAAATAGAAGTTACCTGGTTGCTGTGCCCGTACAGGTGGCTGGTGGTGAAGGACTCTTTCCTGCTGTACATGAAGCCAGACTCGGGGGCCATTGCCTTTGTCCTGCTGGTAGATAAGGAGTTCAACATTAAGATAGGCCAGAAGGAAACAGAAACTAAATACGGGTTGCAGATCGACAATCTCTCTAGGTAAGAAATACAGTCTTTATTTAGACTCCTTTTTTTTCTTTGCTTTTGCTTGTTTTTTTTAAGGAAGAATCGATGCCCCTCTCCAGGAGGGGTTAACAAGGTGTGCCGGGCTGCCGCGGTGCAGCTCAGCTTCCCGCAGGGCTCAGCACCCGTGTTTATACCTGCTGGGGATTTGGCCTGTGTCATGCTGATCGTTCCGATGTCTTAATGAGGCATTTGGAGCCTCAGCCACCACTCGTCCGTCCTTGTGGTTATTGCTCAGGCCTGAGGGCACGGTGCATGTTGAGTTGCACGGTCTGTTTTTGCAGCAGTTGCTTACAGTAATTTTCTAGGTGCTCTGTTCCTCTATGCTGCAAGCAGGGACACGTTCCGCATCCCAACCAGAGTATTACGCAAAAGACACGCTAATTGGGATAAAGAGGTATTTAATATTTTTATGATAGCATAAAGTATAAATTAATCTTTTAAAAAATACAGCATTAGCTAGGTCCAACTCTCCTCCAAGTTAAGCTGATGCTATTAATTTAAATCTGGGGTATTTTTTTTTATGCTTGGCAGTGCAATACTGTGGTAGTTGCTCGGAGCAGCTCACTGCTTATGTATTCATTTGCAAACAAAACAACAAAGCAAAGTCCTTTTTGCTTAAATAGGAGATGACTGATACAGGTGCATTTATCAATGTGAGTAGACAGCGTGGTGCAGCCCAATTAAACGTCCATGGCTTCAGCATCCTGCCCGACATGTTGTCTGTGTTACAGGTCGCTGATTTTGAAGTGTAACAGCTACAGACATGCCCAGTGGTGGAGGCAGGGCATAGACGAGTTCATTCGGAAACACGGCAAGGACTTTCTCACAGCGCACCGCTTCGGCTCGTACGCGGCCGTGCAGGAGAACACGCTGGCCAAGTGGTGAGGACCGCGGCGAGGCTGCGACCGGGTCACGGTGCCTTGGGCACCGGTACCTGCAGCAGCGGTGGCACACGTCTGCCTGCGTTAGCCCGGGTCTGCTGGATAGAGCTGGTGGCGTTGGGTAGCTGTAGGGACTGACGATAATTAGAGAAGCTGGAAAAAATGAGGCTTTCTTCACCGGGAACAGAATAGCAGTACTGGTGACAGGAGTGCTTTGATCCTGTTATGGCTTTGCATCGCAGCTCATAGCATTTTGAAACATCAAGTTTCGTTTGAATTTGAACACGTTGGGTATTTATTATTGTAATGATAAAAACGGTATTTTGATGCACATGTAATTGGCAGGAAGCTTCTGAGTTAGAACCAGAACCCCTCTTTCATTAAGATATTCCCGGCTTCAATTTTTTCCCAGTTTCTGATTCTGGAAACGCTATTTCCTAGGGGTTTAGGTCTTTGGGCTTTGGGTTGTAAGCCCATGGTAATGCAGGTGCTATTGAAAACGTTTGCCTCTTTGGCTACTCCCTGCCGAAGCAGCTGTGCTGCAGCCTGTCCTGCCCGTGCTCTCCTGTGACCCACGGTCTGGTCACGTCCTTCTGCTCTGAAATGCAAGATGTGTCCTGCTCACCACATTTGCAAGGCTCATTCTCACTCTGTAAGGCAGCATTGCCCTTCTAGGCACCACGGATGCGTTCAAATGCAAGTGTCACTCATCTGATTGAAGAGCAGCATCAGATTCGGGCCTTGCAGATTGGCTTTGCAATGAAAGAGAATCGGCAAATGCAAATTTGGGTATAGTCTAAGGGTGACTGGGCTTTATGTACCCAGCAGTCCCACAAGAAATCCTCCTGTCCATACTGCAACCTGATTGCACTGAGCCATTCCCAGAAGCACCTCAAAAAATCGATTCTAGCTGGAAGCAAACCTTTGCAGTGCTCTCACTGCAGCCTTTGCCTTGCAGCAAGTGCTGCCCAAATAGTTTCTGTAAGTCAAAGCAAACACCACTCTGCCATCTTTTCCTGAGAGCCAAACCTAGCTCGCACATCAAGCAAAACACAAGAATATTGTGTGCGGTTGGCAGAAGTACCAAGTGGCACTTAATAATCTCTTATTGTGCTGTTTCATTAAGCTACTAATAGCAGCATGAAATTCTCCCTGTGTGTTGTCCTAATTCTTGAAATTAGGTTTGTGTTTGCTCTTGAGAAGAGAATGTCAATGGCATTAACACAGAACCCTGTCGGTCTTCAGCTGTGGGCTTTGTTTAATGAAGGGGACGAAACCTAGATCTGTGTGCTGTGTTTGCTTTTACAGGTATGTAAATGCTAAGTGGTATTTCGAAGATGTCGCAAATGCCATGGAAGCTGCTAAGGAAGAAATTTTCATCACAGATTGGTGGTTCGTACTTACATATTTGGATGTTGACCAGCCATCTCACTTGGGACGTTCCCGACAATGCGGCACTGTTTGGAGGCCCTACAGTATGGCAACTAGCCGTGCGGCCAGATGGTTTGGCAGCACACCCAAACATCTCCTTGTGTTGTATTCAAAGGCCTTTTCAGGAGGGTTGGCAGCAAAAGCGCATGCTTGAAATCAACAGCTTGGTTGTCTCCTTCCGAAAAAGGCCTGCAACTGCATGAAGGCACCACCTGAATTGCAAATGTTACGGCTTGAGGTGCTCATCAGGAGTGTAAATCGCTGTAAACCCGAGGGGCTAGAGTATTTTTCGGTGTGTAAGGGAACATGGACACCCAAACACCTCTGATGGTGCCCTGACCGTGCGATCCTGCACGGGACCCTCCTTTCAGCTCCTCCTCACTGTTTTGGGAAGGCTCGTGCCAGCGATGAGAGCATCTTGGGGGGGTTGTGTGTAATTTTGCTCTGCTCTGAAATGGGCCAGACGAGTTTTGCCGTCCCTTCCCCGAGCTGTGTGGCTGCCAAAGGACCTGGCTCTGCCCTCTTCTTAACTAGTAATTCAGTGTGTTTGTGCAGTGCTCTGGTTCCTGCTTGAGGCAGGAGCAGGGTGCTCTCACCGGCTCGGGGCAGAGTTGCTTGGCTGGATGCCGGCTGCGGCTGCCAGTGTCTTGGCCTTGTGGAGGTCAGTCTGGCTGAGCCAGCCTGGACCTTGGGGACAGGATGGTAGGGCAGGCTCCCAAGCCACGGCTCAGAGGTCCTCTTTAACCTTGGGCATGTCTCTGTGCTTCTCCGTCTGTAAAATGAACTTCTTGCCACTAACCCACTGCCCATAGGAACCGGAAGGATTAATTCTTAGGTGGCAATTTGTGAGAAAACTAAACATGATGTTAACATTTACTGGGGTAAACCTGTTTTCCAACATGACCACAGATAAACCCAATGCTCTTGGATCCCCATGAGCAACATCGGGTAGCAAGGCAAGAGCGTCACATTTCAGACCCGTTGTCTCTTACTTCAACAATTGTCTGACTAAAACGTTAAGTATCTTGGAATTGCAAAACTTACCTTTAACTCGGAGATTAAGATAAAAATGCTGTAGTCAGAAGCATGTTTTTATGCTTTAACCAAGGACAAGTTCCCATGCCCGGTACAAAAGTGAAGGAATGAAATTCTGTCACCTTGCTTTGCAGCAGTTAGATGAGATTGCTTAATTTTTTCTTGTAATCCTTAAAGCTATGAATCAATAACATGTCCTGTTGAGAAATCATATTGCTTTGTCTTTAGGCAGCAAGGAAAACTCAGCACAAATCTATGCTACTCAGATAGCCTAAGTACCAGGAGAACTGAAATCCCACTCTTATTTATTTTTTATGTCTGCACATTTCTTTAAAATCTACCTTGGGGGTTTTCTTTTGTTGCATTTTTTCATAGGCAGAGTCCAAGTTTCTTCATTTATACATCACTGTTAAACTTGGTCTCGTGGGTTGTTGAATAGTAAGATGAATGTGCTGGACATGTCCCCTGCCCTCTGTAATGCTCCGTTATTAAAAAACAAAGAGCAGAACGTTGGAGAATGCATCACTCTGGGACACTTTATATAAACTTTTTGATTTCTTTGCTTACCAAGTTGATTGTTTAGACCAATGCTTTGTCTGCACGCTACATATGCCGTGTTTCCCCACCCCCCACCTTTATTTTCTTAGGCTGAGCCCAGAAATCTTCATGAAACGACCTGTTGTGGAAGGAAATCGCTGGCGGCTGGACTGCCTTCTCAAGCGGAAAGCCGTAAGTGAGCTCCAGCTTCAACCATCGCTCTGCAGAAAACCCCGAGTGCCCAGCCAGTTACAGGGTCATACTGGGACTGGAGCGTTTGCACCATTTATTTTGATAGGGATGAGAGTTAAAGCTGGCCAAGCCTCACTTCAGATGGCCTCGGAAAACTACATGTCTTGATTTGCTCCCCCTGTTTGGGTTTGGAAGAGCTCAGAGGCAGAAGGGTAGACCCTCTGATTGCCCCTTCGAGTCCTCAGGTTTGGGTTGCGTCAGCCTTGCGTTGTGACTGCCCCAGCTCCTGGTGGGGTTGAAGAGCTGTTGCTGTCGGATGCTTTCCTTGTGGCGTACGTAATTTAGAGGTATGGGGAGGACTAGGCACATTGTGGTGGCTCTTGGTAGGTGGTTTGTACGTTACTGTGTTGTGCAGATCCTGTCTGTCATTACCATGTATTGCGTGCAGCTTTCAGAGCTGAAGCTGTGAAAGATACCGTCAGTCTTCCAAGAAGATCAGGATGTCATTAGCAAAAAGTCACTCGGTATCATCCAGAGGTTCGTGCTATCTCACGACAGCCTTCTCATTGGGTTTTCCATACTCGATATATTGCATAGGTCCTTGCTACAACTAAACACCCAAGAACTGTTGTTCTCGCTGCTCACCCATCATTCCTTGCTGTAGTAAAGAAGCGCCTGTTGACTTTAAACATCGTTCCAGTGTCCCCCAGCCCCGTTATCCCCAGTGGAGCCCCTCTTGCCTTCATCCTGCCTGGGCCAGGCTGCGCAAAGCTCCTCTTGCCAGAGCTCTTTCCCAGCTGCTACCATTGGTAATAATGAATTTTAGTGGAGCATAAGAAAGGCCAAAGCCTGAAAGGTTCTTGTGTTTTCTTATTACTATTTTTTATTTCCAAGGATAACTTACATAGTTAAAAAAGGCTTTATTTTTTTGGTAGCTGCCCCTTACTACCTGTCTGTCTCCTGGTTTTCCTTGTTCCTACCCACCCTTTTCTATATTCTCATGGCTCCTGTGGCCACTAAGAGGAGGAAGATCAGCTGTGCCCTCCCTGCCTGTCCCTTCTCAGGTGGAGACTCTGGTCTTGAGGGTCCTGGTGCATTGCTGTGGAGAAGGGATGTGGGGAAAGGACTTCAGCAAAGCATGAAAAAAGCGTGCAAACACAAGCAGCATCGCATTCCCCAGAGCTGGTGTTCAACTTGTTTACCAGAAGGTGATAAACGTGACTCGGAGACTTGGACTCCTAGCATTGCCATGTTATCTGGGTTAATAAATGCTCGTGTTCAGTAAGCAAATGTTTGTATAAACTTGTTAAGGCTTTTTTCCCCTGTATTTTAATTTCTCCTTCTCTGCTGTTCCTCCTGAACAGAAAAGCTCAGACCTGCTGTTGACATGGTGCCTTTCCCGGCACTCCCGGTCAGGATTCCTGTGCAAAGCTCTGCGTTGTTGCCTGCTCTCCTTTCTTGTGCAGCACTTCGAGATATGAGCAAGCAACCGCAACTACTAGCTCTGTTTCTCTTTTCTTTAAGTGTTTTCATCTCAGAAAAACAGTTTATTTTGTTGCTGGTTGTACTCTGCTTTCCAATAACAGGTCTGGATCCAGACTATAGAGAACGTGTTTCATGGAGCCAGGCGAGGCAGACAGAGAAGCCGAGTGTGAGGTGTTCATGAATGTGGGCTGCACTTCAGTGGCTCACCCAGCCCGTGATAACACCCGTGCTAGAAACGGTAGCTGGCCCCACGTGAGCGATGAGTCAGGAAGGGAAGCCGGAGAAGTCTCTTGAACTCTTGGTGTGGTGGAAGGGCAGGAGTCCAGGTGGACGTCCTGACGTAGTCTTTGACTCCCTCCCCTTCCAAACCAGTTGTGGTCACAGTCCTTGCCCCTCCATGTGCCTAGGGAAAAAAAAAATAGTTTTTTGTGTCTGACTGTTGTTGATTTGGCAGTAGTCTTATGTTCTGGCAAATGAGACGTGGCCACGGGGCATGCTTACTGGAAGAATTTGGCTTTGTTTGTCATGTTGGCATAGATTTTCCAATGGCTATGAATACCTTGAAAGAGTGAGGAGCATTTTAAGGTTAGTTCCTGGAAACACTTGCCTGCTCTCTCACTTGTGGCATTTCTGTGATTCAGCAGGGCAGTCGGTGAGCTGGTGTCTGGGTATAGGGGTAGGGCTGCCCATGATGTGCAGCGCTGCCTTGGACTTCTCTGGGTGCAGAATATCATCCACAATTCGGAGACTGCTCAAGCTATCAGTAGCAGCTTTATGGAAATAGAAGCGTAAAAGGCTGTGGGAAGTTTAGGTCCCAAGTTTAAGCTCCACTGCAAGATTTGAAGCCGTGCTGATGTACGGCAGCAGTCCCAGTGTGTGGCCAGCATCTGCTAAGGTTTGGGAAGTACTTGGCAGTTTTGAAAGTGCTTTAACAAGTGTCCTTAGAAACCCTCCTGTGGGTACCATACTACTCAAGAAAAGCACCATCCTTTGAGCACTGCTCATTGTATTCCAGGAGTTTGTTTAGCTCTACCAGCGGAAAGAACTTGTTTGCTGGCGTTGGGTTGGTTGCATCCCCTTCAGGAGAGGGATGTCTGTATGACCACACTGGTGTCATCCTGCAGATGCTTGTAACTGTAGGCAAACCTTAGGGCAACCCGAAACAGCAGAAGACTGAACTTCAGTGGATGTGTGCGATGCTATTATGTGTGGAGTGAACCACGTTTGCAGAATTTTACCTCAAAGGATGTTTAAAAGGGGCTACTGTAAAAATGACCTGTTGATGGGCTTTGGCATAGCTCAGTTCTTCACACACAAATCCAAGTCCTGAGCCCTTCTCTGGAAGCTGAAGAGCTTTACTGAGTAGCACGGGTCCTTGCACGCTGTGGGGTCACCATGGCAGATCTGGAAGCGCGTAATCAAGAACAAGTAACCTCAGCCTGCGTTTCTGTCTGCAGGCACAACATGCGTACTGCCTGTTAGCTGTTCCTTGCTTCGGAAAAGGACTGTATCCATTGAAATACCTGCGTACCGTGTGTTTCTTTTTATTTCTGACAGCAACAAGGAGTGAGAATTTTTGTTATGCTGTACAAAGAGGTGGAGCTTGCCCTAGGGATCAACAGTGAATATAGCAAGCGGACACTCATGCACCTCCATCCAAACGTTAAGGTAATTGCGCATCGGGCAGTTGTATGAAGGACATTTGCATTCATTTGCTCTCGATAACTAGTGTTGACCTCAGTGTATTTGGGTGTGACCTGGAAGAACAGCGTTTCCCACCGTTACAGTGGGAAGAGTCTGAGAAGACATACCATACAGTGATTACCACTGTCTGGCAACTTCATTTCTTTAGATTATAACTGAACACAAAATTGCTTAGTTTAGACTTGCGAAAACAACTATTCATCTAATTCACAGGAAACATATTTCATGTGACAAGTTAATGGGGTTACAGCAAATGGAAAATTACAGTTTGAGAATGTTGTCTCATTTCAGCATTTCTGTTCCTACGTAGATGATGAGAGTCAACACTGGATGTTTACATTCCCATCGTAAATGAACAGCATTGCGCTGTCCTGTGCTGTTTCACTGCTGCTCTGCCACCGAGCAGAAAATGAGTTGTGGCACACGAACCAGTAGATAAGGCTAGATCCGGTCTCTTGAAGTTAGACACATAGACATTTTAATGAGCAATGAGATACATGTTATGCATGAGGGTGACTAACAAACTGCTAGAGTAATAGATTTATTATCACTTGACTGGCTGTCATGGTGAAGGGAAGCGTCCATTCACCATCATCTTCACAGCAAGACTGGAAGGTGTAACTGGAAGATACATGCTATGTTGCGTAACAGGTTTTGGGAGCAGCGAGGTGAAGGAAGCTGGTCTAATGGCTCTCCTCTAACATAAAAAAAATCAAACTATATACTGAATGCTTAGATATAGAAATTACTTTGCCATAAACATGTCAAAAAGAATCTCACAAACAAATGTTAAACAATTTACTGATTTTAAATGGGGGAAAAACCAGCCAACTTCTCATTTCACTTATGTAGTGGCAACAACCGAAGAAGTGAGTCAGATCACCAATATGTTGTTTTCTTCTAGAGCAGGCTCTGTGTTTGAAAGCTCAGCTATTACAGCTCTATCGAGAGCATGATTTGATTTCTTGAAACAGTTTCCTTGACTATGGTCCTCTTATGAACACAGTTGTTGTAAGTGTGACCTGTCCCAGCATCAGTAACGGTCGCTGCTGGGGAATACCCGCCCGGTGGGGGAGCACCTGCCTGCCAGTAAGGCTGAGCCCGGCTCGGGGGAGTCGTGTAGCTTCAGCAATTACAGCAGTCTGTGTGGAGGCATCTTCTAAAAACTCCAGTGTTTTCCCATCATCCTGAGCAGCCAAAAAAAAAAAGCTGGGCAGCTCTCTGGCTGGAGGCATGTAAATTGGGCAGTGACGCTGAGCTTGAGTGTTGGTTCTTTCCCCAGGTGATGAGACACCCAGACCACGTGTCCTCCTCCGTGTACCTCTGGGCCCACCACGAGAAGCTCGTCATCGTTGACCAGTCCGTGGCGTTTGTGGGTGGCATCGACTTGGCGTACGGCAGGTGGGATGATGACGAGCATCGCCTGACCGACGTGGGCAGTGTCAAACGCATGGCGGCATTGAAGTCAGTGTCAACAACCAACCTGGCAGTAAGTGAGCTTGCTCCGGCTGGTGGCCACCTTCAACACCTGCACGTTAGGTTTGCGGTGGGGATGAACAAGCCATGTCCACTTCTAAGTGTAGGGTTGGGTTTAGGAGGCTCAAAGAGGAATAGCGATAGGAAGGTGGAAGTATCTGAGTATCGAATGACTCTTTAAGGCTAGATCCTGACCAGCCCTTGCTAGGGCACTGAGATAGACAGACGGGTTTCCCCTAGAGCTTGGAGCAATAGTCACAATTTGGAGGCTACGTTCTTAATAAAATTTAGCTAGAAATGCACAGCAGGCACTTGCAGAGTACTCCGAATTTCTGGATACTCAGGCCCTCAGCACGTGCCTTGCTTGCTGAGCTTTCTGCTAACCTGGGTCTGTATGCACCCAGAGATCTCTCAAAAAAAAAAAGTAAAGAGGTCTAAATTCATGAGAATTTCAAGGGGAGTAATAATCCAGAGTAAATTTATGGGACTGAAGCACGTACTGCTAGCATTAATGGGTTTTTCTGTCGAGTGCCTCCTCGGTACAGACTCTCTCCCTCAAAAGCATTTGTAGTTCCCACCGAAGTGTCTTTGTCACGGAGCAAAGTTTGGCTCGTGGTTGTTTCTGAGCATTGATATGCATGATAATCTGTAATGAAGGGGGAACCTGTCCGTGCATCACCTGCAGCAACGTCCTGTCTCTTTTAAGTCCGCAGCGGAGTCGTCTGAACACGTCCCGCTGCAGTCTCAAGCTCTGTCCCCAGAAAGCCACTTGTTCCAGAGAAACGCTGATGATGCCCCAGACATATCAAAAATGAAAGGAGTAGGAAAACCCAAAAAGTTTTCAAGGTTCAGTATTTACAAGCATCTCCATAAACACGGCATGCACCATGCTGACAGCATCAGCAGCATAGACAGTGAATCAAGTAAGTAATGTTTTTCAGCTAAACAACGTATATAAAGTGTGTGTGGGGGGGTGAGTGTACTTGTAGATTTACATAATTTCTAGGGTAACGTGTTCTTTGTAAGGAAGGAGAGTTGATGAATTTCTTAACTATCAGAATAATGACTGTGTAGTCAATATGTAAATTTGTGTCACCACAAAATATACAAGAAAAGTTTTAAGTGGATTTGCCTTTAGTTAATTAGCAATTGTCATGAGCCATCAGATGATGTGATATAGTGTATGTGATACCTGATGTTTATACTGCTGGAAAACTTTTGTTCTGCAAGGGAGAATCAAATCTTTCATTTTTAACTTGTATTTACTATAACAAGCAAAACGGTTTCTGAATGTGATTAACCCCTCTTATAGGCTAGTGTTACTAGGTTTAAATCAGTTCACTTAAATGGAAATATTCCCAATTTACCCACTTACTAGAGAGGAGAGACTATTCAACAGCTGAATATTTGAATGCAGCTTTTAATTCCCCACATTAAAAACAGCTTCAAAGCTAAAATTACAAGGATCAGCTTGACATTTGTTCCAGCGTGGAGTCCTTCCTGAAATTTGTTCTTGACGCCCTCAGCTCCTGAAGCTGTAAATTGCTCAAGGTGGGAACTTATTTGAGTTTCCATCATTCCCTGCAGATCTTGCTCCTGCCTCTGGCCGGAGGAAGCCTTGCTGGAGCATCGTTTGCATTGGTTGCAGTTGGCTCAGGACGTAGCCATGGCTTTGCTGCTTCAATATATCTGTTTGATTTAAAACCATCCAGATCTTGAATTTGGTCCTTTGCCTGTTGGTCACTTATAGTTTCTGCAAACTGCTGTCTCGTTTGAGCCCCTGTCATGCAAAGTGTCTTCAGACAGGATCAGGCAGCAGTGTAGCAGAAGCGGACGTGCGTTTTTTGCCATAAATGGAGCATCTTGACTTTCTGCAGGTTACTGTAACCCCACTAGAAGTCAACCGAATATAATCCAGAGTTTAAAGCCCCATCTGAGAATGTTCCATCACCACAGTGAATCCAAACAGGGGCTCGCTGAGCCTCGGGAGGGTAAGTGGAGGAAGGCAGAGGTGCAGACCCCTTCAGGCTTTAGCTGCCGATGTTTTTGCGTTGTAACGATGGTGAGAGTTAGGTTGGGTGCCAGGATCAGCCTTCGCTGCTTGTTGTTCTCCCAGCATCCTTAGCACCCCTGTGAGGATATCCTGGCAGAAGAGCCTTCTCCAGAAGCTACAAAAACTGCAGCATAAACAAATAATTAAAAACAAAAACACAAACAAACAAACCCCAAAAACCACCAACCCCCCCCCCAACCCAAACAAAAACAAAACAAAAAATCCAACAACACCCCCACCCCCCAAAATAAAAAACCCAAACAAACTTGCAATAACAACAGCAGGGAACAGTTGAGAAAATAGCTCTGATTCTGGTGTATGATTATTTCAGCAGCTGCCTTCCTGTAAAGAAAGGGGCTTATTACTGGAATTGGGAACTTCTGCATTGGATATTTTAAAACAAGCCTAATGCAGGAAGACAAATGCAAACAGAGAGAGGAAGCGGCAAAGTGGCTGTTGCCAAACCTACGTTTGGATGAAGACTTTTGCCCCTTATTAAAGTCAATGAAAGCATTGACTCGATTGAGAAAGCAGTTGGGTGCTTATAAGCACTGAGCTGTTCTGATCTCTGCACCCCTGTTGAAAGGGCCTGTTTCAGTCCGGTACCTCATCGAGATGCCTTTGAGTGCTGGTACGGAGCGAGGAGGAGTTCTTCCACATCTTCCTAACGTCTTCCTCTAAGGCATTAATTGCCAATTATAAAATACTGGTTACAAAGTAGTGGCAGGTAACAAGGAAGAGATGCATTTGCTTCATGGACATGGTCACCTCCCGCTCATTGATGGGTGGGTGTACAGTCATCGAAGCTCGGTACACGAGGTGTGTTTTGGCTGGTCGGCGTGTCCCACCCGTTCCCGTTCGAGCACGCGGGGTCAGCGGTTCCCCAGCTCCACCTGGACTCTCACTAGAAGCTCGTGCCTCCCCAGGCAGCTGCGGGGCATACCTGCTGCATGGCATTTTCGGCATGGCTTGGCTCAGCTCAGCTCGGAGGGGTTACAGCAGTGCTGGCAGGGCTTGCTGTGTGTAAACTGGTCTTGTTGCACTGCTGCCGATGCGTATTTTGTTGACTGTTGAAAGGGGGGTTTTTTGTGCTAAAGGGTTTTTATGGTTACTTGGTGATGGGGTCGGGTTAGGAGAAGGCTTCTGCTGGTGGCATGGTACTGTGTAATTACTGCCCTAGTAGTTGGTACAGTAGATGAAGGCTGCTGTCAGGGTCAGGAAAATAACGCTAATTAAACGTTCATGGTCTAGGCCAACGGTTTTGGTTTTAGCAGTGAGGAAAAAGTTCACTCTGCACTAAAATACATGCTCTAGAAAAGGGATCCTGTTAGGAGGGAAAATCCCTGTCTACAATATTTTAGACCAGTTTAAATCACCATCAATTTGGAATTCAGGGTCCATTTGTTCAACATGTAAAATTGTACCAAAAGATGACAGTGTTATTTGGAAAAACAAAACAAAGTAAACAAACCCCACAATACTTAGTGAGGGAACAAGAGCTTTTTAATCATCTCATCCTAGTTAATAAAGAATAGCTTCTGTTAGAGGAGATGCACCCTGCTATAGAGGCAAAATCGTAAAACCTCTAGCAGAGAAGTTGGAATTAGTTCATTAGTACATGATATATGTGATGTTCCTGTACATATATCTGCCAAGGTCAGTCACAGCTGGGAGCGGATTGCCACATGGTGATAACTTAGGTAATATTTAGGTGTCATAGGACTGTGGAAAGGCAAATGATTATAGGGTGATTTTTTTGGTCCAATGTAGAGAGAATTCAACATCTGCTTTTTGTTTCTGTAGCAGACTCCTATATATAACCTGTCTTGATTTTATAACAAATATTAAAATGGGAAGAAAAAATACTAGTATGCATCCTTTGAAAGCAACAGGAAGACTAGGGAGAAAACAGCTTCAGCCAGCTGGCACGGGCAAGTCCCACCAATGCTTTTCCATGGTGTGCGATGGACAGCCGTGACTTTGGAGCATGTGTTTTTGTTGTCTTGTTTGCCGGTGACAGATAAAGGATCCATCCGCAGCTTGAAGACGGGTGTTGGCGAGCTGCTTGGGGAAACCAGATTCTGGCATGGAAAAGACTATTGCAACTTCGTCTTCAAAGACTGGGTTCAACTTGACAAACCTTTTGCTGGTAGGTGCCTTTGTAACCTGGAAGTCATTACTTTTCCCCAAACCCTGTTCTGCATCCTCTCAGTCTCAAACCATATTTTTTCCTACTTCTGAGCCAGAGGTAGCAAGGCTGTTTTGGTTTGGCTGCTGGAAGAAGCAGCAAAACTCGCTTTGAGAGGTTTTAGGGCCAATTATGCCCTTACGGTCCATGGACTTGGACTGCGGGCGATTGCTTGATAATTCATCTGCACAGCCCTCGGTGCTGTGTCCCACAAACTTCAGTTTGAGGAGGGGGACACCGTGCTATTCCACAGTTGTGTCCTTTGTCTGAGGAGGTCCAAATGTGCTTTCCTGTCCCGTAGACTTCATTGACAGATACACCACCCCGAGGATGCCCTGGCACGACATCTCCTCCGTGGTGCACGGCAAAGCGGCACGTGATGTCGCCCGACACTTCATCCAGCGCTGGAACTTCACCAAGGTGGGGTGCAGGCATCGCTGCTGGGGCACAGAAATAAATACAGCCCCTGCATCATCCACGTGCCCTCCGTAGGCATGCATTTTATTTTTTTTTTTAATGTTATTCTGCTATGTTGCAATCTCTTCAAGGAATTTTTTTTTTTCTTTTTTCCCCTGGGCAGATTATGAAGCCCAAATACCGATCCCTGAACTACCCATTCCTGTTGCCAAAATCTCAGCAAACTGCTAACGAGTTGAAGTACCAGGTGCCCGAGGCTGTTCCTGCCACAGTCCAGGTGGGTGTTAGTGGTCTCCTGCTCACGTACTCCTAAGAAAGCTTGTTCTGCATCTTTGCAGCAGGAAGTGTCAATGCCTGATAGACCCTCTGCAGAGCTTGAAATTATAAAACAAAAAACTCTTCTTTAATTTAACTCACAGCATAGGTGGTCTGATCCTCAATTACAATAAAATAATGCAACTCTTTCCGGAATTATGCATTAATTTATACCTCCACCTTTGAAGTAAGAGGACCAAGCTGTACGCAGTACTTAAGTCGTGGGAACACCATGACTTTGTACGGCTGTGTAATTTTCTGTTTTGTTTTCTGCTGCTCTTCTTCTAACACCTAACATTTGTTTTTTATATTTTGGAAAGGCCTGATGGGTTGAGGTTGCCCAGTGAGTATTTATCCCAAATCTTAGAGCAGTCTACCAGGCTCCCGACGCTTCACTCAGACGGGTAGTGGTCAGCTAGAGCCCAGCGTTAAGTGGAGTCTCAGGGCTGTTGCTTTCTGCATTCAACTTCATCTGCATTTTATTAGGCAGCCACTCAGCCCTGTGGGTCCTCTGCAGTTCTGCACAGTCACCCACAGTCTCGTTCGTGACAATCATCCTCACAGGCATAATTGCCAAGATACCTATATTTAAAAGCCGGTTAGCTATATTGAGTGCATGTACTACTGTTATCTAGCAGAAACATGGACTTGTGAAAGAATACAAAGTCAAAATAGTTATGCTGAAGCAGCAAAACAATTGTGTGTCTCTGTGGATGAAAAATGTGTGAAATAAGAGCAATTAGACCAAAACCAGGAAAAATGCATGCCTTTGCTTTTCGTAAGGAGTGGTCCACCCAGATGACAGCAACGCTTGGGGAAGCTTAGTGTAACAAGATGCATTTTTCTGGGTTTGTGGGTTGCCAGGGCATTGTCTGCTCCTCTCCGCGAGGTGCGAGCGATGGCCAGCACGGGGATCTTGTGTCATGCATCTGGGGCGGTTTACATCAGCCTCCGAAACAATGCTCGCAGCTTGTTGAGAAATAGTCTCACTTCAGGCATCATCATGCTTCCTCGTGGCTGTAAATGCCTCCCCGGCTGTGTCCGTGACATCAGCTTTTTGGGAAATCTTGTTCTCATGGAAGTGAGGGGGCTTGTGTCCCCTGAGCACTCTCTAACTGCAAGATAAGCCTCAACTTCTAAATCACGGGGTTTGCGGTAGCAAAAAGTTAAGCTCTGCTGATTACAGAACTGGAAGCAGTTCCCAAAGGGGAAACTAAACTGAGCATAGTCTAGGTCTAACTTTACTGCAGAGCTGCTCGCTCAGGGCATCCGCTTCTGGGAGAGGAGGGTGAAGCTCAGACGGTGACTGCTAAATGCCGCATACAGCAATGCTGAGCGATGGGTGAGCTGTTTGAAAACTAGCCTCGTCACGACATTGTTGGGACATTGCAAATAACTGATACGTTCCAGGAAATGAGGGGCTGTTCTCAGTGATGCCATAAACAGCGAAAAGAGAGCAGGTTTGTCTTGTAAATTATTAATTTGAAACTACCTTGCTCATTTCTAATTTATGTCAAATTGCAGCTTTTAGAGACCTGTCAGGGTAGCCCAGCCCTGCGTATAGCCAGATAAATAAAAGTGTATGATATTAGGCTGAAAACACGTTGCCCTGCAGTGTACCAGCCTTCCCAGTACGGGGTAAGAGCGTTTGCAGCCCTGGGCGTGGTGGAAGCAATGAGGCTCCTCTGCCCAGGCTGGTGCTCCCTGCCTGGGTGCAGGTCCCGTGGCCCCCGGGCTGCTTGCAGATGGGTTATGATCTCTGGATGATCCCCTCGAGCTCCAAGGCATGGTTTTGCATGCACACACTGTCATTTTAACTGTCTCCTCCATAATGCTCACACTGGCCTGGTTTCCATCGATCCCCACACAAGTGCCCTGAGCATCCCCAAAGTCCCCTCTGCGGGTCAGTGAGCGGCTCGGGCTCTCCTCCTGATGAAGGCTTCAGATTTGGCTGCTGCAGGAGATGGGGAGAGGGCAGGACACCTGCAGCCTGGATCTGAACCCCACCTCCTCCCGATTGCCTTTTCTGGGGCTCCTGGGGTGTGCGTTGGGGTGTCCCTGCATGGCTCCTCCTTTCCTGCAGCCACAGGAATATCCAACCTCTTGCCCATCCAATATATTCGTTTCGGACCAGAGGGCTGCAGGCGCTCGCGTCTCCTTTCAGTGGTACAGTCCAGTGCAGAAATAAGCAGATACCCTAAAATCTTTCACCAAGTTTTTTGTCCAGAAAAACTAGAGCAATGTTGTTGTTCATCTTGATATTGAATCCTTTGGTTGGCCACCAGCCAAACCCGTGTTATCCCCATTTTGGTGCTGTGTAGGGACTTTATAGGCAGAAGTTACTGCCCTGAAGTAAAATGCAGCACCCAGTGACACTCCCTGGCTGTGGGGTGATTGAAAAAAGTCTGGCTGCCAGTTTACTTGTTTCTGAGCTTGTTTGCAAATCTGTCTTTAATTGTGGGCAGATCAGAGGAAGGGAAAACACAAAGGATCTGTGGGGACTGCAACGTTGCTGCAAGCCTGAGCCACTGACCTGTCAGCAACAGATTTTTGACCTCGTTGTACCATCTGGTTTTGCTCTCCTTTGTCAGAGGAGAGGAGCAGGAAAGCGTTTTCGGGAGGGTGGGGGAGCAGGAGCGGCACTGACGGGGGCTTTCCCCTGGGCAGGGAGGATGAATGCAGCGTGCATGGGAAACGATGCGGAGGTACCGGCTGGGAAGGAGGAAAGGAGCCTGTCAGCTCCATGGGTTAGTCAGACGTGGTCTCCCATCCTCCTTCATTTGAACTTCTGGGCTTTGCTCGCAATAGCAATGCGATTGCACGCTGATTTTTGCAAGAGTCAAATAGCCATCTGCCGAAGGCAGTGCCGGGTTTTTTCTATCTGTTTCTATTCCGGAGTTTGCAGTTATCAGCCAAAGCCAGCGCTGCAAAAGATGTGACGTGGTGAGGCAATATCCAGTTCCTGATGTAAATGCGATGAAAATTTAATGGTCTGGCAATGGCTAATGCTCTTTGAAGTCTGCGTGAGAGCTTGCATTGTTCAGGATTTATGCACTAGCCCACAGCAAACATCAAATTTATTACTGTTGTATCAGTTAAAGAAGTTAAAGGGATGATGAGGCCGGCACAGCCCTCAGCCCTGCTGTTGAGAGGCTTGGGGAGGAGAGGAAGGAGCACGGAGACACCAGCTCTGCTTGGTAGGGGCTGTGCTGGGCAGCGTGTGGCCTTTTTTCCCTAGGAAAACAGGTTGGGTTTGCACCAGCTCACTTCAAATACCTTGACAGGAAAGGAGAGAAGTCCAGGAGTGCGAGGTGAAACGTCAGTGATAAGGGAAGGCCTGTGTAGGAAACTTCAAGGTGTGTATTTGTCCGAGTGCCACAGCCGCAGCTTCGTTTCCTCGGGGTGCGTGCCGCGTCCATGCCATGCTGCCCGCGGTGGCCACAGAGCCACCGATGTTGGTGGCCTTGTCCTGCCACCTCCTCACCTGTCACTGTGGCTGCAGAGCCGCGCCGTGATCTGTGCTGGCTGCTGGAGTGATCCAGGTTAAAAATAACTTTATTTTGAGGAGATCCAAGCTGGAACACCTCGTATCTGTTCCGCTGTCCCAGCCAGCATCTTTTGACACCTCTTCTTCCCTCCACACATGGATTCGAGGTTGTACCTGACATAAGCTTTTTGGGTGATGCTGAGCCAGCTTTTTAGGACGAGCTGTGACACACGGTTCTGGGGTGAGGGCAGAGGGGTGACGGTCCTGTGACAGCGGGCAGCCTGGTCTGCGGAGGGAGCTGGGGTGCCGACGTGTGGGGGGGTGAAGAGGAAGGCAGGGAAGGGCAGGTGGATGATGCACTGGGAAGCCCTGGTGCTGGAAAGGGATGATCCTGAGTGATGGTTCAGTTGCGTCAGGTGGCATCCCTGGATTGGAATAAACTTGTCTTCTGGCAGTAAAGTTGTCTTTCAAAGCGAGGGGCTTTGATGCTGTCAAGCTCCCAGTTCAGAAAAGGACATTTATTCCTCGTCCCCAGCAATTTGTTATTGCTGCTATAAATAAGGGTGTGGAAGTTACTTCGTTCAGTGCAGGGCTTAGCAGCTTATCTTGAAAAGAGAAGCGGCTCTTTGGAACGTGGACAAAGTTAACTAGGAAAAAAAAGGGATTAAATACCACTACTTTGTGCGCTAGGATGCTACAATCTACAATTTCTGAAGCGCAATTCCAGATTGCATTTGCTGGAGGTCCCCAGCCCGCAGGGATGTGCTTTGTGGCCCCAGGTTTTCACCGCAGCGGGACAGAGAGCGGGGCAGGGGCAGCGTGGCTGCTCATCGCCGGCTGTGAGCTCCTGTCCAGGCGGCAGCCTGAGCTGTCAGTACGGAAGAATTAGCCTGCTTTCTACCCAGAAACGCTGTTTTTGCTGCCCTTATTAATTCAAATGGTGGAATTGTGTTCAGGAGCTCTGTCTGCCCTGGTGCTCAGTGGGCTTTCAGCAGTGCCCAGCCTGGGGCGTGGGGGAGCACGCAGCCTTGGCTTTGCAAACCAAACGGGCAATTAAAACCGCGCGGGCGTGAGCAGCATGGCTTTGCAGAGGTTTATGCAAGCAAAGGGCGGCTGTTCGGGAGCAGTAGAGGCTGCGATGGCCCTTGCGTTCAGGCTGGCTCCCTCGCTCAAGCATCTGTGACCCCAGCATTCAGTTTGGGAGGCTGCAGCGTGCTCCCTCCTGGCCGAGCGAGCAGCCAAATGCGAGAGTCGTAGGATCTGTTTTCCAGTGACGTGTGGGAGAAAGCTCCTGCTGTCCAGGTGAAGGAATTAGCTCGGGAGTTGTGTGCTAGTTAACAGCAGTGCTCCTCAGTGCCACCTCCAGAGATGCGCTGGAGACAAGAGGGTTGGTGTGGTTCCAGGCATGCAGCATCTGAACCGAAGGGCCAAATCCTTGTTGTTCAATATCTTTATCAACTATCTGGACGAGGGGATCGAGTGCTGCCTCAGTAAGTTTGCAGACGACACCAAGCTGGGTGGGAGTGTTGATCTGCTGGAGGGCANTTAGGAAAAAATTCTTTACTGCAAGAGTGGTCAGGCCTTGGCACAGGCTGCCCAGGGCAGTGGTGGAGTCCCCATCCCTGGAGGGATTTAAAAGACGTGTAGATGAGGCGCTTGGGGACATGGTTTAGTGGGCATGGGGGGGTTGGGTTGACGGTTGGACTCAATGACCTTAGAGGTCTTTTCCAACCTTAATGATTCCATGATTCTATGATTCTACTGGTGTACTACTGGTAATTAATTAGTCCTCAAAAGTCCTCAGCCATGCCACGGCCAGCAGCCTGCTTTGATGGTGGATGGTGATGACAATGTGACAGCAGAGCTCAGGGTGTGAGGGGTGTCGGGGGGACAGGGAGAGTAACATGGAGCAAAGCAAAAGCTGGACATGGAGAATTAAAAGAAATCCATGGGAGGGATTTCCAGGGAGAAATGTTGAGCCCCGAAAAAGATCGGGATTTTGCACATGCTGACAAACACATTTCACGGATCCTCAGCATTTGGATCTTGTCCTCTGTGTGACTGGCCCTGAGTGCTGGTGTAATGGCTGTATCGAATATTTTAAGGCTATTGTTTCATGTTTTTGTCTTGACAATGTTTAAAGACAGAGGCTAATCACGAGTAATTATTTCCCCTGAGCACGTACGCTGCTGGCACTTAATTAAAAACTACATTTCCATCTAGGAAAATGTCACTCAGGGCATAGCGTGGCTGCTTCTTGACTCAAAGCTCAGGAGTGGGGGATGCTGCGGCATCTCCGGCTGTCGGGGATGGGAAGCTGCCTGCCGTGGGGATTGCTCAGCCTGGTGAGAGCATGAACTAAGGTTGTTTCTCGTGTGGGTTTGGCTCTTGCACAAGAACGGCAGGAGGCAGGGGGAGAACGTGCCCCGGGGATCTCACAGTATCTACTTGAAATGTGCATTTCCAGTAAAAATTAATAAATAAGTCTGGGCAGCTGGACTGCTATGAATTCTAAAAGTCATATCACAAATCAGATGGCTTGTGCAAGAATTTGGCAGAAGAAATAAATGACCTCGAGTGCTCAGGACAAAGACATGGCCTGCATTATCAGACTGACTGTATAATTATGTATCGCCTGTTTGTGGGGAAAAACGCATTGCCCCAGCTGGAGACCAGCTGTAAATATTGCTAGAGAGGAGATCCATGCTTGGACCAGTGCACCCCTAAAGCTTGGAAATTTAGGTTGCTTTAAAAGCAATTTATGGTAAGACCTTAGGCAAGACCAGAACTTCTGTGCTGCTTCTGTCGCATCTATAACTGCTCAGGGGGGAGAGGGCAGTAACGCAGCAACGGGACAGGGCACTTATGTTTTTAATCAAAACATTATTAAGCATTAATACTATTTTTGAGCATCCTTTCTCCTTATTACAAATCCAGTATAAGTGGTGACTGTTGCACTTATTACCTTATTTAGTGAAATCCGGACAGGCAAACGGTGCCAGGGAAGAGCATTGCCTCTTAAATAATTCAGTTGCGATGCAGTGCCGTCCTGGATGGCGGAGAGCTGAAGGTGTTCATCTCTTGCTTTCCAGGTGATCCGTTCTGCTGCTGACTGGTCGGCCGGCATTAAATACCACGAGGAGTCCATCCACAACGCCTACGTCAGCGTGATAGAAAACAGCAAGCACTACATATATATAGAAGTGAGTGGCAATGAGGGAAAGCAGGAGGGTCCTGGTGCTCTGGGCATGGCTCGCAGCCGTCAGGAGAGTAGTTCTTCTTGAGGTTTGGTCTTAATTTTTTATGAATTTAGGCATACGTAGATATTAATACAGCATCTGCTCTGAATTTTTGAGGCTGTTTCTGTTGACTTCAGTGGTCTTCAGACCAGGCTATGGGTATGTACCCTGACAGCCTTCTGACCACAGGGTGGAAAAAAGTAGACCTCTCCTTTATAAGCTTCTTTGCAAAATTGCCGGCAACTTTCATGGCCTATGCAATAGATGTGCTGTCCCCTCCATGGCTTTGCAGTGTCCCCTGTGCATGCCCAAACCTCCTGCGCGCAGGGCTGGTCTCGCATCCGTACAGCCTGGAGCTGCAGGAATCTCTTGTGTTGGAGCAACTCTCAGCGCTGATTGAATGGAGGAGCTTATTCTCTTTTTTCTTTTTTTTTCAGCCTCTTGTTAGGCTGCTCTTTACATGAACTTTCTAAGGAGTGTGATTAATAAGGACTAATTCATTCCCTAAGCAAACACAGACACACGCAACATTTAATAATTTTTAAAAAGCATCAACTCAAGTGGCACACAAAACCCAGCTATCTTTAGTTGCTTTCAATCTGAAATAAAGCATGCAAATATTTTTTGTTCGTTGCTGGCAGTGTCTGACAGTAGCTTTGCTTGCTTTTCCTGCAGAACCAGTTTTTTATTAGCTGTGCTGATGACAAAGTTGTCTGGAACAAGATCGGCGATGCAATTGCTCAGAGGATTCTTAAAGCTCACAGGTAACCTGTTCTTAACAAGGCAATGAAAGTCTTCCAGGTGCATTTATATCATGTGGTGCAAAGGAATATCTTAATGGACACAACTGTACAACAGCTTTTCCAATGCAGAACCGATGTGGTCGAATATCTGCTTGTGTTTGCAGCAGTGAGACTCTCTAGTGGTTTCTTTGCAGCCAGAAAGTGATTTTCTGGACTTACCCTGATGCAAATGTATTTTTAATTACGGAACTTGTTTAAAAGCCAGTCCTTTATACTCCGGTTCAGTGACACCTTTGCTCCATAGCCAACCAGTCTTGAACTGTGTGGTAAGGCCAGTTAATGGGCGAAAAGGTTGAGCTGGGATTTGTGGCTTATTTAAATTATCTATAGAGAGGATTGGCTTCAAATAGGGGAAGCAAACACATTTCAAGGATTTGACTGCAGGGCTCAGCTATTGTTTGAACAACTTTTTTTCTGGTAGGTGCTGGAAGGTATTTACAACCTCCAGCCATTGCAAGGGGACCATCGTTTGTTCCTGGATGGGTCAAATCCAACCACGTTTTAGACGCTCCTTTTATTTGAGCATGCCTAGCCCTGTGTTAACATTAATACCACAGGTAGTGGCTTGTCTTTGCTTTGATCCTGGACAGCTTTGCTTAAGGTAGCTCTCCTGGAGTCTTTCTTTAAGAGATTATATATATATATGTCATAGTCTAAAACTGTATCCTGATCTTGCTGGGCTGATACACAGAACACTTCCCAAACGTTTTCCTTTCATCTCGTGTGCTTTTTTGCCATGCATCAAGAAGTTTCTTGCAATGATTATTTTTTCCCATGTTGTAGTTGTCCAGAGCCATGCAGGGGCTGCTTTCCCAGAGGTGCTCTCTCCGGAGTCGCAGAAATTTCTCTCTCTTTGGCACTTGAGCTTGGAAATTCTCATTTGGGTAAAGACAACCAAGCAGAGACAGGCAGAAGCTCCTGCCTCGCAGACGCTGAGGCACGGGTGCTATCTGCAAGGCCACGGGAGCTGCCATGAGACTGGCTTTGTTCAGAGGCAGTGCGGAAAGAGGAGTGCTATTCAAACCGGGAGGGCACGGGTGTTATCTGCTGTGCCATTAACAGGGCAGAGCAACAGGGTGGAGTTGCTTGTAATCTGTGAGCTGCAATGCATAGCCCAAATAATTGAAATTAGCTAAGGATGAAAAGACGGCATGGATTTGCTCGGGCAGGGTAAATGAGGAGTGGTGCCGGTGCTGCTGGAAATGGCGTTGCTGGTGTTTGCATCGCAGCCTCGAGGCTCGCAGGCAGCCGGACACGGCGTCTCTGTGCGGTATCCCCCGGGAAAGCCCCTCTGGATTGCCTTTCCTGCCTTTGGGAACTGATTGGCGTGGGCCCTTTGCATCGGTTGCCTGCTTTTAGCAATGCTACTGAGGTAGCAGCAAATTCTCCGGGTAATCTGTTAAGATTTTCCTGTTATATAAAGTTTATGTAAAGGGTCTCATTCCGTCCAGACATCAAAAAGTCTAGCACAAAAGAGAGTCGCACAGATTCTTCAGTGACCCATTTTCAGACCTGATACTTGATTTCACTTCTGTATTACTCCAGTTTTATGCCAATATTGTGCCAGCTTCATGTCAGTGATTCCTAACTGCATGTAAGATGCGAATTCTGCACACTCCAGAGTGCTTGGCATTGCTTAAGATTAAAAGTAAATTCAGACCTAAATGGTTTGTATCAAGTGCTCATGTTCCAAACTGCCCTGGGAAAACAGCGTAGGTGACACACAGATGTTTAATTGTAAATTAAGTTCTTTAGTTAAGCTTGTACACTTCTCACTCTTCTAGACTAAATATTTTCTACTGATGTAATTAATAACATTCTTTTCTTGGTTTCCTCTTTCTTTCATGGGTGGCTCATTAACTAGTTTAATAAACACTGGGCTTAGACAAACAAGCTGCTTTTTTGGGAATGCTTTTGTTAGTAGATTTTCTTCATGATACAAACAGGCTTCGTTTCAAAGTCTCTTGTTGTGTACGGGTAAGACCTCATTAGCTGTTTCCGAGGTCTGCTGTCAGACTAAAGCTAGTTTACAGTGCGTAGCACAGCTATAAGGAAGCGCTGGTTGAAATTAAAGAAACACAGGTCCTCAACGTCTCCCTCCCAGCTCAGACAAGACCCCAATTCTTCACAATTCCTGTGCCCCTAAATCCACAGGCACAACTTGCTCGAGGAAGGAATACGTTTAAGAAAAACGGCAGGCTGGCTGAAATGGTTTTGTCCTGATTAAAGTGTGTTTGCCATCTAGTGGCAGCACCCTTCAATGGAGCATCCTCCTCCTCCTCCTCCTCTTCCTCCTCCGGGGTGCAGGCCAGGGAATCGCCAACACCCAGGGGCACCAGGAAAGCACTGGCAGAGGAAAACCCAAAGAAAACCCAAAAGTGGGCTTTAAGAAAAGCCCCTGGCAGTGCTGCAATCGTAGCTTTGGTCGTCCTGGATCAGATCGTGGTTAGGGTATGGTGTAGTTTGTGGATGTCCAGTGGAACTGAGTTTTTGTAGGTTGTGATGTATTGATCAAATATTCGGCTTTCTGAATGATCAATGTTTTGCTTGTGCCTGGAGCTTTTCCCACCTTTTGTGCTGTTTCTGACTTCTAAAAACCAGGATGTAGTGGGAATGTCAGGTTAGATTTTGGTTGTCTGCCTGTGGTAGCTCTGTAGTCTTTGCCGTGCTCTGCCAGGCAGTCGTACACACCAGTCTGCACCAGTATCGGTGTCACTGGGCTGTTGGGGTGCTCAAATGAACTTTTATAGTGGCAGACACAATCTGCAAAATAATTAGCCTGCCTTTGAACTTCAGTGAAAATGTTTCTTTTCCTTTAGCTTCTTTTGTTGTCTGCTGAGAGTAGATTATTCCTTCTCCCCCTGAAGGTCTGAGCGCTCGCTGAAGTACTGATGACAGGTGATGAAGACCTGAAACTGGAAATACGCTTCCCACTTTGCTCCCTTAAAATTTGTGTAGTAGCCTTGGATGGAGACCAAGTCTGTCAACACAGAGAAAGGGAAACCAAGGAATCTCACCTTGTACAAAGCTGTAACATTTGCAGGCTAAATATTACCCCAAACTATCGTTTCAGGGAAAACAAGCGTTTCCGAGTATACGTGGTGATCCCGCTGCTGCCTGGGTTTGAAGGAGACATTTCGACCGGCGGGGGGAATGCTCTGCAGGCCATAATGCACTTCAACTACAGGTACGGCAGGCAGC